>CM064570.1:3635169-3947485 GCA_032716605.1 Paralithodes platypus
GTATCTCCATAATAGAAGCTTTAGTGTATATGGTTGATTGCACATACATACACACACACACACCACCTATAGACATACACACACACATACATGCACAGAGCCACACCTAAACACTCGAACACACACACACACACACCTACACACACACACACACACCTACACACACACACACACACACACACGTGACACACACACACACACACACACACATACACACACACACACATACACGCACAGAGCCACACCTAAACACTCGAACACACACACACACACACACACACACACACACACACACACACACACACACACACACACACACACACACACAGCCACACCTTTTTACTACCACAGATCGTTCTTAAACTGCACACAATCGTCTATTTATAACTAGAATAAAATTAAAACGACGTCGTCGGTACAGACAGGGTTAAGCCAATTTCCGCACAAGCTTTAAGAGGGGTCACCTGCTTTTTGTTTTAATTTTCTCTCTTTCTCTGACTTGGATCCATTTGGCCCCATTCAGCCATCTGTTTTAAGACGTTTATCCCCATCCAGGTGTCGATTTGTTCCTGGCGAGCGATAGCAAGCCAGCATTGTATGGAGAAATCCGGCTTCGCCGGAGACATGTACAAATTTAGGTTGCTGTAAAACAAAACAATATATATATGCTGGCTCGCTACCGCTCGCCAGGAAAATATTGACACCTGGATGGGGTAAACGTCTTAAAACAGTAGGCTGAATGGGGCCGAATGGATACAAGCCAAAGAGAGAACGGCTACTGGGTGATTTGGTACTTCCATAGACATTTGCCAACAGTGCGAAATATAAGTACATACATTTATACTCCGTGTAGTTTCTGATTGATACTGTGGACTTGTATGATGGGGTCTTGTTGTGGAGCCCGTGACATATTGAAGTGTGGAGGTTGTAGTTTAGCAGAGAGAAAGTGGAGAGAGAGTGAGTGTGTGTGTGAGAGAGACAGAGAGTGAGAGTGTGTGTGTGAGAGAAAGAGAGATATAAAAATAATAATGATAATAATAATAATAATAATAATAATATTAATAATAATAATAATAATAATAATCATCATCATCATAATAATAATAATAATAATAATAATAATAATCATAATAATAATAATCATAGTAATAATAATAACAATAATAATAATAATAATAATAATAATAATCATAATAATAATCATAATAATAATAATAATAATAATAATAAAATAATAATCATAGTAATAATAATAATAATAATAATAATAATAATAATCATAGTAATAATAATAATAATAATAATCATAGTAATAATAATAATAATAATAATAATAATAATCATAATAATAATAATAATCATAATAATAATAATAATAATAATAATCATAGTAATAATAATAATCATAGTAATAATCATAATCATAATAATAATAATAATAATAATAATCATAGTAATAATAATAATAATAATAATACTAATAATCATAGTAATAATAATAATCATAATCATAATAATAATAATAATAATAATAATCATAATAATAATAATAAGAGAGAGAGAGAGAGAGAGCTAGAGCGAGCAAGGTGAAGACAGAAAGAGAGAGAGAGAAGGGGTCGGAAAGCACGTCTAATTCAGGTACAAAAACCACCGCCGTGTCTGAGCGTTTGCCACTCAACAGTCAACAGGCACTAGTGACAGTCCACAGTCCACACCCTCCCACAAGCACTCACTGGAGAACTGACTGAAATCGTGAACTGACTAACTGACTGGAGACGTTACTGAGATCGTGAACTGACTGGAAAATTGACTGGGGACGTTGCTGAGATCGTGAACTGACTAACTGACTGGCAAGGTATCTCACTGACTGGAGAATTGACTGAGATCGTGAACTGACTGGAGACGTTACTTTGATCGTGAACTGACTGGATAATTGACTGGAGACGTGAACTGCCTAACTGCAAGGTCCACTGAAGACACTACTTACATCTCTAACTGACTGGGAGACCTGTAAATAACTGTTAAACTGACTGGATATACTACTGAGATAGCTAACTGACCTACTAACTGGACGTTGATGAAAACTCTAATATACTTCCAAATCTCAACTAACTAACTGGAAGCTCTGGATTACCGAAAGCAGACTGAGAGCTTTGACTGACTGACTAACTGACTGACTGGATACTATCTAAAGCCAGTCACATGAGAAGTTAAGGTGAGGCTGATGGACTGTTGAGGTTAAGGGGAGATGGGTCGTTTTTCTGGTCCCCTTTCTACCTCGTGTTAAGCCCCATTTGTTTTGAAATTATAAGACGTTCGGCCCATTAGTTTGGCGATTTTAACACCTTTCGCCCCATTTCGTTGTCAATTTTAAGACCTTTCGTACCATTTAGGTGTTGATTATTTCCTGGCGAGCGATAGCGAGCCTGACATTTTAAGAGGAATCGACCTTCGGCCGGGACATTTTTCTACCGAAAAATGTACAAATTTATCTTGAAGGGGGGTCTAGGGGGTGTTTTTCTAAACTTGATGGAGGTTGCGAGAAAACTAATAAATAAAGGAATAAATAAATTAATAGACCCCAAAAAATAAACGTTACGTCTCCCCTTAGTTTGGTATTGACTGGAACTGAACGACTGACTGAGGACTAGACTGGACTAAACTAACTGTGCTTGTTCTTATGGTGAGTGTGGACTGTGGTGGTTGAGATAAATGGTGATGAAACAATAATGAAAAATATGGCCATTGTGAAAAAAAATACCATAATTTTTTGTGTTACTGTATTTAAGCTCATTCAGTATAATTTATTATTATTATTATTATTATTATTATTTTTTTTTTTTTTTTTTTTTTTTTTTTTTTTTTAAATATATTTAGCTCATTTAGCCTAGTATCATAACTTTCTGTTATATATTATATATTATTCTGGATACCATTAGAACCATTTTTTTTTTTTTTTTAGTTTGGAATCTACCTCTAGGACTCAAATGGGTAAATACGATCCCAATATCCCCTCTTAAGGGGAGATCTCCACTTGAGGGATTTTTTTCTTGACCCCTTTCTCCCTCATGTTTAGCCCCATTGCTTTTGATATTATAAAACGTTTGCCCTATTAGTTTAGCGATTTTAAGAACTTTCATCCCATATTAAGACCTTTCGTGCAATTCAGGTGTCAATTTTATCCTGGCGAGCGATAGCGAGCCTGTAATTTAAGAGGAACCGGCCTTCGGCCGGGACATTTTTCTACCGAAAAATGTACAAATTTATCTTGAAAGGGACTCAAGGGGGTGTTATTTTAAACTTGATGGAGGTCTAGGGAACAAGCTAAATACCTCCCCTTAATAACACAGATCCTTTTTAAAGTGCACCAATTCATCCAATGTTAGCCAGAATCAAAGGTACAGAGGCATCACGGGTTAACCCCTTATGTACCGGTGATGTACTTTTCAATATATTCTGGCAACTAGTAGACGATTTTGTTCAGCTTAGGAAAGACGTCTACCCATAATAAGGCTACAGACTATCTCTACTAAAGACGTCTACCCATGATAAGGCTACAGACTATCTCTACTAAAGACGTCTACCCATGATAAGGCTACAGACTATCTCTACTAAAGACGTCTACCCATGATAAGGCTACAGACTATCTCTACTAAAGACGTCTACCCATGATAAGGCTACAGACTATCTCTACTAATATAGTCTACCCATGATAAGGCTACAGACTATCTCTACTAAAGACGTCTACCCATGATAAGGCTACAGACTATCTCTACTAAAGACGTCTACCCATGATAAGGCTACAGACTATCTCTACTAAAGACGTCTACCCATGATAAGGCTACAGACTATCTCTACTAAAGACGTCTACCCATGATAAGGCTACAGACTATCTCAACTAAAGACGTCTACCCATGATAAGGCTACAGACTATCTCTACTAAAGACGTCTACCCATGATAAGGCTACAGACTATCTCTACTAAAGACGTCTACCCATGATAAGGCTACAGACTTACTCTACTAAAGACGTCTACCCATGATAAGGCTACAGACTATCTCTACTAAAGACGTCTACCCATGATAAGGCTACAGACTATCTCAACTAAAGACGTCTACCCATGATAAGGCTACAGACTATCTCTACTAAAGACGTCTACCCATGATAAGGCTACAGACTATCTCTACTAAAGACGTCTACCCATGATAAGGCTACTAAAGACGTCTACCCATGATAAGGCTACTAAAGACGTCTACCCATGATAAGGCTACTAAAGACGTCTACCCATGATAAGGCTACTAAAGACGTCTACCCATGATAAGGCTACTAAAGACGTCTACCCATGATAAGGCTACTAAAGACGTCTACCCATGATAAGGCTACAGACTATCTCAACTAAAGACTTCTACCCATGATAAGGCTACTAAAGACGTCTACCCATGATAAGGCTACTAAAGACGTCTACCCATGATAAGGCTACAGACTATCTCTACTAAAGACGTCTACCCATGATAAGGCTACAGACTATCTCTACTAAAGACGTCTACCCATGATAAGGCTACAGACTATCTCAACTAAAGACGTCTACCCATGATAAGGCTACAGACTATCTCTACTAAAGACGTCTACCCATGATAAGGCTACAGACTATCTCAACTAAAGACGTCTACCCATGATAAGGCTACTAAAGACGTCTACCCATGATAAGGCTACAGACTATCTCTACTAAAGACGTCTACCCATGATAAGGCTACAGACTATCTCTACTAAAGACGTCTACCCATGATAAGGCTACAGACTATCTCTACTAAAGACGTCTACCCATGATAAGGCTACAGACTATCTCTACTAAAGACGTCTACCCATGATAAGGCTACAGACTATCTCTACTAAAGACGTCTACCCATGATAAGGCTACAGACAGACTATCTCAACTAAAGACGTCTACCCATGATAAGGCTACAGACTATCTCTACTAAAGACGTCTACCCATGATAAGGCTACAGACTATCTCTACTAAAGACGTCTACCCATGATAAGGCTACAGACTATCTCTACTAAAGACGTCTACCCATGATAAGGCTACAGACTATCTCTACTAAAGACGTCTACCCATGATAAGGCTACAGACTATCTCAACTAAAGACGTCTACCCATGATAAGGCTACAGACTATCTCAACTAAAGACGTCTACCCATGATAAGGCTACTAAAGACTTCTACCCATGATAAGGCTACTAAAGACGTCTACCCATGATAAGGCTACTAAAGACGTCTACCCATGATAAGGCTACAGACTATCTCAACTAAAGACGTCTACCCATGATAAGGCTACTAAAGACGTCTACCCATGATAAGGCTACAGACTATCTCAACTAATCCTTTCAGCTGCCACATATTCGTCCTAAGCTTCATACAATCGTCTAAATATAGCTGTAATCAAAAAGGGTTAAGACACAGGTGTAATCTGTGTGTGGTGATGGCAGCGTCGGAAGTCCTCATACTATTAGCACAGTAGTACCCCTTTACTACTCAGTGTGTTCCTTTTTACCACCAAATCACGCCTTTGTGGCGGTTTTTTGGTCTATTAATTCATTTATTCATGTATGTTTTAGTTTTCTCGCTAGACTTCCCTCAAGCTTAGAAAAACACCCCTAGACCCACCTTCAAGATAAATTTGTAAATTTGTCAATAGAAACATTTCCCGGCCGAAGGCCGGTTTCTCTTAAACTGCAGGCTCGCTATCGCTCGCCAGGAAAACATTGATACCTAAATGAAACGAAAAGTCTTAATGTTGATAAAGAAATGGGGCGAAAGGTCTTAAAATCTGAAAGTTAATGGCCCTAACGTCTTAAAATCTGAAAACTAATGTGGTTTAACATGAAGAAGGGGAACCAGAAACACGAACCCATCTCCCCTTAAGGTGTGGAGGAGGTGTGTTATAACTCTTTCAGTAACATGGCGTCATTAACAACACCACCACCACAACACGAACCCATCTCCCCTTAAGGTGTGGAGGAGGTGTGTTATAACTCTTAAGGTGTGGAGGAGGTGTGTTATAACTCTTTCAGTAACATGGCGTCATTAACAACACCACCACCACAACACGAACCCATCTCCCCTTAAGGTGTGGAGGAGGTGTGTTATAACTCTTTCAGTAACATGGCGTCATTAACAACACCACCACAACACGTTCGACTATACATCACACTCACACCAACACGAAAGTTTACCAAATGAAGGCGATATAAAATTTTCAACACACAAGCTTTTCATTCCGTATAATTACCCAATGGAGGCTCGACTCTCTGTCAGGTTTAATTATATTTTGGCTGTATAAGTGAACACTTTGGAGTTGTTACAGGGAGCTATACTTTTTGTCTCCTCCTGGGTAGATACGATCTCAATATACCCTCTGAATAACATAGGTCCTTCTGAAACTGCACGTCATCGTCTAGTTTGTAGCCAGGATCAAAAGTAAAAAGGCGGCATGGTGCTGCAGGAGTTAATAATGATAACATATTCTCTAAAATACCCATTCCAAACAATTATACTGCACAAATGGCAAGCTAAATAAATTCTCACTCAAATTCTGTATAAATCCTCTGAAAACATCAACTTCTATCACTCACTCACTCACCAAAACAACTATATACTGACAAATGGCAAGCTAAACACAATATCCCTCAAACTCTGTATAACCTCTGAGACAATCAACTGCTATTACTCATTCGGTCAAACAAATATACTGCAAAATGGCAAGCTAAATAAAATCCCCATCAAACTTTATATAAACCTCTAAAAACATCAACTTCTATCACTCACCTTGGATCAGGTGAATGCGTTGGCAATTTTGTTCAGGTGATTGCGCAACCACATAATCGAGGTACAATTGCCCCGACCTGAGTGTGTGTGTGTGTGTGTGTATGTGTGTGTGTGTGTGTGTGTGTGTGTGTGTGAGAGAGAGAGAGATAATAATAATAATAATAATAATAATAATAATAATAATAATAATAATAATAACATTTATTTCCACAGCCAGTGGTTATTCTTCTTACATAATATGTATATACAAGAATTGTTATTGGTGTTAAGAACGATATTAGTTAATTATTACTATCATATAAAGTAGAAATAATAGTTTATATACTTGTGTGTAGACAAACTAAGGTAAACTCTAAAAAATAGGGCACAGGATCAAGGTTATTATTTTTGTTTCCCACACCCATGTTATTTGTTTATTTTTGTTTTTATTTATTTTTATTTTTCGTGTTTCCTTTTTGTATTATGGACGTGTGGATTTGATGAATGGTGGGACTGTGGTGGTGACTCTGGCAGGTGTGTGTGGGGGTGTTAGCATTATACTGATAGTTAGTTTTTGTAACCCATATATCAAGTATGGTTTTGTGTATCTTTCTTTGTTTATGCTTCATTTCATCCTGATGTATCTGTTGTTTTTACATCTTTCATTCTCACTCACACACACACACACACACACACACATATATATACATATATATATATATATATATATATAGGTATATATATAAATGGTGATGTAAATTTTACTAGTGATAAGATGAAGATGATTCGGCAAAACATATATTTCTTGACATTTTCCGGCAGGCGTGGTGTTCACCTTCGATGATGATGATGATGATGACGGTAATGAAAGGTGCGGTGATAATGATAATGATAGGGGCCGTTTTGGGTACACCTGGAGGCGATCTGTTGTCACTCAAGAACCCTCCTTCACCAGGTAAAAAGCACGATGGGGGCAAAAAACACGCCTCGACTTCCGGCCACTTGTACCGCGATAGTCAGATGGGAAAAGTCGCCCCGAGTGACTTTCTCTTGACTCAAACGTATGATAGTCAAGCCAAAAAAGACACCTTACCTGTCGACCTCTTGACCCAAACATACGATAGTCAAGCCAAAAAAGACGCCTTACCTGACGACCTCTTGACCCAAACATACGACAGTCAATTCAGAAAAGACGACTTAACTGACTACCTTTCAACCCGGACTAATGACAACCAAGACAGAAAAGACTTACAACACTCCTCGACTTACAACACCCAAGACGCCTTCGAGCAATACCCTTACGACACTGACGACCTACGATATTTCTACGACTTCGCCAAGAAAACAAACGGTACCGCAAACGAGATGTACGGCGACCGCGATTCAACCATCCAAAACCTGATACACGAACTCCCGGAAAACCGCAATGAAGCCGAGACGCTCCACAGTTACGAAGAGACCGCTCGAATCCCGGAAAGCCACACTAAAGATGAGACGCACCGCAGTTACGAAGACACCCCACGCGCTTCCGTCTTTACGTCACGGAGCGCCAAACAGCAGACGTTCTTCCAGGCGCTGTATGGTCGGCCGGATTTCAAAGTGTTTCGGAAGGTGAGCGACTTCCTCACTAGTCAGCTCATGGGATCGACGGAACACAGGTAAGAGAGAGAGAGAGAGAGAGAGAGAGAGAGAGAGAGAGAGAGAGAGAGAGAGAGAGAGAGAGAGAGAGAGAGAGAGAGAGAGAGAGAGAGAGAGAGAGAGAGAGAGAAAAAAATAAATAAAAAAATAAGAGAGAAAGAGAGAAAAAATAAAAGATAAAGAGAGAAGAGAGTGAGAGAGAGAGAGGCATATGTAAGTGGACGGTGCTTGACAATGAGGGCTAAAGTGTGTGTGTGTGTGTGTGAGTTAGTGTGTGTCTGTTAGTGTGTGTGTGTGTGTGTGTGTGTGTGTGTGTGAACAAAACAAAAATGTGCGCTTGTATGTGTGAGAGAAAGAAAAAAGTTGTTGCGTGTACGTAAGTGTGTGAGGAAACGTGTGTGTGTGTGTGTGGGAAAATGTGTCTGTGTGTGTGTGTAGCAGTAAAGTGTCATCCGGGAATTTAACCCTTTCACGCATATGACGCGATTTTGAGCCTATTGGGGATACTTTAAAGCCTTTGTTACCATCAGGGGTATTTAGAAACCTTTAGTTTAGTTACTTCAACCTCTGCAGTTGTCTTTGAGTTAGCTGTGGGCAGAAAACTAATTTTGGAGAGGTAATTATAAGAGTGAGAGAACTCTATTTCTTATTTCTAATCTGGCAACCTCTGCGTCATAAATGCGTGAAAGGGTTAAGGGGTGGTAGTCACTTTTTCTGGACACCCTTCTCCCTCATGTTTGGCATAATTATCAGTTTTGATATTTTAATACGTTCGTTCCGTTAGTTTGGCGATTTTGAGACCTTTCACCCCATTTTGTTGTCAATGTTAAGACCTTTCGTGCCATTTAGTTGTCGATTTGTGAGCCTGAAATTTTAGAAAGGAACCGGCCTTCGGGCGGGACTTTTTTCTACCGAAGAATGTACAAGTACCTCTTGAAAGGGGTCTAGAGGGTGTTTTTCTAAGCTTGATGGAGGTCTAGGCAGGAAACTAGAAAAATATAGTTAATACATTCATATATAGACCAAAAAACAAGTACTACCCCCCTTAACGTAAAGCAAGTACTACCCCCCTTAACGTAAAGCAAGTACTACCCCCCTTAACGTAAAGCAAGTACTACCCCCCTTAACGTAAAGCAAGTACTACCCCCCTTAACGTAAAGCAAGTACTACCCCCCTTAACGTAAAGCAAGTACTACCCCCCTTAACGTAAAGCAAGTACTACCCCCCTTAACGTAAAGCAAGTACTACCCCCCTTAACGTAAAGCAAGTACTACCCCCTTAACGTAAAGCAAGTACTACCCCCCTTAACGTAAAGCAAGTACTACCCCCCTTAACGTAAAGCAAGTACTACCCCCCTTAACGTAAAGCAAGTACTACCCCCCTTAACGTAAAGCAAGTACTACCCCCCTTAACGTAAAGCAAGTACTACCCCCCTTAACGTAAAGCAAGTACTACCCCCCTTAACGTAAAGCAAGTACTACCCCCCTTAACGTAAAGCAAGTACTACCCCCCTTATCGTAAAGCAAGTACTACCCCCTTAACGTAAAGCAAGTACTACCCCCCTTAACGTAAAGCAAGTACTACCCCCCTTAACGTGAATATTGTAGCTAGCACGTTAAATATATACATAACTTCTATTAACTTGTTTATCTTGGTTTGATTATCTGAATTAAATTATCATGACTAAATTATTTTCCCTAGTATTCCTAACTAGGCCTATATAAAATACATCCTCAAAGTCTAACTATCTGCACGTTTGTCTATTTGTTGGTGAGTATGATTCAACATAACTTTAAACGAATTGACCACTTGCGAGTTTCGTTCTATAAGGAAGTTGGAGTTGTAGACATCGATATTTAGCAGGATTACCAGCTAAAATACGGTTGTAGTTCATTTATCAATACATAAAACCCAATTGTACATACTTTTTAGCCATCAGAAACCTACATTAGTATTACATTTCTATTTACTAGCTATGTCTACAGCTCCAACTTCCTTATAGAACGAAACTCGCAAGTCGGCAATTAACCCTCTCACGACCATATGACGCAGAGTTTGCCAGATTAGCAATACTAAATAAAGTTCTCCCACTCTTATAATTACTTCTCCAAAATTAGTTTTCTGCCCACAGCTAACTCAAAGACAACTGCAGAGGTTGAAGTAACTAAACTAAAGGTTTCTAAATACCCCTGATGGTAACAAAGGATTTAAAGTATCCCTAATAGGCTCAAAATTGCGTCAAGAACGTGAGAGGGTTAACATGTCTGTGTTGTCAATGACTGCACGGAACCTTGCTGTCACACAATCATCTGTTACTTCGTGGATCTCTACTGGCCCCGAGACTGACTTAAGTTTGTCTTGTAGCTTCATGAATATAATTTTCATCATTGCTGGAGAATTGAATCGCCTTATGTCGACTCTTGAGTTGTTGAATCCTTCAATAAATCTAAATAAAGTAGACGTGCCGTTTCGTCCTAAATCAAAACGGCATACCCAACTCTGCGAAGGGTTACCATCATCACTAATATTACCACCATCATCACAACTACTATCATCATCATCTCTACAATTGTCACCATCATCACTACTAATCTAAATAAATATAATAGATAAAATAATTTATACTTTTAAGGTTATATTGGCACTTGTAAAGCATAAATTGACATTGTGAAGCTGTAACTAGTCAAATTCACTCCCATTACGGCTTGCATAACTGAAGGGGAGGCTGGCCGTTTGTTTGGTCTATTAATTCATGTATTCATATATTTTTTTAGTTTCTTCCCTAGACCTCCATCAAGCTTAGAAAAACACCCCCTAGATCGCCCTTCAAGATAAATTTGTAAATTTTTCTCTGTCCTTCAGTCCGATCCAAGCGAGGCAGGGCTTTCTGGATGACTCCACCACCATCGGGCTCTCCATCTTGGGCCTGGCACTACTGGCCCAGCTGATTATCACCACATCGTACCTGTCTCTCTGCTCCAGGGATAGCCAGTGTACCACCGCCTGTACCACGCCCACGCCCGTTTGTACCACCGACTGTGCGCCGCCCATCTTCAACCCGACATGCGTGACGACTTGTCCGCTTGCTGATCCGGTGTGCACGACAACCTGTACAACTAGGAAGAAGCGCGAGACCAGTGATTCTCGTTCTAAGTTCAGTGAAACCTTAAGGCAGAAGCAAGAATTCAGTGCTTCAGGTTCCTGGTTCAACGAGACCTTTTCGCGGAACCTTGAGGAGTTTGGGCTACCCGGGGAAATGGTAGAAGTCTTTAGGAGCTTTGGTTCCCAGAGCGGCCGTCTCCTTTGTGGCATGACTGGTCGCTTCATGGAATAACGTGGATGAACTCTTTGCCAATTCTAAGACATTTTGACACCTACATGGGACGTTATGACACAAATCTAAGGCATTTTGACACCTACATAGCACGTTATAACACCAATCCAAGACATTTATAAATCTACACAGGACTTTTATACACCAATCTAAGACATTTTGGAACCTACATAAGATATTTTGACACCTACCAACAACATTTTGACACATACTATACATTGGACATATTGACATTTATCTAAGACAAATCGAACATAGAAAGTAAATCGAGCTGTTATATAATATTGATGAACAAATATATAATTAAGTTTTAAGTGCCCCATGCCCATTAGCCTTTTCTTGTGTACAATTAAACACACACACACATACACACTATCACACACACACACACATACACACTATCACACACATGTACACACACACACCGTTAATTATTATTATTATTATTATTATTATTACACACACACACACACAAATCCACTACACTCTGACTATGTATGTGTGTTGTTAATTATTTGACTGTTGCCTGCTTGTGTACGCTATTATTTTCTTGGATTAATTTCCTGTAATTTGTATCTTGATGCAGAGCCCTTTTTGAGTTATGATAACGTTCATTGCGCCTTAATAGTCAAGTAATACGGTAATTAGTCTATTTATTTATGTAATTTTATTGATATATTATTTATTTATTTGTACAGTGCGTTAGTATATATAATTAGCCTATGTATATACAGTATGTGCGTGCATTTACGCTTACAATGCCTAGTGAGTTCACTGTTCAATAGGTGGCGTTCTGAGAGTGAGGGTCTGAGTCTGGAGGGTGAGACGGTGAAGCACTTGAGCGAAGCAACCGGCCGCTTCAGAGATGGAGCTGCTTCGAGCCATGATGGATGCTTCACATGTCTCACTCCCCAGACTGGAACAAGACCCCACGGGCTTCACCGTGTTGAGAGGTGGAATGTACAGGCTCTCAGCCTATGCCCGAGAGGGAGTAGTTGGAATATAGAAGAAAACAAAAATATTACTGTATGTATAATTAGATGCATGCATTTCAATAAATTACTCTGAAACTTTCCATAGATGTATTAATATCCATACTTACTTCTATTTTGTATTACGTGATACAGATTACTTCTATAAGTTTCACATATTAATAACACAGTGACAATATAATAGTTCTGATATATATATATATATATATATATATATATATATATATATATATATATATATATATATATATATACCGGTATATATATATATATATATATATATATATACCGGTATATATATATATATATATATATACTGTATATATATATATATATATATATATATATATATATACCGTATATATTATATATATACATACATAGTACGAGGGGCAGATGCTTTACTTGTATTGTTAACAATTATTGAAGTATATTGTGTATTATCTCTATTTTGTGATGTATAAATATGTAGTCTTACAAATAATAATACAAATGTCCATTACTGGATGATTGTTCTTACAAATATAAATGTATAAATTACACATATCCTACAGTAATTGTTGATGTTACAAGTAACTCACTCACCTATAAATATTCCCTTTCAGATTGTAGTCTTTGTTTAGTGTTTTAGGGCTTATAGACAGTATATTTCAGCTTTCATTATTTGTTATGCTCCAACTCTCCCTCCAAACAAAAGCTGTCTATAGCCTGTATATTCGATCAATCATAATGATGAAGTCTGCAGGTGTTATTCCAGATGACGATTCCAATGACGAGTTTTGTAACCAGCTGGAAGTAGTGTGACTTCCCAGACCACCAGCCCCAGGTGTTCCCCAGTTATAGCTCGGTGCGGTTTGGCTTCCCCATAAATTCGACTTGTTCCATTAATTCGATTTGTCATATCTAGACATGATGCCCCCAGCCTCTCGTAACACGAGGATAACTGGAGTAAACGTGTGTGTGTGTGTGTGTGTGTGTGTGTTTTTGTTTGTTTTTGAATATAAGTTCCCCTATTTACTGGTTGACTCTTCCCAAATGGTAGAAATGATTATGTTCCTTCCAACAACCAACCATAATCCTAAAATCGATTAATGAAATTTACAAACACATGTGGCAGTCCGTGGACTCGAACCCAGGATGCTCACACCGAAAATCAACACCTTATACATGGCACCACGAAGACAGTTAAAGGTTGGTGGACACTGCCTACGATTTATTATGCAACTTCGAATCCTGCATATCATTATCAGGTCGATTGCTGAAGACCCTTTGAGGTATGAAAGGTCGATGGTCGAGATTTCAAGACTGTTCATAATGCATAGTTATAGTATTGCATTAATATCCCCAAGCTATAAGTAGATTTCAAGACTGTTCATAATGCATAGCTATAGTATTGCATTAATATCCTAAGCTATAAGTAGATTTCAAGACTGTTCATAAATGTGCGAAATATAGTCGAGAGAGAGAGAGAGAGAGAGGGGGGAGGGAGGGAAGGAGAGAGAGAGAGAAAGAGAGAGAGAGAGAGAGAGAGAGAGAGAGAGAGAGAGAGCAAGAGAGAGAGAGAGAGGGAGAGGGAGTACAAAGGAAATCAAGCAACAACAGATCTAGTGACCTTCTAGGCTGCTTGTCCTCCAAAACACTGAGGATCAAGTGTCCAAACAGTGGTTTAGAGTGGGTAAGGGTACATTGGAAATGGAACTACTGCCCTGGAACTAATGTCCGTGGCAGGATTAGGAAGTTAGTAGGGGACAAATGGGTTAGTAACTGAGGGGGGATAAAATAAAGTTATTCATTTACAAACGCAGTCAGTCGCGGGTTTGATGCGAGATATTTGTCTAAGCGGAGTTTAAATGAATCAACGGTGCTGCAGTCTATAACGTCTCGGGGAAGCCAATTCCACAAGTTGACAACTCGATTGAAGAAGAAATTCTTAGATTCGTGTGAGTTAAAAGATTTACCAATAATTTTGCAACCGTTTCCCCGCGTGTAATTAGATTGGTCGATAGTGAAGTACTTACTACAGTTCATATTGTCGATGCCTTTGATGATTTTGAACACTTGAATTAAGTCACCTCTTAATCTCCGCTGGGTTAAAGGAAATAGATTTAATTCTCTAAGACGCTCTTCGTATGGTTTGTTCTTTAGGCTAGGTATCATTTTGGTAACTACGTTGAACTCGTTCTAACTTGTTTATATCTTTTTGGTAATAAGGGCACCAGGATTGAACGCAGTATTCCAGAAGAGGGCGGACTAAGGAATTGTAAAGGGTTAGGATAACTTCTTTGGATTTATGCTCAAATGACCTGCCTATAAAGCCAATTATTTTGTTTGCCTTCTTAACAACTTCTGAACATTGTTGACTCGGTTTTAGGTTACTCGATATTGTTACTCCCAGATCGGTTTCTCTGTTTACATTCTTAAGCTGAGTGCCATTCATCGAATAGTTTGCTTTCTCATTTAGGTATCCGATATGTAGTACTTTACATTTATCCGCATTGAAACTCATTTGCCAAATTTGGGCCCAACATGACAATTAATCTAGATTGTGTTGCATATCGTCAACTTGTTCTTTTGAGAGTACGCTATTTGCAATTTTTGTATCGTCAGCAAATTTTGAGATTGTACAGGTGAGACCCTCATCTATGTCGTTGATGTAAATTAGAAAGATAATTGGTCCTAGTACCGATCCCTGGGGTACCCCGCTACTTACATTGGTCCCTTTAGATGCCTTACCGTTTATGACTACTCTTTGCTTTCTGTCGCTGAGCCAATTTTCTATCTATTTCAACACACCGTCTTGTATTCCATGCGCTTTTAGTTTTAGCAGTAAACGTTTGTGGGGAACTTTGTCAAAGGCGTTTTAAAAATCAAGGTATATATAATATCTACAGCTTTACTTTCATCGTAGAGGTTGAGGATATCGTGGAAGAAGTCTAAGAGGTTTGTTAAACAGGAACGTTTTTTTACAAAAAGCCGTGTTGAGTATCTTTAAGTAAGTTATTTGCCTCTAAGTGATTTACGAGTCTGTCTCTTATGACCGTTTCTAGCATTTTACATACAATTGAGGTTAAGCTAATTGGACGATAGTTACTGGGTAGGGATTTGCTGCCTTTTTTTAATATCGGTGTTACGTTGGCTAGCTTCCACTGATCAGGCATAGTCCCAGACTGCAAGAATTCATTGAATAGCAATGTCAGTGGTTTGGAGAGCTCATCCTTAGCTTCCTTTAGAACTCTAGGCGAGATTGTATCAGGTCCAGGCGTTTTATTTACCTTGAGTTTATCCAAACAATTCAATACTTCTCTCTCTGTAACGGTGATATTGCTTAGAACATCTGAATTATCAATCTGAATCGGCGATGGTGTAGGGATATCACTGAGGTCTTCGGTTGTAAAAACTGATGCAAAACAGGTATTGAGGGCATTACTCATTTGTACTTCGTCTTTGGTGTATTCTCCATTTTCATCGACTAACGGTCCAACAGTTGAAGTAACTACTTTTTTCTTTCTGATATAACTATCGAATTCTTTCGGGTTTGTTTTACTTTGATTCGCAACATGTAACTCCAGGGTCTTTTTACTTTGCTTAATTAACTTTTTGGCTTTGCGTCGTAGCTCTACAAATTTCACCCGTTCTTCGTCATTTTGTGAGGATTTTAATCTATCATTAGCAAATTTTTTAGCAAGCAGACAGTCTGAAATATCTTTATTCCACCATTTCGGCTTATCATTATGGCCTGGACGCCGTATTTTCGATGGTATGCAGTCTTGCACTGCCTTAAGGTAAGTGGTTGTGAAACACTCCCAAGATGTATGTATGTCGTTATTGTTAGTCAGAAAGCTCCAGTCAGTTTCTTTAAGCTTTGATTTAAGTTTATACAAATTTGCTTTCTTGAAATTAGGGACTTTCTCAATGCTGCTATTTGATATGTTACTAGGGAGAGAGAGAGAGAGAGAGAGAGAGAGAGAGAGAGAGAGAGAGAGAGATGCAGAGTGTGGGAATGAGGAACGTCCTTTGTCAAATTAGCGCGTTAAAGATATTATACGAGAACATTTTTCCCAGCAACTTTTCTCACCAACACTGATCTGGCAGCTTCTACAAACACTTATAATATATTTCGGTCACTATAATTTATATAATATCAGTCTATATAGTCGGTTATATTTCATCTGGTGGTAAACTGAATCCCTTAGCAACTGATTTATCGATACTTAGTGGAAAAATATGAAACTACTATGCTTCTGTTCTAGGTGTGGTGTCCCGAGTTCGAATCCCGGGAGGACCATATGCTTTCATTAGTTTATTCAAGTGCATTGGGGTTTGTAATTGATGATTAATGTTAAGAACGGGGTGTTACTTACGTCTCTGCATCATATAAAGGCCAAGTTTATATAATTACCACCATATTTCACTACAAAAATCTTCAAAATAACTGAGGAATCTTGATGGGAACTTTGCAATTTACCGTCAGTTGAAATAAAACATAGTATAGTTTCCGACACCAGTGTAAAATAGTGTCAAATTCTTGGTTGAGGAATATGCAGGAGAATGTGAAGGGAGCGTGGCGTTAATGGTTATGGATGTTTTTTTGTTTTTTTTTGTTTTTTTTTTAATCTTTCTCCCATTTTCTCTCTTTCCCTGGCTTGTATCCATTCGGCCCCATTCAGCCAACTGTTTTAAGACGTTTATCCCCATCCAGGTGTCGATTTCTTCATGGCGAGCGATAGCAAGCCAGCATTGTATGGAGAAACGCGGCTTCGCCGGAGACATTATTCTATCGAAAAATGTACAAATTTAGCTTGCTGTCAAAACAAATATATATATATATGCTGGCTCGCTACCGCCTGCCAGGAAAATATTGACATCTGGATGGGTAAACGTCTTCAAACAGTAGGCTGAATGGGGTCGAATGGATACAAGCCAAAGAGAGAGGGAGAGAAAGAGAAAAAAAACGAGGTGGGCTCCCTTAATGGTGATGGATGGGGGGCCTTTTTCCTCATCATGGTACTGGCTTGACTCCACACACACACACACACACACACACACACACACACACACACACACACACACACACACACACACACACACACACACACACACACACACACACACACACACACACACACACACACACACACACACACACACACACACACACACACACACACACACACACACACACATATGCACACACACACACACAAACAGTGACAGTGATGAGTGTGGTTGGCAATGATGTGGTGGTAGTGATGGTGACGATGTGCTTCCTATAATGGTACTATCACCACCCTTAGAGCTCTAGCACTCTCACTGTTGTTATGGAGAGAGAGAGAGAGAGAGAGATAGATAGATAGATAGATAGATAGATAGATAGAGAGAGAGAGAGAGAGAGCATATAATGGTACTATCACGACCCTTAGATCTCTTCGCACTCTCACTGCTGTTATGGAGAGAGAGAGAGAGAGAGAGAGAGAGAGAGAGAGAGAGAGAGAGAATCGTAGGCGTACAAGGAAGGGTAACACCAAAGCGTACAGGAACATCTATAATCTTAACCCCTTCACCACCATCACGTAAATGTCATTATATTCTGGTTGCCATTAGACGATTTTCTTTGGTTTATGATCTACTTATACGACTCAAATGGGTAAATACGATTGCAATGAACCCTATTAGTAATGTTGGCTCTTCTTAAGGGGAGGTGTTTAGTTTGGTCTCTAGATATCCATCAAGCTTAAGATTACACCTCCTTGAGCCCCTTTCAAGATAAATTTGTACATTTTTCGGTAGAAAAATGTCCCGGCTGAAAGCCGGTTCCTCTTAAATTACAGGCTCGCTATCGCTCGCCAGGATAAAATCGACACCTAAATGGCACGACAGGTTTTAAAATTGACAGAAATGGGTCGAAATTTCTTAAAATCGTCAAAATAACTGGGCAAAAGTCTTAATATTAGAAAACCAATGGGGCTAAACATTTGGGAGAAAGGAGTCAAGAAAAAAATCCCTCAAGTGGAAATCTCCCCTTAATCTGCATAAAATCATCAAATTATTAGCCAACATCAAAGGTAAAAAGGCGTCTTGTTGCTGAAGAGGTTAATACATGTGCGACGTTTCGGCACCACCTTGTGTCATTAGCAAGCCTAAAGAGATACAATGAAACTTAATTACAAAAACGTTTACTATACATTAACTATATAAATGTAAAAGTGTGGGTTACATTATTATAATGAACCAAGAGGGAAAGGGGGCGAGCGAAACTGGGGCGAATGAAAGGGAGAAGAGTGGGACCAAATTTCATAATGTAATTTAAGGCCAGTAGAATATTATATAAGTGAATGACATACACACTTCCATACTCAATCAATTAGTCATACGCACTTAAATACTCAATAAATTAGTCATACAAACTTCCATACTCAATAAATGAGTCATATACACTTTCATTCTTAGTACATCTGTCATACACACTTTCATACTCAATAAATCCGTCATCCACAATTGTATACTTAAAGAATTAGTCATACCCACAATAATTCGCAATACATAAGTCATACACTCTTCTGTGGAAAAAACAAAAATTAATGTGGGTAGAAACGCAGTCAGTCGAGGATGGAAGGCGAGGTGTTGTTTATCTAGATGACAAATAGGGTTTTAGTGGTTTGTTGTGAAGGACTGTCTGAAAGTTAAGATAAAGAATGATGCCACCTGCTTTGATTTCGCTGTATGATTTAAAAATGTCATGGAAAAAGTCGATTTGTCAGGCATGAGTGTTTGTCTTGGGGTGGGGGGGCAGCATGGTCTTTTTACACTGAAGTCACCGTGTTTCCCTGTGTTTTCACCGTTTTTCCTTGTGTTTTCACCATGTTTTCGCCGTTTTTCCCTATGTTTTCACCGTTTTTCCCTGTGCTATCACCTTGGTGGAAAATATTATACCTTAGCGGCTGATTTTTTCGCTACATAACGAACACACATGGAACTACTATGCACAGTTACCTGCACAATTTCCGTCCCTCTCTGAGATTATATTTATGAAAGTAAAAATGGTGTTATTGAATTAGGAGAGTGCGTTGTTATGCAGTTGTTAATGCACCTTCATATGCAACTGTTAAATAAGATACTACAATAAAAATTATTAAGATATGTTTACTTCCATAAATAACATCTCAGAGAGGAACGGAACTTGTCCAGGGAACTGTACCTGCATTATATTAAGGGGCTAGTACCTGTTTTTTGGTCTATATATTTGTGTATTAATATATTTGTGTATTAATATATTTGTGTATTAATATATTTGTGTATTAATATATTTTTGGGTTTCTTCGCTACACCTCCATCGAGCTTAGAAAAACACCCCCTAGACCCCCCCCCCCCCCCTTTCAAGATAAATTTGTACAATTTTCGGTAGCGGTTCCTTCGAAAAATTCAGGCTCGCTATTGCTCGCCAGGATAAGAACGACATCTAAATGGGACGTAAGATCTTACTATTGACAAAGAAATGGGGCGAAAGGTCTCAAAATCGCCAAACTAATGGAACGAACGTCCTAAAATCTCAAAAACTAAAATGCTAAACATGAGGGAGAAGGGGGTCTAGAAAAAGCGACTACCTCTCCCTTAAGGGGGGTTACCTGTTTTGTTCTGTCCTTTTCTATCTTTCTCTGGCTTGTATCCATTTGGCCCCATTCAGCCTACTGTTTTAAGACGTTTATCCCCATCCAGGTGTCAATTGTTTACTGGTGAGCGGTAGCGAGCCAGCATATTTTTTATTTTTGTTTGACAGGAGGCTAAATTTGTACATTTTTCGATAGCAAAATTTCTCCGGCGAAGCCGGATTTCTTCATATAATGCTGGCTCGCTATCGCTCGCCAGGAAGAAATCGACACCTACAGTAGATGGGGATAAACGTCTTAAAATAGTTGGCTGAATGGGGCCGAATGGATACAAGCCAGAGAAAGAGAAAAGGAGAGATATAACAAAAAGCAGGTCACCCCCCTTAAGAAGATGGGAACAAGCCAATTTATCGCCAGCTGGGAAGAAACGCAAAATAGGCTTCACGGTACTGAAGAGGTTAATTATTAAGGGGGGTCACCTGCTTTTTTTCTCTCCTTTCTATTTTTCTCTTTCTTTGGCTTGTATCCATTCGGTCCCATTCAGCCTACTGTTTTAAGACATTTATCCCCATCCAGGTGTCGATTTTTTCCTGGTGAGCGATAGCGAGCCAGCATTTTATGGAGAAATCCGGCTTCGCCGAAGACATTTTTCTATCGAAAAATGTACAAATTTAGCCAGCTATCTAACTCATTATCCAAAATATGATGGCTCGCTATCGCTCGCCAGGTATAAATCGACACCTGGATGGGGATAAGCGTCTTAAAACAGTAGGCTGAATGGGGCCAAATGGATGCAACCCAGAGAGAGAGACAAAAAGCTAGGTGGGCCCCCTTAAGGTAAAGCACGTCATAAGAACATAAAGATCGCTAATGACTGGGTAACGCGAATGATGCAGTGCGAGTCGTAATGTTAGAGTAATGTACCAATTATCTTTTTTGTATAGCAGGCAGTAGTATGTATCTTTCTCTCTCTCTCTCTCTCTCTCTCTCTTTGTCTGTGTCTTTCTCTCTCTGTCTCTGTCTTTCTCTCTCTCGCTCTGTCTGTATTTATCTCTCTCTCTCGCTCTCTCTCTCTCTTAGGCAAACACACTCCAAAACAAATTGTATATATTGTAAATAATGTAACAAGAATAACCACTATTGGTGGAAATAAACTTATTATTACTATTTCTCTCTCTCTCTCTCTCTCTCTCTCTCTCTCTCTCTCTCCCATTGGCCAACAGCAACTACGCTCGCCCTCAGATTGGTTCAGCGCGTTGTTAAAGTCTTCCGTGATTGGCCCGGCAGCGCGAGTCCTTTTCCCCGCCCACTTCCCGTTAACAGTGGCTCCTCCCTCTTTTCCGTTAGCGATTCGAAAGCGCAGTAACGGCATATCTCTGTTAACTTTTAATTTCGTATGGTGTTGATGTGGATGTGTCATTGAAATCCCTCTCTCTCTCTCTCTCTCTCTCTCTCACACACACACACACACACACACACACACACACACACAAACACAGGGGGAAGACAGGAACAATGTGATTTATGTGAACAGGAATTGGCAGAAGAGGAAGTAGATGAGGATGAAACAGAAAGAAGAGAAAGGGAGGAAGCAACATGGAGAAGAGAAGAAGAAGGGGAAAGACAAATATAAAAGAACATACACAAATTGGGAAAGTAATAAAGAAAGTATAATTGGAGGTGGAGGAATAATACCGGTAATGCATTAATTCACAGTATATGGATGTCGAATATGGCTTTGACATTGAAGGGTGTTAAACATGCAATCCCAATCACTAACATCACATACCAGAAGAAATTGAATATCACATGCATTTCTCAGTAACTGACTTCTGGTATTACGTATTTATTTATTCATGTATCTTGCTTTCAGTTCGTCTATATATGTGTAAAGGGCGGTTCACAGGAGCGCTACGAAACGAGCAACAAAAGACGTTCAGTGAAGCGTTTGTTTACATCCACCCCAAGGCGCCCCAAGGTCCTCGTGTATTCCAATATATCTGAAGCACCATCAGGTTTATCTTCGGCTCTTCTTAACTATGTCTGCCAAAGCACAACGCAGCCGATCTTTTGACTGGGCCATAGATGCACTAATCTCACTATGTGAATATATAAGGGAGCACAGAGTAATATGGAACACCAAGGACCTGCTGTATTGTAAAACTAATGTGCGACAAAAAGGCTTTGATTCGCTCCCCTCTGTGAACACTTTTTCATGCTCGTCGGAAAATTCGCGGCAAATATTCCCAGCTTTCACCCGAGGGTGGAAACGGGTTTAAACACGCTTGTGTGAATCGCCCTTAAGGGGACCCCCCGATGGTTCACCTTTTTGGCGTTTTTTGCATGTATTAATTATTTTTCTAGTTTCCTCCCATCAAATTAAAAAAAAAATCCTTTAGATCCCCTTTCTAGATTAATTTGTACATTTTTCGGTAGAAGAATGTCCCGGCCGAAGGCCGGTTCTTCCAACATTACAGGTTCGCCATGGACATTTTTTACACCCAAATAGCACGAAAGGTCTAAATATTGACGAAGAAATGGGACGAAAGGTCTTAAAATCGACTAACTAATGGGTCAAACATCTTAACATCGGAAAACTAATGGGGCTAAACATGAGGGAGAAAGTGGACCAGAAAACCGGCCCATCCCCCCTTAATATGATTATCAAATGTATACAGTATATCTCCATGCAGTCTTGCATGGAGTTGTTTCTTTGATTTTGATTTCCAGTTGACAACCTCATAGTATCTATACTGTGTGACTCTCTCTCTCTCTCACCTTTGGCCAACAGCTACTACAGTCTTGCTCCCATTGGTTTAACTGCTACTAAACCTCGTCTCCGATTGGCTGGGAGTGACTGTGAAAGTTGACCGCTCTTGCCTTTTTACTCCCTGATTGGTTTTACTTTCCCCTTGTTAACGGTGATTATATGTAGGTCCGCCCCTTTACCGTTATAACTCCGCCCATTGATCGTTTAAATCCACCCCTTTACCGTTATAACTCCGCCCATTTATCGTTTAAGTCCGCCCCTTTACCGTTATAACTCGGCCCCTTAACCGTTACCTGCTCAACCGTAACTCCGCCCCTTACCGTTATTTATCTTAGTAGCCACACCCCTCATGGTCACACTTTTGTTTTCTTTGCTTATAAACTATGTGGTGACACATAAATTTTAACTTATATACGTACAATTTCCTGCATTAGTAAGTTGGTACATAATTTAATCATAAACATGAGACAGTAACATTGTTTTGAGGGAAAGCATTGACTTGGACATAAGCTGGATATGAGTATAAAGATATTGCTTCTAAATATTTAATCAGCGTGTCAATTTGATTTGTACTGTACCACTCTCCACTGCAGGTGATCGAAAATCCGCTAACAGTTCCAAAATAGTTACATACTGTACATATATACAAGCACAAATACATAATTGCCTATTCCCATAAGTACATGCATACATAAGAGAAGAGGCAGACATAATTTCTGCTCAGCCATCCGATACACTGCCATCATCATTAAGGGAGGAATGAGCATATATTTTTCCTCATTTATATATTTGGTTATTATTATTTTAGTTTTATCCTTAGACCTCAATTAAGCTTTAAAAAAAAAGGGTTAAGGCCTTGGGTTTGAACAAAACATAAAAACACAAACAAATTTAAATTTCTATGAAAACATTCCACACTGATATTTGGTATTTATAAATACCAAATATCAGTGAGCGTATTTATTAATACCAATGTTTTCATAGAAATTTAAATTTGTTTGTGTTTTTATGTTTTGTTCAAACCGGCCGAAGGCCGGTGCCTCTTAAAATACAGGCTCGCTATCGCTCGCCTGGAAAAATCGAGTCCTAAATGACACGAAAAGTCGGAAAAATTGACAAAGAAATCGGGTGAAAGGTTTTAAAATCGCCAAACTAATGGGCCGAACGTCATAAAATCTGATAACTAATGGGGATAAACCTGAGGAAGAAGGGGGACCAGAAAAACGACCCCTCTGCCCCTTAATGTATGCACGGACAATAAAGCCTAATTAAGCTTGCCACCCCTCGAAATGTTGTTGTTATGAATAATCAGTAGAGTGGGGTGGGCATCATGTTGGTTTGATATCCCTATAGTGAATTTTGGAGTAATTTTTCCTTGCATTTACAAGGTCAGTATATACACTTTTATTATATATTAAATATGTTATGTATAGAAGATGAATATTATACTGTATATATATTTAGAGAGAGTTGTACGGAATAGGGATGGGAATGTGTTGAAAGACGAGTGCCACCTACTCTCGGTAAGGGAGACGGTATACCCTGGGAAAGCTCTGAAGAACACTAATAATGATTGTAATAGTGGAAGAAGAGAGAGAGAGAGAGAGATGCAACATTGAGCCGTGTAGAGAGAGATTGTAGGGAATTAGTAAGACCTCATCCGTTAAGGGGGTAGTGCTTGGTTTTTGGCCAATATATTTATTTATTAATATATTTTTGAGTTTCATCGCTAGACCTCCATCAAGCTTTAAAAAAAATAAAAATAAAATCCTTTCAGGATAAATGTTTACATTTTTCGGTAGAAAAATGTCCCGGCCGAAGGCCGATTCTTTCTAAATTTACAGGCTCGCTTTCGCTCGCCAGGAAGAAATCGACACGTAAATGGCACGAAAGATCTTAGAACTGACAAAAAAATTATGCGAAAGGTCTCAAAAATCGCCAAACTAACGGAACGAACGTCTTAAAACCTCAAAACTAATAGGCTAAACATGAGGGAGAAGGGGGTCCAGCAAAAGCGAGTACTACCTCCATAAATGTCTGTGTGTTCTCCCGGCCTGCGGTTTTTGATGTCTCTCTCAACCATTATTATTATCATTATTATCTTTTGTTCTATTGGGTCGGTTTGTCTGGCCCCCTTTCTCCCTCGTGTTTAGTCCCATTGGTTTTCAGGTTTTAAGACGTTCGGCCCATTAATTTGGTGATTTTAAGACCTTTCACCCCATTTCTTTGTCAATATTAGGACCTTTCGTGACATTTAGGTGTCGATTTTTTCCTGGCGAGCGAAAGTGAGCCTGTCATTGTAGGAGGAACCGGGACATTTTGCTACCGAAAAATGTACAAGTTTATCTCGAAGGGGGGTCTTGGGGTTTTTTTTTTTTTAAAGCTTGATGGAGGTCTAGTGAGGAAATTAGACAGATACAAATGAAAACAAATAAAACTGAATAGATATAAATAGATAAATAACCGAGCCGATAAATACGGCCGTCCCACCTTAAGCTTCCCATAACCCACCCACAAATTGCCCATGCTCGCTCAATTACTAACTATAAGCACTTAACCCTCTCCGACATATGACGCGATTTTGAGCCGATTAGGGATACTTTAAAGCCTTTGTTACCATCAGGGGTATTTAGAAACCTTTAGTTTAGTTACTTCAACCTCTGCAGTTGTCTTTGAGTTAGCTGTGAGCAGAAAACTAATTTTGGAGAGGTAATTATAAGAGTGAGAGAACTCTATTTCTTATTGCTAATCTGGCATCCTCTGCGTTATATGAGTCTGAAGGGGTTAATAACGGGATCATTTACAGGGATTTTTTTTTTTTTTTTTTGAGCCAAGTGTGTTTACAGTATAGCGGCCATATTGTCTACCAGTTACGTTTTTTTTTTTGCGCGTGCAGTTCAGTGACGCGTAATTCAGTGTCTTTGGACTAACATTAGGCGATTTTGTCAGCCTTAGTGAATGGGGGTATTTATTTGCTCATTTATATATTTGTTTCGATTTTTTTTTTAGTTTCCTTCCTAGACTACCATCAAGCTTAAACAAAAACACTCCCAAGACCCTCCTTCAAGATAAATGTGTACATTTTTCGATAGAAAAATGTCCCAGCCGAAGGCCGGTTCCTCTAAAATTACAGGCTTGCTAGCGCTCGCCACGAAACCATCAACACATAAATGACACGAAAAGTCTAATATAAATAAACGGGGGCGAAATATCTCAAAATCGCCAAACTAATGAGCCGAACGTCATCAAATCTGAAACCTAATGGGACTAAAAATGAGGACGTAGGGGGGCCAGAAAAACGACCCATCTCCCCTTACTTAAACCTCCGTCCAACTTCGTTAAGGGGAGGTATTTAGTTTGTTCCCTAGACCTCCATCAAGCTTAAAATTACACCCCCTTGAGTCCCTTTCAAGATAAATTTTTACATTTTTCGGTAGAAAAATCTCCCGGCCGAAGGCCGGTTCCTCTAAAATTACAGGCTCGCTATCGCTCGCCAGGATAAAATTGACACCTGAATGGCACGAAAGGTCTTAATATGGGGTGAAAGTTCTTAAAATCGCTAAACTAATGGGGCAAACGTTTTATAATATTAAAAGCAATGGGGCTAAACATGAGGGAGAAAGGGGTCAAGAAAAAAATTCCCTCAAGTGGAGATCTCCCCTTAATCGACAAGCACATATATACGTCTTTGTTATTTTCAGGCACACCAATAATTTCGTCCTAAAATATGACTTCCTCTTCAACCAATAATTACCTATAACTTCCTGCAACCCCCAAGAACACTTTACTATAAGCTGGTGTCACACGGATGGCTCTGTATTGACGGATTAGCAGCGGAGTCTGACAGCCATTTTGTTGTTGTTGTAGATTTGTAACCTCAAGGAGGTTACATGGAGCTATGCCATTTTGGGAGCCCACCTGTGTGGTCCTAAGACCGCTTCATGATAGCATGTCATCAAAGTTGTCTGCATCAATTTCTTCCTCGTTGCTGTCGTAATAGATGTTCGCATTTTCTCTGACGAATTCTTTAAGCATTCGTATTTCTTCCGCCTCCTGTTTCTTCTTCTCCTCCTCTGCTTTCTTGATGATCTCTGCTCTCTTCTTCTGACTTTCTTCCCATTTATTCTTGCGTTCAGCTTCCATTTTACGGGATTCTTCTGTCTCAGCAGCTGGTACTGGTTTCGGGGTTGGTGTTTTCTTTTTGGCTGCAGCTGCGGTGGTCCTATTCAGGGTTTTCTCGAGTTGCAGTCTATTCCTGGGGGTCTCCTTTTGATAGATCTTTTCTTTGTTCTGGGGTCGGCTGGTTTTTGGGGCTTCTGTTAGGACCTCACTGGTGAGGGCCTCGACTTCTTCAGGTGATGGTAGGTTGTTGTCCTCAACGTCGAGCATCATACACAGTCTTTTGGTAAAGTTAATGAGGAATTTAGCAAGCTGTGGTTGTGAAAAGGTGAAGTCATCCTCAGCTTCAGGTTCGGGAGGTGGTGGTCTCCTTTCGTCGCTCTTCTGCTTCCTCATTCTTTCCTTTGGTGGCTGTGGTGTTGTCTTTGGGGGCTCCGTCGTCTTCCTTCCTGCAGTCGGGAGCCTCTTCTTCCTTGCTGGACATCTTGGATTCCATACGTGGTGCCCCTGGCTGCAGTTGGGGCACTTAGCTGTGGTCTCCTCCTTTGCCTTTAGTTTGACAATGCAGTCTCTGGTGTCATGGCGGTTGCTGCACACGCCACACCTGAGTACCCCTTTACAGGCATACTGCAGGTGTCCGAAGTGCTGGCACTTGAAGCAACGGATGGGTTCATCAGCATAAGGGCGCAGCTTGAAGCTGCCCCTTCTGGTCTTGAGTCTGGCAGGTAGTTCTCCACGGATGTTGATGAGCACCTGCCTTGTCTCAGCTCCTCCCCTCACCTTGCAGCGTTCAGCCTTTTCAACTGCAGGATTCTTGAGGATTGGAGCGAGGTCGAACTCAAGAGGGTAATGCATGAGCACCCCCCTTGTCATCTTCAGGGCTGGATCAAGGATCTGCAGAGGGGTGAAATCTTCTGCCTCCTTCTTCAGGATTTCTTCAGACTCGGCATCTTCAGCGGTTAGTACCATTTCCCCTTTCAGATTAGGCCTCACGACAATCTTCAGGGTTGGGTGCTTTTCTTCAAGGTGGTTAACAGCATGGTATGTTGTCTTAAAGGAGTCGGAGGACACAATCTTTGCTTTGAAGGCCCTCTTCTTCTTCTTTGACATCACTTCTTCCCATGGTGCTTCTTCAGGAGTTTGTGAAGCAGTCTGAGTTTGCAGATTTTCGCTGCAAAATTCGCCAGTAGACCTCAATCTCTGCCTTGGGGGGGAGAGATCAGGGCTTCCCCTGTCTCTCTTTCTGCCAATGGATTCTGCCATCATGAGGGCGCTTCTAAGGGCGCACCATTCATGACAGCCAGTATGAGTTAAGGGGGGGTGACCTTTTTTTGTTCTGTCCTTTTCTTTGGCTTGTATCCATTTGGCCCCATTCAGCCTACTGTTTTAAGACGTTTATTCCCATCCAGGTGTCAATTGTTTACTGGTGAGCGGTAGCGAGCCAGCATATTTTTTTTTTTTTTTTGACAGCAGGCTAAATTTTTAAATTTTTCGATAGAAAATTGTCTCCGGCGGAGCCGGATTTCTTCATATAATGCTGGTTCGCTATCGCTCGCCAGGAAGAAATCGACACTTAGAAGGGGGATAAACGTCTTAAAATAGTTGGCTGAATGGGGCCGAATAGTTACAAGCCAGGGAAAGAGAGAAAAGGACAGAAATAATAAAACAACAGGTCACCCCCCTTAACCCATAGATTGGACGGATGTGGGGCGTCCATTTTATTTATATATATATATATATGGGTATTTGTTTGTTTGTTTGTTAGACTCAAGATTATACGCTACTTGCTTCCAATTACAGTACCGTACAATCGGTGGTATTAAGTGTTGTCATAGATTCCAGTGGTTTTCGCTCAACAAGTGTTATTGGTATCTTTATAGTTACTGGGAAAAGTGCTTATCCCTCAGTGTATTAGTCAGTGTCCGAAACTTTGTGAAATATCTGACCACACTTATTAACCTCGACCGTACCTGTAGGACACATCATACTTAACATAATCATTTTATTTGGACAATTTAACTGCTTGTGTGATGATTTGTTATTATAAATGTGACGGTGAATTGAAGCTTTTAGACAGTAGTTATATGTAACATAATAATTATAAACTAGAGGGGCATTCAGTGGAGCGCATGTCTCCGCCTGCGCTGGCTTTTGTCACATAATAAACTTAAATCGCCTCCTAAGCTGGATCACTTAATCCTCTCTCGCTCTCGCTCTCTCTCTCTCTCTCGCTCTCGCTCTGTCTCTTTCTCTCTCTCTCTCTCTCTCTCTCTCTCTCTCTCTCTCTCTCTCTCTCTCTCTCTCTCTCTCTCTCTCTCTCTCTCTCTCTCTCTCTCTCTCTCTCTCTCTCAACCAAAAGACATCGTTAGTATGGAAGACAGACTTTTCGTGAGTCATATGACCGTACGACCTCTCGGAAGCTGTTTGACTGTCTGGCACAATTTTAGGGTTGGTTACTGGGTGGCCCTCTATTGTGTGTGTGTATAACCCTTTCAGTATCAGGGGCTCTCTTTTATTTTTGCTAATACTAGAAGGAACACTCGAGGAATCGAGGGGAGGCAGACCGTTTGTTTGGTCTATTAATTCATTTATTCATAAATTATATTTGTTTAGTTTCCTCCCTAGACCTCCATCAAGCTTAGAAAAACACCCCCTAGACCCCCCTTCAAGATCAATTTGTACATTTTTCGGTAGAAAAATTTCCCGGCCGAAGGCAGGTTCCTCTTAAAATTGCAGGCTCGCTTTCGCTCGCCAGGAAATAATCGACACCTAAATGACAAGAAAGGTCTTAAAATTGACAACGAAATGGGGCGAAAGGTGTTAAAATCGCCAAACTAATGGGCCGAACGTCTTATAATCTCAAAACTAGTGGGGCTAAACATTTGGGAGAAGGGGGTCCAGAAAAACGGTCTGCCTCCCCTTAAGGTATTAATTTATCTCAAGTATCCCTGTGTGTTTATTTGTGTTTTGTTTGTGTGTTTTCATTGTTTTCGGTTGTGTTGTCCCTATTCTGGCTCTGTCTTGAGTCGCCCCCCCCCCCCCCTCCCCCCTAAAAAAAATCGGAAAAGTGGGAATTGGCCCTGAATATATAGATGAATAAATACACCCCTGTGACACCTACAGGGCTTAATATTTTTGATAAATCCGTCTAATAAATGATAGTTGACAATATGATAAAGAGTGCTTCTTAATATAAGGAAAGGGTTTAAATATACTTATTATTTCTGACCAGATAACAAAAATGATCATTTATTTCAGTTGTGACCAGTCAATATTTTAGTGCTTAGGAACGACCACTATAAATCATAGGGTTAAATACCAATATAATTATTCTACCAATACCACTACATACAAAGAAATACCACTAGGAATCAGAAAGCTAAATACTATTGCTATTATTCTAACAATACCACCATTATACAGAGAAATAACTTTAGGAATCAGAAGGCTATATACAACAAATATACGCTTTTGTACAGGTTAGTAATACCTTTTGTACAGGTTAGTAATACCTTCTTTATATATATATATATATTAATCCTGCTTCCACCATACCACGCTTTACTGCACCTCAACAATATTCCTTTAACTCAATAAATAACGTGTGAAGGTGATTGAAAGGGTTATGCGAGTCACTAACGATAACAAAATATAGGGTAGTTTATAGCGTGATTATTATGCATACAACTAATCTTTTCTTTATTATGCATACAACTAATCTTTTCTTGATTATGCATACAACTAATCTTTTCTTGATTATGCATACAACTAATCTTTTCTTTATTATGCATACAACTAATCTTTTCTTTATTATGCATACAACTAATCTTTTCTTTATTATGCATACAACTAATCTTTTCTTTATTATGCATACAACTAATCTTTTCTTTATTATGCATACAACTAATCTTTTCTTTATTATGCATACAATTAATCTTTTCTTTATTATGCATACAACTAATCTTTTCTTTATTATGCATACAACTAATCTTTTCTTTCCTTTCTTTTTCAGAAGGTATGTGAAGGGTCCACTTTGGCAAGGTAAGGAAGATGCACATGTTTAGTATATCATTAAGTAAGGAGGTAGTGCTTGGATTTTGGTCTAGATATTTATTTATTAATATATTTTTGAGTTTCCTGGCTAGACCTCCATCAAGCTAAAACAAATTACCCCCTCGACCCCCTTTCAAGATAAATGTGTACATTTTTCGGTAGAAAAATTTCCTGGCCGAAGGCCGGTTCTTTCTAATATAATTGGCTCGCTATCGCTCTCCAGGAAGAAAATTGACACCTAAATGGCACGAAAAGTCTTAATATTGACAAAGAAATAATGAGAAAGGTCTCAAAATCGCCAAACTTACGGAACAAACGTCTATGCTAGTTATGCTGAACATGGGGACAAGGGGGTCCAGAAAAAGCGAGTACTACCCCCAGAAGAACCATTTTGATGTACATACTGTACAGAGTAGTAGGAAACATAATATTTGTGAACATCATATTATGGTAAGCATGTATGATACTTTGATAGTTAGATTTAATGCAACGAAAATTAGAGAAAAATATCGCCACATCCCGATTCCTCCACCATCTCGTGGTGCAAGAGCCACCACAGTCGGTAGCGGAAATCTGGCAGGTTTACTTTGTGTATTTTGGCTCTTCTAACGAATTTGGTCTTTGTGTTTAATGTCGTGGAGGCAGCCGTTTAGGAGTAGTGCGTCAAATGTTCCGGAGACGACAAAACGTAGCGAAACGACCTACTTACCTAGTGTAGCGGAAGTCCGGTGGGTTCCCTCTATTCATTTTGGCTCTGCGAACAATTTTGGTCTTAGTGTTCAATGTCGTGGAAGCAGCTGCTTAGGTGGAGTAGTGCGTCAAAGGTTCCGGAGAAAAAACAAAAAAACAAAAATAAAAACCCTCAATTAGCCATATTCCAATTCCACCTAACTGCATCTGGATCCTGTGGCGGTACTAAGTAAAAAGATACAAACAAAGACATTTTAGAGATTACGGTCTAGAGGCATTTATATCACTGTTCGTCTGGCAGTTCACGATGCAGGCAAAATTGAATTGGGAATGCGAGAAGTCATGCATCTTTACTAGCTCATTCTTAGACGATTCTCAAATATCTATATGTGATCAAATTAAATTAATCATTATTTTCTACATTTCTGCAGAGGTGCTAAACCTACATTTGTTTATAGACGAATGCTGCAAGATTGTACAAAGGAGAACAAAGGAAATCAAGCAATAACAGATCTAGTGACCCTTCTAGGCTGCTTGTCCTCCAAAATACTTGTGGATCAAGTGTCCAAACAGTGGTTTAGAGTGGGTAAGGGAAAATTGGAAAGGGAACTACTGCCCTGGAACTAATGTCCGTGAGTGTTATTGTGATTATACAGCGATATATGGGTATTGTTGTACTTGTGCATACCATTGTTATGTATAATAAACCCAAAAGTACATCAACATTCGTTAGTGACTTCCTCTGTATCAACGAGATTTCGATTACATGAGCACAATTTCGGCTCATTGTTATCTCAAGTTTGTGAGTATTCTTGATATGTATTAAGGTGGGTGACATGTTTTGGTTCTGTCCTTTTCTATCTCTCTGGCTTGTATCCATTTGGCCCCATTCAGCCAACTATTTTAAGACGTTTATCCCCATCCACGTGTCAATTTTTTACTGGTGAGCGGTAGCGAGCCAGCATATATTTTATTTTTGTTTGACAGCAGGCTAAATTTGTACATTTTTCGATAGAAAAATTTCTCCGGCGAAGCCGGATTTCTTCATATAATGCTGGCTCGCTATCGCTCGCCAGGAAGAAATCGACACCTAGATGGGGATAAACGTCTTAAAATAGTTGGCTGAATGGGGCCGAATGGATACAAGCCAGAGAAAGAGAGAAAAGGACAGAAATAACAAAAAGCAGGTCACCCCCCTTAATTGCAATAATAAAATCGTACTGTGGAGTGTAATCATTCTTGGAAACGTACCTGCTTGTGGGGTTTTAAATGCGAAAAATTAAAATGACCGAAGTCAACCTGTTATTCCACTTTTCGTTTTGATGGGTTGTCGGAATAAGGCTATTTCGGCAAAACACAGCCCTCGTCCTAGCGCAGCGTTTCCCAACCTGGGGGGCGTTTGACAATGCTGGGGGGGGGGGGGGAATCAAAGTTCAAAATAGGGCTAGGCCATTCAAATACATACAGGGTAATCCCAAAGATATTTATGAATAAGAAACTTCACAACTGTCATTCCGAGCAACCACATGACTGTAGAGTGTTGCCATAAAACCCTCAATCAGTTATAATCCTTGCATGCAGATTGGTTAAGTGTTCGCCCTCTTTACAGTATCTTGCGTCCTAAGCATCCATATATAATGGATAAAAAAGTAGTTTTCTAGGCATCAGAGGCCGGGGGGGGGGTGCATCATGAATGCAGTCCTCACCAGAGGGGGGCGCGGTGCTAAAAAGGTTGGGAGCGCAGTCAGGTACTGCTATAATTGTCTTAGGAAGCCACGAATTTCCCCTCTGCTCTCTATCTCTCTTGAAGAGTTGGAATTGCACACCAGACCAGATGGCTGGAGTAAAATAGGAAAGAAGAGTAATTGGAATTGCTAGCTTAATGATCCAAGTATATATAAGTTTACTGTGTTAAGGGGAGGGTTTTAGTTTGGTTCCTAGATATCCTTCAAGCTTAAGATTACACCCCCTTGAGCCCCTTTCAAGATAAATTTGTACATTTTTCGCTGGAAAAATGTCCCGGCTAAAAGCCAGTTCCTCTTAAATTACAGGCTCGCTATCGCTCGCCAGGATAAAATCGACACCTAAATGGTACGAAAGGTTTTAAAATTGACAGAAATGGGTTGAAAGTTCTTAAAATAGTCAAAATAATGGGGCAAACGTCTTCAAATTAGAAAAACAATGGGGCTAAACATGAGGGAGAAAGGAGTCAAGAGAGAAATCCCTCAAGTGGACATCTCCCCTGAAGAGAGAGAGAGACAGAGAGAGTGTGTGTGTATACTGGTTAACGTAGAAAGCCTACCATTCATCACCATTACTGTCAGCAGTAACCTGTCTATTAGAAAACTTCCATGTCTTTTTCTCTGCATTTTTTTTTCAGCAATTCTGGTCTGCCCGCTTCGCAAATAATGCTTAACCCCTTGAAGCTCTGACGCGTTTTAGCAGTTTATTTTGGCTATCATTAGACGATGTTATGCAGCTTAGGAAGGATCTGTGGGTATTAAAACGGTAAAGACTATCTCAATCAACCCTCTCACTTCCATATACCCTTCCTAATCTGAATAAAATCGTCTAATAATTACCAGAAAACAGAACAGAAATGCGTATTGGAGCTTGAAAGGCTTCATAGGGATACAACCATCTAAAATCTGTCTTGATAGCGTAATGCATAAATGCGCGGAATTTTGGTATGAGTCTCCTAGGTTCGAGTCCTTGGAGTGCCACTCGTATTTGTTGATTTCATTAATTGAGTTGAGAAGTAAAGTGGGTTGGTGGAAAAAAATATGAAATATATTCAGTTTCTGTCTATAGTTGGTTATTGTTTCCACTGGAGGTTAATTGAATCTCTTAGCAGCTGATTTATCGGTCACCGGCTTTTTTAATCTTTCTCTCCTTTGCTCTCTTTCCCTGGCTTGTATCCATTCTGCCCCATTCAGCCAACTGTTTTAAGACATTTATCCACATCCAGGTGTCGATTTCTTCCTGGCGAGCGATAGCCAGCCAGCATTGTATGGAGAAAACCGGCTTCGCCGGAGACATTTTTCTATCGAAAAATGTACAAATTTAGCTTGCTGTCAAAACAAAAGTATATATATGCTGGCTCGCTACCGCTCGCCAGGATAATATTGACATCTGGATGGGGATAAACGTCTTAAAACAGTAGGTTGAATGGGGCCGAATGGATACAAACCAAAGAGAGAGGGATAGAGACAGAAACAAAAGCGAGGTGGGCTCCCTTAATGACACAATTATGACACTACTATAAGTCTCTCCGTCACATTAATGCTAAGTTTTGATAATTAATGCATTCCGTTATCAAATCTTGGTTATAGTACAAAGGATTACAAAGGAAATCAAGCAACAACAGATCTAGTGACCCTTCTAGGCTGCTTGTCCTCCAAAACACTGAGGATCAAGTGTCCAAACAGTTATAGTTATAGATGAGTAATGAAGATGGAGGCTGTAGTTACTAAAGCCGGTATCACACGAGAGCTTTTATAGTCAACATTCGATCATCAAAAAAATTCTGGCAACATGTATGGAGTATTTTGCATTGGTATCGGAAACTAGACTGATGATAGATGAGTTTAGGTATCAGAGAAATATTAATTGTTTACCTCATAAGTTGCCACACCAGTGTTGAGGATAAATGTTGAGTGAAAAAATGCTCGTGTGATACCGGCTTAATGGTCCTAGAATCCACAGTGTGTATTGTGTGTGTGTGTGTGTGTATATATGGCTTAGAAGAACATGTGTGTGTGTGTGTGTGTGTGGCTTAGAGAAGAAAGAGAGAGAAAGGAATGATGATAGCGTTGTACTGAATCGTTGGTGAGACTGCATTTGAGAGAGATTTATGTGGCAAGAAGAAAGGGTAAGAAAGTGTGTGTGTGTGTGTGTGTGTGTAGGTGATGATACTGCAGTTGTGTTTGTGTGTGTATATAGGTGATGATAATACATTTGTGTGTGTGTGTGTGTGTGTGTGTGTGTGTATAGGTGATGATAATACATTTGTGTGTGTGTGTGTATAGGTTTGATGATACTGCAGTTGTTTGTGTGTGTGTGTATATATATATAAATGTGTGTGTGTGTATATGTGCATGTGTGTGTGTGTGTGTGTGTGTGTGTATATACCATGACAGTCCCTACACTTTCTTTGTCCAGCCGCTTCCGAAAGTCAGCCAAAACTACTGCGTGATCATCATGAGGCATCAGGGGGCATGGCTTGTTTTTTGGTATATTTAGTTAGTTATTTATTTATTTATTATAGTTACTCCGCTAGACTTTCATTAAACATTAAAGAAAAGATACTTAGACTTAAGGGGAGATATCCACTTGAGGGATTTGTTTCTTGACCCCTTTCTCCCTCATGTTTAGCCCCATTGCTTTTGATATTATAAAATGTTTGCCCCATTAGTTTAGCGATTTTAAGAACTTTCACCCCATATTAAGACCTTTCGTGCCATTTAGGTGTCGATTTTATCCTGGCGAGCGATAGCGAGCCTGTAATTTAAGAGGAACCGGCCTTCGGCCGGGAGATTTTTCTACCGAAAAATGTACAAATTTATCTTGAAAGGGACTCAAGGAGGTGTAATTTTAAGGTTGATGGAGGTCTAGGGAACAAACTAAATACCTCCCCTTAAGTATCGAAAAAGTAGCTGCTAAGGTGAATCAAATAATAAACAATTAATAGATCAGTTTCGAAGAAGAACAAAAAATATCATATCAGTATATTTAGAAAGCGGCCAGATCGGTTTTCCGGTAAGAAGCGAATGAAAACCGCTCACGCAAATCCGTCTTGAAATACACCCAAGTTTCCCCGACGCATATAATATAGTAAAGCTTTGGTTCACCTACTGTAAATGAGAGAGCATCCGTGGCACAGGAATATATGCAGAGTCAGTGTCAGTTTAACGCAGGGAACCCGGAGAAAACTACCCCCCCCCCTACCAGGAAAACCACAAGAAGCCAATCACTGGTGGTTATCAAACACATGCAAACACTCTCTCTTTATCTCCTTCACTCTTATTATATATATATATATATATATATATATATATATATATATATATATATATATATATATATATATATATATAAATATATATTATATATATATATATATATATATATATATATATATATATATATATTATATATATATCTATCTATCTATCTATGCCTGACGCGTGATCCCCGAAGGGGTGGCCACGACCATACGTTCCATATGGCCGAACCATCTCAAGTTGTTCCTTTTCACACTTTCCAGCACATCTACCTCCACACCACACCGATATTACATATTATATATATATATATATAATTATATATATAGATATGGATATAGATTTTTTTTTTTTTTTTTTTTTTTTTTTTTTTTTTTATATCCTTTTCTGGGATATCCAAGGGCCAACAGGATACCATGCCAAAACCTTAACTATCCCACTACCACAGTATTAATAGTAAGAGAACTAAATATTTGATGTTGATTGATTTTCTCTCACCTGACCCTGGAGGTGGACCACTATGTACCTGGCCTCATAATTTATCCACAACAATGTATATACCTCTCTCATGACTGTATTTGGTTCTTGTAGCCCACCTCGTTTTTTTTCTCTCTCTCCCTCTCTCTTTGAGTTGTATCCATTCGGCCCCATTCAGCATACAGTTTTAAGACGTTTATTCCCATCCAGGTGTCGATTTATTCCTGGCGAGCGGTAGCAAGCCAACCTATTTTTAGAAATGTTTTTGACAGCAGGCTAGATTTGTACATTTTTCGATAGAAAAATGTCTCCGGCGAAGCCGGATTTCTCCATACAATGCTGGCTCGCTATTGCTCGCCGGGATCAAATCGACACGTGGATGGGGATAAATGTCTTAATGTTATCGCCACTCAAGCATGTTCGAGGTACAGAGCTAACAGTAATACACTAACATTGCCGGTACTACTACTACTACTACTACTGCTACTGCTACTACTACTACTACTACTACTACTACTACTACTACTACGTACTCTACTATTACCAATATTGTCTACACTAAGCACTTTTACTTTTATTGATTATACTGGATTAGTTATCAAGTTATTAGCTGCTCAATTATATCCACACACACACACACACACACACACACACACACACACACACACACACACACACACACCCACCACACACACACACACACACACCCACACACACACATTTGAGAAAGCCCTAACATACTCTTTCCTGGAGAAAGAGGAAGCGGATGCGGAAGTTACATTAAGGGAGCCCACCTCGCTTTTTTCTCTTTCTCTCCCTCTCTCGGCACAAATAGCCGACTTAAAGCACAAATAGCCGACTAAAATATTTGTGTCTGAAGGAAGAAGTTGAATTCATCCACCTCTGGGATAATTTATATAACCAGCCTACTCTGTTCCGCAAGGATGGCACTCATCTAAACCCTGTGGGTTCAGCACGCATGGGTCGTCTCCTACACGAAGCAGTCCGCAGCCATGGATCAAAACCAGCCATCCGAGAAGAAGCAGCAGTGACATAAATCATCCAACGCCAAGAAAAAAACAGAGGCAACCGAGGACCACCAGCGATAAGGACCGAAGACAGCGAGGACCGAGGACAGCCATGAACATAAATGTAGATCCGACAAGAACCAACAATATTATTAAAGAGCGTTCCGTGAGTTCTAAAATAACAAATTTAAAGGTGTTCTATGCAAACGCTCGTAGCATACGCAATAAATTTTCAGATGTAGAGGAGCTAGTATTTACAGAAAATTATGATGTGATTGGCATAACAGAATCTTGGCTCAATACAGAAGATAGAGACTTTTTAGCAGAGTATTCACTTCCCGGTTATGTAATGTTTGAGAAAAGCCGAATAAATCGAAATGGAGGTGGCGTTTTACTTTATATCAAAGAAAGTCTTAACCCTACCCTCTTGTCAAAACCTCAAATTGTGAACGTCGACACATCTTGTGTGCTAATAAAGAATAATAAAGGTACAAAAATAATACTTGCGTTAATATACAGACCTCCAGCCCAATCCGTGCAAACTGACCGAGAAATTTACGAACAAATTGCAGATGTAAGTAACTCACAAGATACCGTAATTTTTGGCGACTTTAATTTACCTGTGACCAAGTGGGGCGATACTCTTACTTCACACTCAGGACATGACTTGTATACGAACTTGCAAGAGAGTTCGCTTTATCAATTTGTTCGAACACCGACCCGTGGTAATAACATTCTTGACATTGTACTTGCAACAAAAGAAGAATTAATAGAGAATTTGAATGTTGGTGATGAATTCAGTAACAGCGACCATCGTACGATAACTTTCAGTTTAAACTTTACTAGTAACGAACCAAATAGTAGCATCGAAAAAGTCCCTAATTTCAAGAAAGCAAACTTTCATAAACTTAGAGCTATGTTTAAAGAAACTGACTGGAGCTTTTTAATTAACAATAACGACATAATACATCTTGGAAGTTATTCGAAACCACTTACCTAAAAGCAGTGCAAGACTGCATACCATCGAAAATACGGCGTCCAGGCCATAATAATAAGCTCAAATGGTGGAATGAAGATATTTCAAACTGCCTGCTTGCTAAAAAATTTGCTAATGATAGATTAAAATCCTCACAAAATGACGAAGAACGGGTGAAATTTGTAGAGCTACGACGCAAAGCCAAAAAGTTAATTAAGCAAAGTAAAAAGACCTTAGAATTACATATTGCGAATCAAAGTAAAACAAACCCGAAAGAATTCTATAGTTATATCAGAAAGAAAAAAGTAGTTACTTCAACTGTTGGACCGTTAGTCGATGAAAATGGAGAATACACCAAAGACGAAGTACAAATGAGTAATGCCCTCAATACCTTCTTTGCATCAGTTTTTACAACAGAAGACCTCAGTGATATCCCTACACCATCGCCGATTCAGATTGATAATTCAGATGTTCTAAGCAATATCACCGTTACAGAGAGAGAAGTATTGAATTGTTTAGATAAACTCAAGGTAAATAAAACGCCTGGACCTGATACAATCTCGCCTAGAGTTCTAAAGGAAGCTAAGGATGAGCTCTCCAAACCACTGACATTACTATTCAATAAATCCTTGCAGTCTGGAACTATGCCTGATCAGTGGAAGATAGCCAACGTAACACCGATATTAAAAAAGGCAGCAAATCCCTACCCAGTAACTATCGTCCAATTAGCTTAACCTCAGTTGTATGTAAAATGCTAGAAACGGTCATAAGAGACAGACTCGTAAATCACTTAGAGGAAAATAACATACTTAAAGATACTCAACACGGCTTTCGTAAAAAAACGTTCCTGTTTAACAAACCTCTTAGACTTCTTCCACGATATCCTCAACCTCTACGATGAGAGTAAAGCTGTAGATATTATATACCTTGATTTTCAAAAGGCCTTTGACAAAGTTCCCCACAAACGTTTACTGCTAAAACTAAAAGCGCATGGAATACAAGACGGTGTGTTGAAATGGATACAAAATTGGCTCAGCGACAGAAAGCAAAGAGTAGTCATAAACGGTAAGGCATCTAAATGGACCAATGTAAGTAGCGGGGTACCCCAGGGATCGGTAATAGGACCAATTCTCTTTCTAATTTACATCAACGACGTAGATGAGGGTCTCACCTGTACAATCTCAAAATTTGCTGACGATAAAAAATTTACAAATAGCGTACTCTCAAAAGAACAAGTTGACGATGTGCAACACAATCTAGATAAATTGTCACATTGGGCCCAAATTTGGCAAATGAGTTTCAATGCGGATAAATGTAAAGTACTACATATCGGATACCTAAATGAGAAAGCAAACTATTCGATGAATGGCACTCAGCTTAAGAATGTAAACAGAGAAACCGATCTGGGAGTAACAATATCGAGTAACCTAAAACCGAGTCAACAATGTTCAGAAGTTGTTAAGAAGGCAAACAAAATAATTGGCTTTATAGGCAGGTCATTTGAGCATAAATCCAAAGACGTTATCCTAACCCTTTACAATTCCTTAGTCCGCCCTCTTCTGGAATACTGCGTTCAATGCTGGTGCCCTTATTACCAAAAAGACATAAACAAGCTAGAACGAGTTCAACGTAGAGTTACCAAAATGATACCTAGCCTAAAGAACAAACCATACGAAGAGCGTCTTAGAAAATTAAATCTATTTCCTTTAACCCAGCGCAGATTAAGAGGTGACGTAATTCAAGTGTTCAAAATCATCAAAGGCATCGACAATATGAACTGTAGTAAGTACTTCACTATCGACCAATCTAATTACACGCGGGGAAACGGTTGCAAAATTATTGGTAAATCTTTGAACTCACACGAATCTAAGAATTTCTTCTTCAATCGAGTTGTCAACTTGTGGAATGGGCTTCCCCGAGACGTTATAGACTGCAGCACCGTTGATTCATTTAAACTCCGCCTAGACAAATATCTCGCATCAAACCCGCGACTGACTGCGTTTGTAAATGAATAACTTTATTTTATCCTCCCCTCAGTTACTAACCCTTATGTCCCCTACTAACTTCCTAGTCCTGCCACGGACATTAGTTCCAGGGCAGTAGTTCCCTTTCCAATGTTCCCTTACCCACTCTAAACCACTGTTTGGACACTTGATCCTCAGTGTTTTGGAGGACAAGCAGCCTAGAAGGGTCACTAGATCTGTTGTTGCTTGATTTCCTTTGTACTCCTTTGTACTCTCTTTGGCTTGTATCCATTCGGCCCCATTCAGCTTACTGTTTTAAGATGTTTACCCCCATCCAGATGTCAATATTTTCCTGGCGAGCGGTAGCGAGCCAGCATATATATATATTTATGTTTTGACAGCAAGCTGAATTTGTAAATTTTTCGATAGACTTTTATGTATCCGGCGAAGCCGGATTTCTCCATACAATGCTCGCTTGCAATCGCTCGCCAGGAAGAAATCGACACCTGGATGGGGATAAACGTCTTAAAACAGTTGGCTGAATAGGGCCGAATGGATACAAGCCAGATAACGAGAGAAAAGGAGAGAATGAGAAAACAAGTAGGTGACCCCCTTAATAATACTTGGCAACTATTGCAAAAGGTGGGGCTATCACGCATTGTTTGGTAAAATGTTATTAAACGTTAGCACTAGTGGGGTGAACGTCTTAATATCTCAAAGCTAATGGGGCTAAATATGAGGTAGAAGGGGGTCCAGAAACAAATGTTTTCCTCTTAATTGGCCACTTGCGAGTTTAAGAGCTATAAGGAAGTTGAAGCTGTAATCCTTGATAGTTAACCAACATTCAAGCTATAGTAAGTTTGAACTACACACATAGTTTATTAAGTCCATTTCAACCAAACTTTTAACCATCCAAGTTTATTTAATCATCCCAACCAAACTTGTATTCATGGAACCTCCCCTATGAACGTCTACAGCCCCAACTTTCCTATAGCCCGAAACTTGCAAGTAAGCAATTGAGTATTTTTTAATACAAGGTTAGCGGCGACTGAAATATGACCACCCATTCGTACATACTTCATCCAGAAACACCTAACACACATTTGCCTGGAGAAAGCAGAGGAAGTAGCAAAAAAAAAATAATAATAATACTTGGCAGGTATACAGTTTGCTTGGGTAATAATAATAATAATAATAATAATAATAATAATAATAATAATAATAATAATAATAATAATTTTGTTTTTATTATTATTATTATTATTTTTTTTTTATTACAGTATTATTATTTTTAGTAGTAGTAGGTGTTGTTGTTGTTGTTGTTGATATATTTCTATTATTTTGGGGGGTGTATTAGTATTACTTGTTCACAATAAATATTAGTTTGTTACTATTACTGGTTCCGGCATAGTATGACAGATATGGATATGGACTTTATATTGTCTTTGTCCCAGTTTTTTGGTTTGACTTTGTTTGCAAGTTTTACATTTTAATATATTATTGGCAATTACGGTGCTTACAACCGTCCTCCTCAGTGGATGGACAATGTACATTAGGCATAAATGTACATCAGCCGAGGACGGTAGTAGTATCTAGCGAAACAGTTTGGGATAAATCTATGTCTGTCAGTGGGGCTTTACTTATGTCTGTCATTGGGGCTTTACTTATGTATTAGCAACCACATTATTGAGACAATCACCAATATGTGTTAAAGGGGAGATTTCCACTTGAGGGACTTTTTTCTTGACCCCTTTCTCTCTCATGTCTAGCCCCATTGCTTTTGAGATTTTAAGACATTTGACCCATTAGTTTGGTGATTTTAAGAATTTCCGCCCCATTCTGTCAATTTTAAGACCTTTCGTGCCATTTAGGTGTCGATTTTATCCTGGCGAACGATAGCGAGCCTGTAATTTAAGAGTAACCGGCCTTCGGCCGAGACATTTTTCTACCGAAAAATGTACAAATTTATCTTGAAAGGGGATCAAGGGGGTGCGATTTTAAGATTGCTGAAGGAGTAGGAAACAAACTAAAAAACCTCCCCTTAAGTATTCTTAGAAAAGACTGGATTAAATTTCAAGTTATCACGTTCTGAAAACTGACTTAAAGCACTCACTCACATACTGTAGAGGGCCGAGAAAGCTCCCTAACATACATTTGCCTGGAGAAAGCAAGCAGAAGACGGATTAAGGGGAGATGGTTCATTTTTTGGTCGATTGTTTTCATTTATACATTAATTTTCTGTTTTCCTCGCTAGACCTCCATCAAGGTTAAAAAGACGCCCCCTAGTCCCCCTTTCAAGATAAATATGTACATTTTTCGGTAGAAAAAATTTCCGGCCGAAGGCCGGTTCCTCTTAAATTACAGGCTCGCTATCGCTCGCCAGGAAAACATCGACACCTAAGTGGCAGGAAAGGTCTTAAAGTTGACAAATGGGGCGAAAGTTCATAAAATCGCCAAACTAATGGGGCTAAAGATGAGGAACAAGGGGGTGTAGAAAAGCGTCCTATCTCCCCTTAACATGACTCCTCCCCAGCGACACTTGGCACCCCCCGTACAAAAGGCGGAGTTATCTGTTGGGTTCATCCACTGTGACTGGTGTAGCGGTGGTGAGTGGTGACTGTGAGCTTGTGACTGTGAGCTTGTGAGTGGCAGAGGCGAGGACTGGCAGAGCGTGAGTTTGGCTGGCTGGCCGGGAGACTGTGCACTGCGTCTACAAAACAAGATACAAGAGAGAGGTTAAGATACAGAAGAGAGCTCAAGATACAAGAGATAGCTCAAGATACAGAAGAGAGCTCAAGATACAAGAGATAGCTCGAGATACAAGATATAGCTCAAGATACAGAAGATAGCTCAAGATACAGAAGATAGCTCAAGATACAAGAGATAGCTCAAGATACAGAAGAGAGCTCAAGATACAGAAGAGAGCTCAAGATACAGAAGAGAGCTCAAGATACAGAAGAGAGCTCAAGATACAGAAGAGAGCTCAAGATACAGAAGAGAGCTCAAGATACAGAAGAGAGCTCAAGATACAGAAGAGAGCTCAAGATACAGAAGAGAGCTCGAGATACAGGAGATAGCTCGAGATACAGGAGAACACTACTATGCTTCGTGAGGCCTGGTAGAAGTTAAGGTTTGACTGTATTAACTAAGACAATATAGCTTCCCCAACCCCTATAACGAGAATAGGACAATTAACTGGTATTCTGGACATCTGTACTGACTGACTCTTCGACTGAACTCTCCAGCAAATACAACTTGACTTTTGACTGACTACTGACGTCATATATTAAACAATATGGTGAGTGGTGCTTGTCACTTTATTATTTATTTTTCTTCGTGATTCGTATATATATATATTTTTTTTTTTTTTTTTTTGAGTGCTCTGTGAAGACGTGTGTTTAGCCAAATTGGCCTTTGTTAAAGTGTATAAACTATAGTCCGTTCATTCTAGGTTGGGCAGAAATCGTAACCCTTAACCTCTCATAAGTAATAATAGATGTGAACATTTGTAGGCGACTCTACTATAGGCTATTCAAATCGCCAAACTAACGGGGCGAACGTCTTAAATTCTCAAAACTAATGGGGCTAAGCATGAGGAAGAAGGGGATCAGAAAAACCAACCATCGCCCCTTAAGGGGCGATGGTTAACTTTTTGGGCAATTTTTGTATGTATTCATTATTTTTCTAGTTTCCTCCCTATACCTTCATCAAATTAAAAAAAACATCCATTAGATCCCCCTTCTAGATTAATTTGTACATTTTTCGGTAGAAAAATTTCTCGGCCGAAGGCCGGTTCTTCCAACATTACAGGCTCACTATCGTTCGCCAGGTAAAAAATAGACACCTAAATAGCACGACAAATTTAAATATTGACGTATACAGTAACGTCAACAACCACTTTGGAATTATTCATAGCTTTCTTGGAACCGTTTGTAGTTTGCAATGAAGCTGAACTCGTCGATATTAGGCTATCTTAACTATTTCTATACGACACATTAAATACAATTAACCGTGATGTTTGCATTATATATATATATATATATATATATCTACACCATTTTGTTCTTTACTAAGCTGGATTAAGGGAAGGCAGACCGTGTGTTTGGTCTATTAATTCATTTATTCATATATTTTTGTAGTGTCCTCCCTAGACCTCCATCAAGCTTAAAAAAACGCCCAAAAGACCCCCCTTCAAGATAAATTTTTAAATTTTTCTGTAGAAAAATTTTCCGGCCGATGGCCGGTTCCTTCTAAAATTACAGGCTTGCTATCGCTTGCCAGGAAAAATCGCTACCTACAGTAAATGGCACGAAAGGTCTTAATATTGACAAACTAACGGAACGAACGTCTTAAAAGCTCAAAACAAATATGCTAAACATGAGGGCGTCCAGAAAAAGCGACTACCTCCCCCTTAACCCCTTCAGCACCATGACGCCTTTTTACCTTTGACTCTGGCTAAAATGTGATGATTTTATGCAGTTTAAGAAGGACGTGCGTCACTAGGGGTGTTTGTTGAGACCATTGGAGTCGTATAAGTAGAATATTATCTGAAGAAAATCGTCTAATGTTAAGGGGAGGCAGACCGTTTGTTTGGTCTATTATTTCATTTATTCATATATTTGTTTAGTTTCCTCCCTAGACCTCCATCAAGCTTAGAAACACACCCCCTAGATAAATTTGTAAATTTTTCGGTAGAAAAATTTACCGGCCGAAGGCCGGTTCCTCTTAAAATTGCAGGTTCGCTATCGCTCGCCAGGAAATAATCGACACCTAAATGGCACGAAAGGTCTTAAAATTGACAACGAAATGGGGCAAAAGGTGTTAAAATCGCCAAACTAATGGGCCGAACGTCTTATAATCTCAAAACTAGTGGGGCTAAACATTAGAGAGAAGGGGGTCCAAAAAACGGTCTGCCTCCCCTTAACCAGAATATGATGACAATTACGTAATGGTATGAAAGGGTTAACTTATTCTGTCTTCAAAGAAACTCTACGGACAATGACCTGACCTTTTCAAGTTAGTTCAGGCGATTTTTTTTTCAACTCAGAAGGGACGTGTGTTTTTGTTTGATTTAATAGCTATGAGGATTTAATAGCTATGAGGATTTAATAGATATGAGGATTTAATAGCTATGAGGATTTAATAGCTATGAGGATTTAATAGCTATGAGGATTTAATAGCTATGAGGTTTCACCCTTTGACTCATGGAGGGTTTATAGTAAATATTTGAGTTTATATTATATGACAAATGAGACTTTCAAACATAAATAATAAACCTTTCCATGCAATCATTACAGACCTATTTTCTCCAGGCCTGGTTGGCGAGACTGTTGATTGGTGTGGTGGTAGTTACAGGGGTGGTCATGGCTACCCCTGGGGACGACCTGACGACCCCCACTACTACCCATACCCCCACTAACACTACGACCACTTCACCCCCCCTTGATAAACAACCCAGGATAGCTGACTTCGCTTACGACTCTATTAGCAAGACTTACGACATCCGCACAGACAGTAACGACAATCTTGACAACCAGACGTACGATAGCCACGGTGATTATGACAGCCAGGTGTACGATAAGCACCCCATCAGTGACAAATATGACACCCAGTCGTACGAAACCTACAACAGCCAACAGATACACGACAACTACGACCTCCACTACGACGACTACTACTACGACCGTCAGGCAAACGATAACGCCTACCCCACGTACGACTATCACTACTACGACTACGGCACACAAAACAGCATCTACGATTCACAAACACCAGAGACTAAGACGAATACCACCGACTCTGGCTACCTCCACAAGATGATGAAGAAGAGCTTTTATGATATGCTCTACGATCGTCCGGATTTCGTGGTGTTCAATAAAGTCAGCAACTTCCTTAATCGTGGCTTTGGCTTCGACGAGAGCGGCGGACGGAGTATCGGGTAAGGCTTTAGGGAGAGAGAGAGAGAGGCATGGCTGGATGAATAGATTGATTACATGGATAAATTAATTGATTGATTGATTGATTAATATATCGAATGATGGTAGGTGGAATACACATACACATACACGTAATCAGGAAGGTAGATAGTTAATGTATTTTTCAAGACATATTATATAATTATGAAAAGGTTCCCTGTTAGAATTTAAAAAAATAAATGCATTGTACCATCACTTGCGACACCCAAGTATTTATGATAACTTTAAATCCAGTTACTATCCTTGGCGATTATTGAACAGAAACTCACGACTACAAAGCATTAATATAATAGATAGATCGAATGATAATAATAGCTGCATATAGCGAGATAATTAGGTTAGAGTGATTAAGGGGAGATGTTCATTTTTAGGTCGCTATTTTCCTGTATTTATTATGTTTCTAGTTTCCTCCCTAGACCTCCATCACAATTAAAAAAAACATCCATTAGATCCCCCTTTTAGATTAATTTGTACATTTTTCGGTAGAAAAATGTGCTGGCCGAAGGCCGGTTCTTCCAAGATTGCAGGCTCACTATTGTTCGCCAGGACTAAAACCGACACCTAAATAGGACGAAAGGTCTAAATATTGACAAGAAAATGGGGCGAAAGGTCTTAAAATCGCCAAACTAATGGGCCGAACGTCTTGAAATCTGAAAACTAAGGAGATTACACATGAGGAAGGGGGGGGGGGGGGGGACCAGAAAAACGACCCATCTCCCCTTAAGATGCTGTAAATAAAAGGACTAATGTAAAATAGGTATAGACAGGTTAACACATTGACAGACAGGTTAATAGGTATAGACAGGTTAACACATTGACAGACAGGTTAATAGGTATAGACAGGTTAACACATTGACAGACAGGTAGACCGGTTAATAGGTATAGACAGGTTAACACATTGACAGACAGGTTAATAGGTATAGACAGGTTAACACATTGACAGACAGGTTAATAGGTATAGACAGGTTAACACATTGACAGACAGGTAGACAGGTTAATAGAATGACTGGTTGTGGAACGTTTTGACTGATTGACTGGCTGTGGAACGTTTTGACTGATTGACTGACTGTGGACTATTTTGACTGATTGACTGACTGTGGACTATTTTGACTGACTGACTGACTACTTTACCAACTCGTTATTACCCCTGTCATTCTTAACTGTGCATGTCTTGAATTTCCTCTACTTGTATATAATATTTTGTTTCACGTTCCTTAGTTCTGAAGCACTTAGAAGACTTCAAGATTATCCTTCCTACTCGTTATCAAACAATATTATTTCTTCTCATTCCTCAGCGTAACTTTTGTTTTTGGGGATAAGGTTTGTTTATTGATTAATTTATATATTTATTTATTATTTTTATTATTATTATTATTATTATTATTATTATTATTATTATTATTATTTGTTTATTTCCTCGCTAGACCTATATGAAGCTAAACAAAAAAACATCCCCTAGACCCCCCATCGAAATATATGTGTACATTTTTCGGTAGAAAAATTTCCTGGCCGAAGGCCGATTCCTCCAAAGTTACAGGCTTGCTATCGCTCGCCAGGATAAAAATCGACATCTAAATAGCAAGAAAGGTCCTAATATTGACAGAAAAATGGGGTGAATGGTCTTAAAATCGCCAAACAAATGGGCCGACCGTCTTAAAATCTGAAACCTAATGGGGCTAAACATGAGTGAGAAGGGGGTCCAGAAATTGTTTGATCTCCTAAGCTAGAGAGAAAGCTTATAGTAATTCAATTATTCCTGTATATATATATATATATATATATATATATATATATATATATATATATATATATATATATATATATATAATTTATTGCTTTGTTATTTCTCTCGCTGTGTAATATCGTACTATAGATAACCTTCCTCTTTTGTATATATTACTTCTACACATATACTGTATATATTTCCAGTAGTTACATATTATTACATATTCTATTTTCTACACATAATCTTAATGACGTCTGTACATAATTAGTACTTCAATGGCATGCTGTATATAATGTAATGTATATTCTTGTACAAAGATTATAATACGTTCTCCAGTCCTGTTCTCTGTAATTTTCATCACACACACACACACACACACACACACACACACACACACACACACACACACACACACACACACACATACTGTATACAGTACATATATATTTGTTTATTTATTTATTTTTATTATTTATTTATATTATTATTATTTTTGTTTTAATTTATATAATTGTGTTCTCATTTTACCCCAAATTCCCTTTAACTCAACCACTACCGTCGTCCCTAGAACAAACAACCGGCAGGACATACTGGGGTTCGATTCCCTGTCAGCCGTAGGCATAATCGGCGCTGCCCTCCTGATCCAGCTGCTGCTGACGGGCATCTACGTATCCTCCTGTAGCGGTAGGACGGAGACCTGTACCACCACCTGTCCCAACGCCCCCGACCCTGTGTGTGCCACAGACTGCGCGCCCCCTACCTTCATCAACCCCACCTGTACCACCACCTGTACCCTAGCCAACCCCGCCTGCGCCACCGCCTGTCCAAATAACCGAAGAAAACGTGATGCGGATCCCATGGGAGACTCGTACAACTGGCTCCTGGGCCCCGGAGGCTGGTTTGAGGGCTGGGAGCATCTGGGCATCGTTCACAGTGCCATAAATACCTTCACTGGCTCCGGGTTGGCATCCTTCTTACCGGGGAGTCAGGAGACGGGGAGGTTGCTGTGTAATGCGGCGGGTCGAATGTTGAGTTAAGATTCTTGGCTATGTCGAATGTTAAGTTAACATCCTTGGCACTGTTGAATGTTAACCTAACATTCTTGGCTCTGTCGAATGTTAACGTAACATGCTTGGCTCTGTCGAATTTTAAGTTAACATTCTTGGCTCTGTCGAATGTTAACCTAACATTCTTGGCTCTGTCGAATGTTAACCTAACATTCTTGGCTCTGTCGAATGTCAACCTAACATTCTTTGCTCTGACGTCTCCATGGCTCTGTTTGACTTTGACTCTCGTGTTATATTATTTATATATTTATTATTTTACTATTACCGGTATATAGGCTATATTTGGTTTAGTTTGCTCCCTAGACCTCTATCAAGCTTTACAAACAGTAAAAACATATAAATAGATCAAATAAAAAAAAAACACACACACCCCAAAGAAACACCCCCCCCCCCCCTTTTGAGATAAATGTGTAATTATTTGGGTAGAAAAGTGTCTCGACCTTCGGTTCCTGCTAAATTACAATCTCGCTATCACTCGTCAGGAAAAATCGAAAGGTTTTTAAATCACCAAACTAATATGGCGAACGTTTTACAATCTGAAAACAAATGGGGTAAACATGAGGAAGAAGGGGTCCAGAAAAACCCCAACGATCTCCCCTTTAACGACAGGAGGCAACAAAGAAAAGGTGACGTGCTTCCGTATGTGGTAAGGGTTAATTGGAAGGATTTAATTGGATTTGTCGCTGGTTCAGTAGATGAAACCTCTGTCATAGTTAAATCCCATTCTCACCATCACACAATACACTCACAGGCACTCACTCATACACATACACACACACAGACACACACACACACACACCATATCCTCCCCTCAGTTACTAACCCATCTGTCCCCTACTAACTTCCTAATCCTGCCACGGACATTAGTTCCAGGGCAGTAGCTCCCTTTCCAATGTTCCCTTACCCACTCTAACCCACTGTTTGGACACTTGATCCTCAGTGTTTTGGAGGACAAGCAGCCTAGAAGGGCCACTAGACCTGTTGTTGCTTGATTTCCTTTGTACTCCTTTGTACTTTGTACACACACACACACACACACACACACACACACACACACACACACACACACACATCCCCGTGGCGTAACAGATAGCGCGTCTGGCTCACAACCAGAAGGTCCCGAGTTCGAGACCCGGGCGGGGAAGAGACATTTGAGCAAGTCTCCTAACGGTGTAGCCTCTGTTAACCTAGCAGTATAAATAGGAACCAGGAATAAGTGGACGAAGTTGTGACGTCCCATCTGGTGTTGGTGATCGGTTACAAGGTGAGATGGGTATCGTACTGGTCAACCTAAGCTACTGGTCAACCTAAGCCTTCGGGTGAGACTGGTACCGTAGTGAGAATGCTACCGTACAGATTAACCCTAAGCTTTCGTTTCCAGATGTCACCAATTGGCTAAAATACAGACTACACACACATCCACAGCCATTCCAACGATACATAAACACTTAACATACATTTCACGCAATACATTCCCAGTTAAGGAGGCGCGATAATAATGAGCTTAGCTCGCATTGCGTGGATTCCCCTTGACGAACAAGTGAGTGAATTACATACACTTACACACCACTTCTTTGATCCACTGCAAGCCCACTCATAGAATACCCTCCACTTTCGCTACTCCACTTCCCCCCCTCTCTCCACTCACTCCCCCCCCCCCCCCTTCCCCATCCACCTTTCTGCACAGCTTCCTTGAGGGGGGGTGACCTGCTTTTTTCTCTCTCTTGGTTGTATCCATTCGGCCCCATTCAGCCTACTGTTTTAAGATATTTATTCGCATCAAGGTGTCGATCTTTTCCTGGCGAGCGAGAAATCCGACTTCGCCGGAGACATTTTACTATCGAAAAATGTACAAATTTAGCCAGCTGTCTAATTAATTATCCAAAATATGGTGGCTCCCTATCGCTCGCCAGGTATAAATCGACAGCTGGATGGGAATAAATGTCTTAAAACAGTAGGCTGAATGGGGCCAAATGGATACAACCCAGACAGAGAACAAAAGTAGGTCATCCCCTTAATTACCTCGTTATCGAAATCTCCCCACACTTTTAATTGTGCCCCCACATTTTCCCACACTCTCTCTTTTCTTTCCACACAGATGAATTTCCTATTTTCGAACTACCACAAACTCAAAATGTTTCCAAAATACTCTTTATAAGTTCTGCAGTATTTTCCCACTTTTGCTAATTAACTTTCATTCTCACCAGCACACACACACACACACACACACACACACACACGCACACACACACACACACACACACACACACACACACACACACACGCACGCACACACACACACACACACACACACACACACACACACACACACACACACACACACACACACACACACACACACACACACACACACACACACACACCATACAAACACACACACACACACACACACACCCTCACACACACACACACACACACACACACACACACACACCCTCTCACACACACACACACACACACACACACACACACGCACACACACACACACACACACACACGTGATATTTTCACACTTTTGCTAATTTAACTTCCATTTTCACTATCACACACACACACACACACACACACACTAAGGTCCCAGCACCCTCCTTCCTACTTACACCATAACATAACATTATTTTGTACTGCTTGTTTTCCTCCCCCTTCCCCTTCTCTCCCCCACCCCCTAGTTCCCCCCTCCCTCCACCTCCCCCTTCTCCCCCACCCTAGTTCCCCTCCCTTCCTCCCCTTCCCCTCCCCAACCCCCTCTCCTCCCTTCCTCTCACCTTTTCTCTCCAAGATGCGACTAGAAACACTCCACTCATTCCCTCTTATCTTACACTATATCCATTCTCCCCCTCCCTCCCCCAACTATCCCCACCCCCACTATTCTCCCCCTCCCTCCCCCAACTATCCCCACCCCCACTATTCTCCCCCTCCCTCCCCTAACTATCCCCACCCCCACCATTCTCCCCCTCCCTCCCCCCAACTATCCCCACCCCTACTATTCTCCCCCTCCCTCCCCCGGCTATCCCCAATCCTACTATACCCACCCCCACTATACCCACCCCTACTATACCCACCCCTTACCCTATTATTCCCCTCTAACTACCCCACCATCTCTGCCACCAACCCCTGCACTGCTATTATCAGTCATCTAGTATCCCACCTCCTCCACTTTGCACCCCTCCTGTTAATGTATCTCTCCCCTCACCCTACTAGTGCTCCCTGTCCCCTCTATCTCCTATTTCTATCATCTCCCGCTTTCCTCGCTGTCTCCCCTCCCTAACCCCAACCACAACCCTTCCTTCCCTCCACCTCCACTCAATACCCCCTCCCTCCCCCACTACCCACCCCCCTCCCATAGCTCCTCCACCACTTCTGCTAGACCCACCATCACCCTCACTTCCCCCTCCCCCTCCCCCTCCCCCCCCCCCCCCCCCCCTCCCTCCCTCCTCCAACACCGCTGCCACCACCATCCATCACTGCACCATCTGCCGCCAACCCCCTTGGCAATATTACATTGCAATTTTCCGTCACACGATATCCTGAACATCTGGTGTTGCTGGTGTTGCAAGTTGTCCCGGCCGACCGACAAACTAATGGGGCAAACATCTTCAAATCTGAAGAAAAAAACTAATGAGGCTAAACATGAGGGAGAAAGGGTTCTAGAAAACAACCCATCTCCCCTTAAAGTATCCCAGTTTTACATTCGGGACACTGTAGATTGTCCACTATGTATGTATCGCTTATATATTCATATACAGTATATATATATTTACGTACGGTATGTATATTTGTATTAATAGGCTATTTATTTTTTATATAGTATATATATATATATATTTATTGACTTATTTATTTATTTATATATTTATTTGTGCAGTTAGCTGGTTGAAATTTGCATAGTAATTGCATGTACTTGAACCAGATGAGTTACGCTTGTTGCTATAGAGTAGTTTAGACCAATAGGCAACTTGCATTATGGAGTTGTAATAATGCAATGTAAATATTATGAATTCAACTGTAACACAATGTATATGTAATTAAGTGTTATAATAAATGTTTATGTACTGATTTGAACATATGTATTAATTGATACAAATTAACCCTTTCAGTTTTATGCATATTAAAAGTGATCCGAGGGACTCCAAAGATTTTGCTCCTGATATCCTAGAGGTCCTTCGTAAGCTGGATAAAGTAGTCTGTCGTTAACCAGAATAAAGTTAGCATGACACCACTGTTTTGAAGAGCTTAATGTGTATACAATTATATATAATACATAATATTATTTATATACATTTATTATAACACTGGATTAGGTACCATCTTTGTTACAGTTAAGGGGGTGACCTGTTTTTGTTCTGTCCTTTTCTATCTTTCTCTGGCTTGTATCCATTTGGTCCCATTCAGCCTACTGTTTTAAGACGTTTATCCCCATCCAGGTGTCAATTTTGTACTGGTGAGCGGTAGCGAGGCAGCATATTTTTTACTTTTGTTTGACAGCAGGCTAAATTTGTACATTTTTCGATAGAAAAATTTCTCCGGCGAAGCCGGATTTCTTCATATAATGCTGGCTCGCTATCGCTCGCCAGGAAGAAATCGACACCTAGATGGGGATAAACGTCTTGAAATAGTTTGCTGAATGGGGCCAAATGGATACAAGCCAGAGAAAGAGAGAAAAGGACAGAAATAACAAAAAGCAGGTCACCCCCCTTAAAGGGTTAGTATTTGCACTGTGTCCGGTTTAAGGGGGTAGTGCTTGGTTTTTGGTCGATATATTTATTTATTTATTTATTTTTGAGTTTCCTCGCTAGACCTCTATCAAGCTTAGGAAAACACCACTAGACCCCTTTTCAAGATAAATTTGTACATTTTTCGATAGAAAAGTTTCCCGGTTCCTTCTAAAATTAGAGGTTTGCTATCGCTCGCCACGAAAAAATCGACACTTAAAGGGCACGAAAGGTCTTAATATTGGCAACAAAATGAGGCGAAAGGTCTCAACATCGCCAAACTAACGGAACGAACGTCTTAAAACCTCAAAACTAATATGCTAAAAATGAGGGTGAAGGGGATCCATAAAAAGCGAGTACTACCCCCTTAATTAAATCCTCGATAATACAATTGGTCGGTTTTAATGTGATCTTGGTTTTGTATATTAAACCCATGAATTTGTGTGGGTTTTATTTTTGTTAATAAAAAAATTCATATTGGCTTGGTTGTCTTTCTTCGTCTACATGTAAGATATATATGATGGTTCAGTGATGCATACCTCAATATACAGTATACTTGTTGTTGACCTTTTATTACGTGAATGGGTGAGTGGATTGTATTATTTCTATACAATAATTAGCAAAAAAAAAAAAAAAAAATATATATATATATATATATATATATTGTGCAGTATAGGAAATACCTGTTGCACTCTGAAGAGTAAACGTAATACCATACTTAGCCTCTGACTCCAACAAGTTGGTATGCTAGTTTAAATATAATAGTATTATGCACACCCATTTTCTGGGAACTATTAAATGTGTGAAAGGTGAAAGTTGAAAGTACAAAATTAGAAAGAGAAAGATCAGAATAATTATCATGATGAGTCTATACAGGTAGTCTGTTTACTAAAGGGGTATAGTGATGAAAATGATGGCAGATTGCTTGAGCAGAAGAGGTATAGAGAGTATAAAGCAAATAATGAACTCACAAACACTCAGGTCTATTGTGTTCAGTGTGTGTGTGTGTACCTGTGTGTGTGTGTGTCAGAAGAGTGTAGAGAGTATAAAGCAAATAATGAACTCACAAACACTCTCAGGTCTATTGTGTTCAGTGTGTGTGTGTGTGTACCTGTGTGGGTGTGTGTGTACCTGTGTGTGTGTGTGTGTGTGCCAGAAGAGGATAGAGAGTATAAAGCAAATAATGAACTCACAAACACTCTCAGGTCTATTGTGTTCAGTGTGTGTGTGTGTGTACCTGTGTGTGTGTGTGTGTACCTGTGTGTGTGTGTGTGTACCTGTGTGTGTGTGTGTGTGTACCTGTGTGTGTGTGTGTGTGTGCCAGAAGAGGATAGAGAGTATAAAGCAAATAATGAACTCACAAACACTCTCAGGTCTATTGTGTTCAGTGTGTGTGTGTACCTGTGTGTGTGTGTGTGTGTGTGTGTGCCAGAAGAGGTATAGAGAGTATAAAGCAAATAATGAACTCACAAACACTCTCAGGTCTATTGTGTTCAGTGTGTGTGTGTGTACCTGTGTGTGTGTGTGTGTGTGTGTGCCAGAAGAGGGTAGAGAGTATAAAGCAAATAATGAACTCACAAACACTCTCAGGTCTATTGTGTTCAGTGTGTGTGTGTACCTGTGTGTGTGTGTGTGTGTGTGTGTGTGTACCTGTGTGGGTGTGTGTGTACCTGTGTGTGTGTGTGTGTGTGTCAGAAGAGGGTAGAGATTATAAAGCAAATAATGAACTCACAAACATTCAAGTATATTGTGTTCAGTGTGTGTGTGTGTGTGTGTGTGTGTGTGTGTCGAAGAGGGTGGTGAGTGACAAGCAAATAATTAACTCACAAACCCTCTTAGGTTCTTTTATGTTGCGTGTGTGTATGTGTGTGCGTGTGTGTGGGTGTGTCAGAAGAGGCAGGAGAGTGTAAAGCAAATAATGAACTCACAAACTCTCAGGTCTATTGTGTTCAGTGTGTGTGCCTGTGTGTGTGTGTGTGTGTTGACAGTTGTAGAATAGGTGTGTGTCCCTCAATGGGCGAAGTCCGTGGAACTATGGAGATGAGACTTACCTGGAGTAGTCAAGGGGCCCCAGGGATGGTATATGACGGATATACAGTAAAATATATCTATATACAGTATATATATATACTCTCTCTCTATCTCTCTCTCTCTCTCTCTCTCTCTCTCTCTCTCTCTCTCTCTCTCTCTCTCTCTCTCTCTCTCTCTCTCTCTCTCTCTCTCTCTCTCTCTCTCTCTCTCTCTCTCTCTCTCTCTCTCTCTCTCTCTTTCTTTCTATATATATATATATATATATTTATACTCGGAGTGGTCGCGAAACATGTCCCCATCGGGAATTCCTGTGTATTGCCCATAGGGTATTCATATATATTTGATCTGCATTCGATCTTCATCAGTATGTGGTAACCCAGGTTCGAATCCCGGTGAATCACATGCTTGCTTTCATTAATTTTTGGGGAGGTGTTTGATGTTGGAGTGAAATAAATAAATATAGATTCTTCAGCTCTCTCTTGCAAATACACAGGAATTCCCTATGGGGAAATGTTTCGTGACCGCTCTGTATATATATATATATATATACACATATATATATATATATATATATATATATATATATATATATATATATATATATATATATATATATATATATATATATATATATATATATATATATATATATATATATATTCTGTATATACATTATGATCACACCGGCTTTTCCTACAGTTCAATCTCGTAGAGTTGAAGATAGATCTCCTCCGGGCTCTTTACGTGTCATACACTCACCGATAAAATTATGCAATGAAACTATAGACCATTTAAGTAGCTAGTGGCTGTGTTTAAGTAGCTAGTGGCTGTGTTTAAGTAGCTAGTGGCTGTGTTTAAGTAGCTAGTGGCTGTGTTTAAGTAGCTAGTGGCTGTGTTTTTTCTGTTTTCTATTACTTCATGTATTCATTTATTATTAACTTTCCTCGCTAGACCTACATCAAGATTTAAAAAAAAAAAAAAAAATAGACCCTCCCTTCAATATAAATGTGTACAGTTGATTAAGATAGTTGGAAGCCTGTTATAAGCTGGAGGCTATTGTTGGAAGCCTGTTATAAGCTGGAGGCTATTGTTGGAAGCCTGTTATAAGCTGGAGGCTATTGTTGGAAGCCTGTTATAAGCTGGAGGCTATTCTTAAGCTGAAATAGCTTTACTCGGAAGGCAACAAGTGGGTGCAAATGAAAAATCGTGTATGGCGAATACAACTTGACGGACAAATTGTCTTCGTGCGACCCTAGCCCCAACCGGATGCCTAGGCTATATAACATGCAGGGAACAACCATTTGTCTTATCTGTCCTGCAGAGTCACTCCTCTTAAGGGGGTAAGGCTTAGTTTTGGGTCTATTTATTTGTTTATTTATATATTCTTAGTTTCTTCGCTAGACCTCCATAAAACTTAAAAAAACAACACTCCCTAGACCTCCATAACGCTTTTAAAAAACACACCCTACACCTCCTTTCAAGATAGAATTATACATTTTTCGGTAGAAACATGTTCTGGCCAAACTGGCCGAAGGCCAGGTGAGCTATCGCTCGCCAGAATAAAATCGACATCTAAATGGCACAATAGGTCTTAAAATCGCCAAACTAACGGAGCGAACGTATAAGAATCTCAAAGCTATCTATCTATCTACCTATCTATCTATTTATCTGTCTATATACTCAGGCCCAATCCCCACTTTTCCTATTTTTGTGGTAGGTATGATGGTGGTGTTTTGTTCTTGTTGTGGTGGTTTTATGGAGGTGGTGGTGGTAGTGGTAGTAGGCATGGTGATGATGGTGTTATGGTGGTTGAGGTGTTGGAAGGGCTGGGTTATGGTGGTGGTGGTGTTGAGACATTAGTAGGTGTGGGGTATGGTGATGGAAGTAATGTCTAGGTGTCGATATGGTGATGGAAGTTGAGGTGTCACTTAAATCTCTGTCAAATGCAGTATCACGTACCGCCAATTCAGAACACAGCATTCTTATTTCCTTTCTCTCTCTCTCTCTCTCTCTCTCTCTCTCTCTCTCTCTCTCTCTCTCTCTCTCTCTCTCTCTCTCTCTCTCTCTCTCTCTCTCTCTCTCTCTCTCTCTCTCTCTCTCTCTCTCTCTCTCTCTCTCTCTCTCTCTCTCTCTCTCTCTCTCTCTCTCTCTCTCTCTAAACCATATACAAAGCCACACATACACACACACATAATATACACACACAAGCACACACTCACTCTCTTCTTGTCACTAAAATATATTAAATGCAGTATCACCACCTATTCAGAGCAACGCATTCATCTTTCGTTTCTCCATAAGGTGGGCTCCCTTAAGCATTATTTGTGAAGCCGACAGACCAGAATTGCTGAAAACATTGAAGAAAAAATGGCATAGGGAAGTTTGCTGATAGACGGGTTGCTGACCGTAATAGTGATGAATGGTAAGGCTTTCTACTTTAGCCAGTATAGTCTCTCTCTCTCTCTGTCTCTCTCGTAACACATGCAGTTAAATCACATATATACTTTGGATCATCGAGCTAGCAATTCCAACTCTTCAAGAGAGAAAGAGCGAAGGGAAAATTCCTGGCTTCGTAAGAAAATGATAGCAATACCCGATTTAGATGTTCTGTTATTGTACGTTATCAAGTAATCGCGGTGGTAGTAAGGGAAGTTATAGGTTTTGCACCTCTGTATATATGTAGAGAAAATAATGATATATTTTAACTGTCTTGGTGGTATAATGGTTAGAGTGTTTACAAATCTGTGTGTGATAACCCAGGTTCGAATCCCGGTGGATCACATATTTGCTTTCATTAATTGCAATGGAGGTGTTTGGTGTTGGGGTGAAAATAATAAAATATTGATTAGAATGTTTAAATTAGGATATACGTTGGTTATAATATTAAGTATAAATAAACACACACACATACACATATATATATATATATATATATATATATATATATATATATATATATATACAATTATACATAGATAGATAGATAGATAGATAGATATAGATATATAAAGTGGACAGCCCAACTCGTCCCAACTATCGGTAAACTCATAATATTGGCTGCCGACTCGCTGCTAATCCGTCCATACAGACAGGGCTTGCAGGAAGTTAAGGGGGGTCACCGGATTTTTTCATCTTTCTCTCCTTTTCTCTTTCTTTAGCTTGTATCCATTCGGCCCCATTCAGCCAACTTTTTAAAGACGTTTATTCCCATCCAGGTGTCGATTTCTTCCTGGCGAGCGGTAGCGAGCCAGCATTGTATGGAGAAATCCGGCTTCGCCGGAGACATTTTTCTATCGAAAAATGTACAAATTTAGCATGCTGTCAAAACAAAAATATATCTGCTGGCTTACTACCGCTCGCCAGAAAAATATTGACACCTGGATGAGGGTAAACGTCTTAAAATAGTAGGCTGAATGGGGCCGAATGGATACAAGCCAAAGAGAGAGGGAGAGAAAGAGAAAAAAGCGAGGTGGGCTCCCTTAAAGTTAATTATTGGTTGAAGAGGAAGTCATATTTTAGCGGTCAGACGGAATTGGTGTGCCTGAAAATAACAAAGATGTACTGTATGTGTGTGCTTGTCGACGAAGGAAGTTGGTTGTGTTGTTGCCTCCATTTGCCTGTAAACAAGATATCTCACCAAGTTATTAACCGATTTTCACGATTTTTGATAGGCATATAGGATATACGCCAAGGAAAAAGTGATTCCATTTTGTAGGCGATCCGGATCATATCCTGGAACCCAGATCTAGAAGAAAATTAAGGCCTGTGATATTTATGGTAAATAACCAGCCAGCATAGGCTAGGTGGAGGCATGCTCCTTTAGTTATTGTTATTATTGATGTTAAATTATAATACTAATATACTACCACTACTACTACTACTACTACTACTACTACTACTACTACTACTACTACTACTACTACTACTACTACTCTCCCTTCTACTAGAGATGGAGATTTTAGATATGGAAATTTCAGAGTTGGGAGAGATGGATAGAATATGTTCCACTTTATAGGTAAGATAGTCAAACAAAATTGGATAGTCCGTACAATTAGGGGAAAGATAATCAATACAGATATATTTTTTTTAGAGTGACAATATAGCTTAAGCTAGAAAATTCTGAATTCATTAGAGTCAAAGTTGGAAACACGAGAGCAAGTAAGATTGTTGTGCACGTACCCACAACATTCACCTTTGGCTTGAAACTGAGGATAGAGATAGTAGGAGGATACAGAGAAGGGTTGGCTGCCAGCTATCTTGTCACTCTCAAACTTAATATATCTGTATTGTTTATCTCTCCCCTCTTATCTATAAAGTGGAACACATTCTATCCATCTCTCCCTTCTTTGAAATCTCCATCTTGGGCAATTTCAATGTTCACCACTACCAATGGTTCTCCTCTCATTTCACAGAACAACCTGGTGAGCAAACCTACATCATTTTTATCCTAAATAACCTTGAGCAGTTAGTTCAGCACCCTACTCGTATCCTTGACCGTCTTGGAGATCGGCTCAACAGTCTTGACTTATATATAACCTCTAATCCTTCTGCATACTCTGTAAATTATTGATCTCCGTTGTGCTTCTCCGATCATAGCGTTATCTATGTTACCTGTCCTATCTATGTTACCTGTCCTATCTATGTTACCTGTCCTATCTATGTTACCTGTCCTATCTATGTTACCTGTCCTATCTATGTTACCTGCCCTATCAATGTTACCTGTCCTATCTATGTTACCTGCCCTATCAATGTTACCTGTCCTATCTCTCTAGTACAGGAAGTCTAGGGGGGGGGGGGGTTAAGCTTGATAGGGGTCTAGCGAGGAAACTCAAAAATAAATTAATAATAAATATATGGACCAAAAACCAAGCACTACCCCCTTAACCCCTTCCATCTGACGAGTGTTTTCCTTTTGTTTTCCAATTATGCTACTGCCAGGTGAATTGACTTAGCTCATAAATGTCCTCTAATAATGAAAGGGTTACAGAGTATCTCAGTTGACTCTAAATCTGACAGGTCTTTCCTAAGTTGCATAACATCGTCAGGAGGTAACTGAAATTGGCGCCATCTGATTCAAAAGGGTTGAACACTTAATGATAAACAGGGATACAAATAATATGTATGTTAGTAGAATTTTTTATTTATATGTATTTAAAAATTTAAAAATTTGTAAAAAAACATGTTTGAATTCAACAAAGTCGTAGAAATTTAGTTAATAAATAGTTAACTGTTCTTTTAAAATCATGCTTACATTTAGGTAAATATATGTAGTTATACATATGGCATAAACGATTATAACATGGTATACCAGATAAATAATTTACATTAGCCAATGTAACGTATTCCGTACATCAGTTTGTAGTTAAGTAGGTTAATAATATATATATATAATGAAACCACAGCCATAGCTATCACTAACGCCAAGAATAAGGAAACCAAAGCTGAACATATATATATATATATATATATATATATATAATACATATCGGTTGGTGGGACAGTTTGCATGCATAATGAGCATTACCTTGAGGGGTTCCGCAGGCAATAAATATATAAATAAATTAAATATACACATTCCTCTAATCTACACTAGAGACCAAGCCTTCATTTATACAACCCAATAAATACAAGCATACACACATTAAGTATATACAGTATTATTTTATATATATAGTAGATTCTTATAATATTATTAGATGCTTAGAGTTGGTGGGTCAATATATGTTAATCTTAATCTGTGTAGTGCTTTATCATATAACATGATATAATTATTCTCTATAGTAATCAATAACTTAATGATCTATATAATACAAATCGACCTTTAGGACTAAGACTCCTTTCTTCTCAGTTAAGCAAGAAGCATAGAAAGAAGCGAATGAATAAATAAATAAATATTAATAAATAAATAAATGTATAATATATATATATATATATATATATATATATATATATATATATATATATATATATATATATATATATATATATATATATATATATACTGTATATACCGTATACAGTATATATATTTTTGTATTTTTTATTTTTTACCTGTAATTGTATAGCATTAATGAGTGGGAAGTTCTTAATGGTTTGGTCTGCGGTATCCTCAAATGCAGTGTGTGTGTGTGTGTGTGCGTGTGTGTGTGTGTTTGTGTGTGTCTGTGTGTATGTGTAATGGGAACGAAGGACTATGAACAAAACAATGGTAGAATCAATGAGAGAGAGAGAGAGAGAGAGAGAGAGAGAGAGAGACAGACAGACAGACAGACAGACAGACAGAGAACTACCAGTGTGTGAACGGATTCCACAGAAATATGAGAACTTGGGTAATAGTTCGAGAAGGCCTTGAAAGTTATGAGGACCCTGTGTGGGAATCTAGCAAAGAGTTAAGGGGAAGGTAGTCGCTTTTACTGGATCATAATTATCATATTAATAGTCCTGTAGTACTTGTCTTAATGTCATGTCATAATTGTCCTATTAATTGTCCTATACTAGTTGTCAGAATAATAGTCCTGTCATAGTTGTCATAATATTAGTCCTATACTATTTGTCAGAATAAGAGTACATTCATAGTTGTCTTAATAACAGTCATGCTATGGTTGTCATATTAATAGTCATGTCATGGTTGTCATAATAATAGTCCTGTCACAGCTGTCATAATAATAGTAATAATAGTCCTGTCACAGCTGTCATAATAATAGTCCTGGCATAGCTGTCGTAATAATAGTCCTGTCACAGATGTCATAGTAATAGTCCTGGCACAGCTGTCATAATTATAGTCCTGTCACAGCTGTCATAATAGTCCTGTCACAGTTGTCATAATAATAGTCCTTTCACAGCTGTCATAATAATAGTCCTGTCACAGCTGTCATAATAGTCCTGGCACAGCTGTCAAAATAATAGTCATGTCATGGTTGTCATAATAATAGTCTTGTCACAGCTGTCATAATAATAGTCCTGTCACAGCTGTCATGATAATAGTCCTGTCACAGCTGTCAAAATAATAGTCCTGTCTTAATTATCTAATAATAATTTCTTCAAGAGGTGGTCCACATCTTGTTGCAGATCATTCTCTCAGTCCGAGTTCCTAAAACATTTTAAACTTCTTTCACCAATTTTGTTGTAAAGAAATTATGCTTAGAATAGTATTATCATCAAACCGAACTGTTTTATCAATATTACAGTTATTTCTTATCTGTTCTCAATTTGTGTCGCCAATCAAGAAGAGAGCATATGGTTAGGAAATCTATTACTACCAAGCCAAGGACTCATGGTCACCCGTTCAGCCAAGACGCGCAAGATTCTGAACACCCCCCTGGCACTTGTGGATCTTATTAAACGAAATTAATTATTATATGGCAAGATCAAGTATCACCAAGCCTAGGCAAGAAGTTAAAGTACTGTCATCAACACAAAGCCCAAGAATAATAGTACAATGAGCAGGAAATGTGTTATCATCGAACTATATGCAAGTCTGATTGTAGCTCTTCAAGAAAGGTCCTGACGTATTGCAGATGACGCTTTCGGCTCCCATATGGACAGATGCCCCTTTCGGCTCCCATATGGATATTCCACAATACTTTTTAATATAGAATTCTCCATCAATTAAATAAAAGGAATGTTCAAGTTTATAAATCTACATGAAGAAGCATCTGATCGTAACCCTTCAGGAACCGGCATTTAATAGTGTATTTGACTCACCCAGCCGAGACTTGTGAGTTTCTAAAACTTCTTACTATTTCTTCATCATTTAAGTATAGAAAGTTAACTTGACAAGAAAACAATTATCAATAAGCGAAGGAATGAGATTCTAATTTTAATTACTCTTCAAGAAGCGGCCGGTCATAGCACAAATCACCTGTCCGGTCGAGAAGCGCGAGTCCCTAAATGCCTCCCGGGCCTCCTTAACCAGTCCTATGTCCCCCCAAGCCCACCCCTCACCCCAGCCCCAGTCCCAGTCAAACCAGGAGAAGAGATTCCTAGCTGTTTCAACGTCCAAGTTAAACAAGAGATCCTGAGCCGTTCCAGCGTCCGAGTTGAACAAGAGATCCCAAACCGTGTCGGCATTCCAGAAGGAGGAGAATGATCTATCCGTCTCCTGCTGCTGCCAGAAGGAAGAGGAGAGCGATCTATCCGTCTCGGCATCCCTCTTCCTCCTCCCGTTGTTGGTGTTGGTGCAGGTGGTTGTACACGTGGGGTCCGTCAGAGCACAGGTGGTGGTGCAGGTGGGGTTGAAGATCGGGGGCTGGCAGTCGGTGGTGCAGACGGGTGTTTGGGTGTTACAGTTAGTGGTGCAGACTTCATTGTTACAGGTGGAGAGGAAGGCGGCCGTGATGAGGAGCTGCGCCAAGAGAGCTAGGCCGATGATGGCCAGGCCGATGGCGGCGGAGTCATCGAATACGTCACCCTGTTTGTCGTGTAACCTATTAAATGGGGCAACAGATGTAGAGACCGGTTATGGAGAATGCTGCTTGTAAGGTGTGATGGGGAAACCTGGTGTAGAATAATGAATTAGTACTGGGTTATGAAGGAAATTGATTGTAAATTAACCCCTTGAAGCTCTGACGCGTTTTAGCAGTATATTTTTACTATCATTAGACGATTTTATGCAGCTTAGGAAGGATATGTGGGTATTAAATGGGTAAAGACTCAATCAACCCTCTGACTGCCATACCCTTCCTAACCTGAATAAAATCGTCTAATAATAACCAGAAAGCAAAACCGAAATGAATATTGGAGCTTGAAAGGGTTAATGATAAAGAAGGTAGCACTGGTTTGTGGAGGGGATGATGGGGAAGGTAATTGTGGACTATGGAGAAAAGCAGATCAAAATGTATACAAAGGAGGTTTAAATGTATACAAAGAAGGTTTAAGATCCCCCTCTCCCTCATGTTTAGCCCCATTAGTTTTCAGATTATAAGATATTTGACCCATTAGTTTGTCAATTTTAAGATGTTTCACCCCATTTCTTTTGTCAATATTAAGACCTTTCGCGCCATTTAGGTGTTGATTATTTCCTGGCGAGCGATAGCGAGCCTCTAATTTTAGAAGGAAACGCCCTTCGGCTGGGACATTTTTCTACCGAAAAATGTACAAATTTATCTTGAAAGCGGGTCCAGGGGGTGTCTGTTTAAGCTTGATGGAGGTTTTAGTATGGGAAATCAAATATCAAATGAATAAATGAATTTAAAGATCCCAAAACAAGCGCTACCCCCTTAATGCACAATTATAAAGAGCTAGGGGTGAATTATAAAGAGCTAGGGGTGAATTATAAAGAGCTAGGGGTGAATTATAAAGAGCTAGGGGTGAATTATAAAGAGCTAGGGGTGAATTATAAAGAGCTAGGGGTGAATTATAAAAGAATCACTCGGAAGGAAGTGTTAGGGAAGCCATAAGTTCTGGAGATCAAAATATTAATGGGATTATGAAAGACATCAACCAAATAATGAGGAGTAAAACAAATAGTAAACCACTAAAGTCTGGCAACAAAGGCCAGGAGGTTCTAAGACAAGTCCTAGACAAGTCCTAGACAAATCCTAGACAAGTCCCATCATTGTCGGTAGTAATTACTATAGAATTGGTGGTGCCATCAAGAACACCATATATATACAAAATTGGACATAGGTAAAAAGTCACTGCAGATGGCAAGAATCAGTATATATATATATATATATATATATATATATATACATATACAAAATTGGACATACTGTAGGTAAAAAGTCAAAGCAGATAGCAAGAATCAGTTTATACAAGTACACTATATATATATATATATATATATAAATCATATATAGTAGAGATCATTATGTACAAGCTACTGACAACCTTTAGCCAATATACAGTAGAATATCACACAAATATGTACAACATAGAAAACAGCATTCAATGTAGACTATGTACACGGAAAACAAATATGCATTCACAAAAGTTCGTATATACAGAAGTGTTGGAATTAAATAAGGACCAGAATACAGTATGCTTATTAACTCATTCTGTACCGGCGACGTCTTTTATATTTAATTATGTCAACTATTAGCGGATTTTATTCAGCTTAGGAGGGAAGTCTACCCATTAGAAGGCTACAGACTATCTCAATTTATCCTTTTAGCTACCATATACCTTCGTAGGCTTCATAAAATCGTCTAAATGTAGCTGAAATCAAGTAAAAAAGACGTCGCCGTTACAGAAGTGGTTAACGAAACTCGTCATCGTATCCTGAAAGGGTTAAAATCCATTACATACCTGTGGTGTTCGAACCATGGACATTCTGGTGAGCTAGCGATCATGTAGGCAGAGAGAGCAGCCATATATATATATATATATATATATATATATATATATATATATATATATATATATATTAATTCATTTATATATTTATTTATGTTTTCTTGGTTGCCAATATGAAATATGTGATACCTTCTTTTCAGATAAAGAGCTTAGTAATGAACGGATAGGAAATACTTACACGTGTAGTCCTCGGATGCTGGCTTAAGGGGGATAGTAGTGGCTGTTTGTTTGGTCTATTAATTAATTTATTCATATTTGTTTTTAGTTTCCTCCCTAGACCTAGACCTCCATCAAACTTAAAAAAACAACCCCAGGATCCCCCTTCAAGATATATTTGTGCATTTTTCGGTAGAAAACTACCGGCCGAAGGCCTGTTCCTCTTAAATTACAGGCTTGCTGCTATCGCTCGCCAGGAAAAAATTTATACCTAAATGACACGAAAAGTCTTAATATTGACAGAGAAAAGGGGCGAAAGGTCTTAAAATCGCCAAACTAATGGGCCTAAAATCATAAAATCTGAAAACTAATGAGGTTAAACACGAGAGAGAAAGGGGTCCAGACAAACGAGCCATCTCCCCTTAAAGGTAGCTCAGTATATAGTTTCCCATGACGGTCTTAGCGGTTTGAAGTGTGAAAGTGTGATCCCCTCTCCGACATGGGAACGTTCACACACACACACACACTCACTCTCACTCTCTTTTCTTTTCTATCGGATATGCCATCTCTACTAGAATTAAGTCCTGACCACCTCGTTTTGTTTCGTAAGGTCTGTGTGACCAGTGAATATATGTAAGTCTATGTTAATCTCTTTCTCTCTCTCTCTCTCTCTCTCTCTTTTCTGTTCTTTTCTATCCTTTATTTTTCTATCGGATATGCCATCTCTACTAGAATTAAGTCCTGACCACCTCGTTTTGGATCGTAAGGTCTGTGTGGCCAGTGTATCTATGTAAATCTCTCTCTCTCTCTCTCTCTCTCTCTCTCTCTCTCTCTCTCTCATAATGTGTTCCCATTTTGATCATTATATTTATCATTGTTCTTCTATTCTTTCAGGTAAGGCTGCACACGGAGACTGGGGAATTGAAGGCAGCTCTACTGTATGTGAGTACTGATGTGGAATATTATGTACTAGAGAGAAGGGGGGGGGGGGGGTGACAAAAAGAGAGGGAGAGAGATTGGGGTGGGTGACTGAATAACATGGGGTTGCATGGAAGACTTTGATCACTCACACACACACACACACACACACACACGGGTTGGTAGAGCCGAGTGGTCTAAGGCGCCTTGCTCTGACCATATTTTTGGCTAACCCGATGGAGAGGATTGTATCATGGTTGCTCCCTAGCCAAGTTGTTCAACTATCAGCTGGCGTTAGCCTACACGTACTCTCACAAGTGCATCTGCATATGTACTGTGATCGGCACCCCACGGTCGCCAGAGCTTTCATGTGACCTCGTAGTTGAGGTAGACCCCCCCCCCCCCCTCCCTCCTCCTTCAAGTAGTATGTGCGTTTGTCTTCTATTGCTATACAACACAAACAGACTACACACTATATTATAACCAAGTACAAACATACACATACAGTACATAAACATACACTTGCTACAAACACTCTAGCGTACACAAAAAACACACTCACAACATGCATAATCTCTCTCTCTCTCGTAATTGTCTGTTATTACTTTTCTTCTCTCTCCCTCTCGTAATTGTCTTTTATTGCAGTTCTCTCTCTCCCTCTCCCTCTCCCTCTCTCTCTCTTTCTTTCTCTCTCTCTCTCTCTCTCTCTCTGTCTGTCTGTCTCTCTCTCTCTCTCTCTCTCTCTCTCTCTCCTCCCTCCCTCCCTCCCTCTCTCTCTCTCTCTCTCTCTCTCTCTCTCTCTCGTAATTCTCTGTTATTACTGTTCTTTGTGTCGACTTATCATCGTTACCAAACTCCCATGAAATATGAGTAGCTCTGCCAGCACGGATTTTGGCGGATATTAGTAATTGTCGGTGGTGGCCGTGCTATGGTTTGTTCGTATTTTTTGGCTTTTTTTTCCTGCTCGTCGGAAATTGGATTCCTTGAACGCGTTAGGAAATAGTTACATAAAGTCGGTGTCACACGGGTGTTTTTTCCTTCTATTTATAAGGGTAATTGTGATCTGGTAAGAAGAAAAAAAACACACAAAAACAAAAAATATGTGTGTGTGATAACCCAGGTTCGAATCCCGGTGGATCACATATATGCTTTCATTAATTTCATTGGAGGTGTTACGTGTTGTGGTGAAATGAATAAAAATATAGATCTTCATAATTTAAGCTTTATCACAAATCAGCCCCCTAACATATCTACCTTCAGTCTAGTTTCCGATTCCAATGTGAAAGAGCCTCAAAATGTTACGAGAAAAAACATCTTGTTCATCGAAAATTTCCGAAAAAGCGCTTGTGTGACAGCGGCTTAAAAATTGGTCGGTGCCTTTTGTTGGTACCTGAATAGAAACCATTATCGTAATGTTTGGCCATTATTTGATCATTACCCAGTCCATGCATATCTCTTAAGGGGAGGTTTTTAGTTTGTTAGCTAGACCTCCATCAAACATAAAATTACACCCTATTTAGCCTCTGTCAAGATAAATTTGTACATTTTTCGGTAGAAAAATTTCCCGGCCGAAGGCCGGGTCTTCTTAAATTACAGGCTCGCTATCGCTCGCCAGGACAAAAATCGACACCTAAATGGAACGAAATGTCTTAAAATTGACAGAAATGGGGCGAAAGTTCTTAAAATCCCCAAACTAATGGGGCGAACGTCTTAATGTATCAAATGCAATGGGGCTAAATTTGAGGGAGAAAGGTGTCAAGAAAAAACTCCCTTAAGTGGAAATCTCCCCTTAAGTAAAGTTCCCATAAATTACCATGAGAAGGTTTTGCTAGATTATCACGATATTTACTGTCATACTGGTTACCCAAGGATTTTCACAATACTCATTACAATACTTACTGGTTACCAAAATACTCATTGCAATACTTACTGGTTACCAAAATACTCATTGCAATACTTACTGGTTACCAAAATACTCATTGCAATACTTACTGGTTACCAAAATACTCATTACAATACTTACTGGTTACCAAATTACTCATTACAATACTTACTGGTTACCAAAATACTCATTGCAATACTTACTAGTTACCAAATACTCATTACAATACTTACTGGTTACCAAAATACTCATTGCAATACTTACTAGTTACCAAATACTCATTACAATACTTACTGGTTACCAAAATACTCAATGTGATACCGGTTACCTAAGGATTTTCACAATACTTACTGGTTACCAAAATACTCATTGCAATACTTACTAGTTACCAAATACTCATTACAATACTTACTGGTTACCAAAATACTCATTGCAATACTTACTAGTTACCAAATACTCATTACAATACTTACTGGTTACCAAAATACTCAATGTGATACGGTTACCTAAGGATTTTCACAATACTTACTGGTTACCAAAATACTCATTGCAATACTTACTAGTTACCAAATACTCATTACAATACTTACTGGTTACCAAAATACTCATTGCAATACTTACTAGTTACCAAATACTCATTACAATACTTACTGGTTACCAAAATACTCAATGTGATACCGGTTACCTAAGGATTTTCACAATACTTACTGGTTACCAAAATACTCATTGCAATACTTACTAGTTACCAAATACTCATTACAATACTTACTGGTTACCAAAATACTCATTGCAATACTTACTAGTTACCAAATACTCATTACAATACTTACTGGTTACCAAAATACTCATTGCAATACTTACTAGTTACCAAATACTCATTACAATACTTACTGGTTACCAAAATACTCAATGTGATACCGGTTACCTAAGGATTTTCACAATACTTACTGGTTACCAAAATACTCATTGCAATACTTACTAGTTACCAAATACTCATTACAATACTTACTGGTTACCAAAATACTCAATGTGATACCGGTTACCTAAGGATTTTCACTATACTTACCATGATACTTACCGGTTACCTAAGGATTTCACGCCCACAATGAGGTGATGATTGGCTATAACTGCATGGAACGCTGTCAAGGAATACGTGGATGGCAGAGATGTTTGCTCTACTAGGCCATAATATTGTCTTTTTATACTTTATCTACTGTATTAAAGCTTCCAATGTTCTGTTCGGGCTCTGTCCCGAGTCGGCCACCCCCAGCAATGGGGTATGTGCCTGAGTATATACATGGATACATTATTATTATTATTATTATTATTATTATTATTATTATTATTTGAGCTATGTTTTCAAATTAGGTATTTTTTGATCGTAATGAATCGAAACATTCGATTTACGGTTATAACTGGGCTATTTCAGAGCATTTAGTATCAAACGGTATTACACCGGTGGCACAGAAATACGTGAAATGTCTATATACTTACCCAAAATGGTTGGAAGTAAACAACGAATTAAGCAGAAATGGTCTACTAGTAGTAAATGACTAAATGTGTTACAATGCTTCTACTAATGCTAATAACACACACACACACACACACACACACACAACATACACAGACACACACACACACACACACACACATACACACACACACACACACACAACATACACAGACACACACACAAACACACAGACACACAAAAAACACACACACAGACACACACAAACACAGACACAGACACACACACAGCACCTTACCCATAGCCGCCAAAGTGTTGTGTGAGGAAGTCGGCCGCTTTCCGGAAGGCGTTATAATCTGGCTGTTGGTAGAGCGTATTATAGAGACTGTGATCCTGTGGTGGCCGAGGTGGTTCCGGATACTGGGGATAGTAGTACGCAGCCGAGGAATCATCAGACCTATACGCCTCGTTGGAGTAGGTAGCGAGGACATCCTGCACGGCGCGCTCATAGGCTTGGTCGTATTGGGTATAGCTGTCGTGTTCCCCAGCGTGTTTGTCGTGGTAGTAGCGTACATTTTCGATATCGAACGACCTGCTGTCTATCGCTTGGTTTAAGTAGGGCAGGTCGCGCTTGTGGAGACTGTGGACTTCGGTTTGGTTGTCGGAATCGGGCTGGGTGATGTTTTGACCAATGTTAAGATGGGTGTGTTTTGGGGATGCGTCGTTATTTTGGATGTCAAGGTTTGTTAGCTTGATTTTTCTATCGACGTTATTTTGAATGTCAATGTTTGTTAGGTTGATTTTGTTATCGTACATCTGGCTGTCAATTTTGGTGAGTTTACTTTGTTTATTATATTTGTTGTGGATGTTGTACTTGTGGCTTTTCAGATGGGTTTGGTTGTTGTTAAGTTTACTGTGTTTGTCCTGGCTAGGGGAATTGTCGTGGCTGAGGAGCCGATCAAACTTCTCGCTATCCAGATCGGCATTGCTGTTGTGGCTAATGTGTGCTTGGTTGTCCAGATTGTAGCTATCGTACGTGTGGCTGCCCAAATTGTTGTATATATTGGGATTATCGTACGTCTGGTTGTCAAGGTCGTTGTTGCCATCACTAGGGTCGTCATTTTCCCGGTTGTGTGGGGGTTTTGTGGGGTGTATAGGGTGGTCCTCTGAGGCAGCCCCCACTAGTACCCCCACACTCAGGATCATCAACAGCGGTGCCCACAACTGCGAAAGAGAAGTGGAAATATATATAATAATGTGTTTCATAAGTTGTTATTATTTTGTATCATACGTTAAGACACTCACAGCTACGGAAAAGTATAAGTAATTAGTAATAAGTCAAATGCAATGTGTCTCATAATTGATGCGGCCCTATCCACCCCGCAGACGTCAGCTGCATACAATAATGGCTTTAGGAAAATTACCCTAGTGTGTTCAGACTAACTTCGACATAATTATTGCTTTGGTTTGGTGAAGAGGAAACGGTGCTGTGGTGGGTTGTGGTGTAAAACTCACGTAACTCGCGTAAAGAGGCCATAAAGCACCTGTCTTCTGATCTCTCCACCATCTCTAATTGGGGCAGAGCACACCTTGTTACTTTCAATGCTTCCAAAACTCAATTACGTCTCATTAACTCATGTCCACTCACCAATTCTCTGCAGTCTGTCTCTCTTCGCCGCAATGTTGCATCTCTCTCACTATTATACCGCTATTACAATAATCAGTGTTCCTCAAAGCTCTCTCAGTGTATACCATCCCCTCTTCGTAGAGCACGTAGCACCCGTCTTGCAACACAATCCCACCCCTAATCTGTGCAACTCTCCAACCCAAGAGTGAAACATTATTCTCAGTCTGTCACTCTTTCAACTCTGGAGGAGGTATTCGCTACAGACAGTTTTGCCTTTTGTCTCCCTCACTCACATAGAAAACAAATATGTGCTGGGTTACTCAGTAGTATTTAGAGTTGGTAGCAGAAAGAGAGAGAGAGAAAGACAGAGAGAGAGAGAGAGACCCAACCATCCCTCAGACGTCAGCTGCAAACAATAATGGCTTTAGGAAAATTCGCCGAGTCATGTGATTAGTTTGCAGACTACCTGGGGCATAATTATTGCTTTGGTTGGGTGTAGAGTACAAAGGAAGAAAGTAGAGGAAGTGGGTTGTGGTGTGTGTGTGTGTGTGTGTGTGTGTGTGTGTTTGGTACAGTATATGGAGTTGGTAGCACAGAGAGAGTTACAATAAATATATATAGTCTGTTCGCTGTAAGTAGGCGAGAAATCATGATCTCTATCCTCTGTGACTCACAAAGGGCTTTAGCAAATTGGCTGTAAATGTCCACATCTATTCCTTGACTGACTCTTCCCAAATGGTAGAAATATTAGCTTGATTACACTAGTAGTTTTGGAGTTACAGAGGATAGAGGTTATGATTTATCGCCTACTTACAGTGAATAGACTATAGTATATTGAAGACCTTGCTTTTAATTTTGGGAAGATACTCTAGGTGGAACGAGGAAGATTGTGAAGTGCATTACACTTATTGCCAAGTGTGCAATATACTGGGCTCTCTACTCTGTTCTTGAAGCCCTACTGAATAATGATTAACAACTATTGCAAAACATTTTATTCTGGTTAGAAAGAATCTTGTACGTGAAAACAATGTCTATATTATTGTGTTGCGTCTCTTCAACTTCAATTTCCAGCCATGATTGCATGTTATGAGCATATTGAGGTAAAACAACATTTATAATCCACGTTGGCAAACCAATTAAGTTGGTTGAAGAGTTCTTTGAGCTAACCTCATCTATGCATTTCCAAGTAAAAGAGACCTAGACAGATCTTCATAACTTAGAATGCCAATCGATGGAATAAGCGTTTTTGTATCCTAGCTTGATCTGTTGTCCAAGCTTGGACTCTTTTTAGTCGCACTATATTTTTCTTGAGTGCTGGAGACCATATTTGAGCAGAATATTCTTGAAGAGGCCGAATCAGAGCTGTATTAAAATGGTCTTTTAATACACCTTAACCATACCTTGGCTTTCTTTCTTTACCCCAATGCACAGCATTAAGAACTTTAGGGTACTGTTTATCAGAAAAAGGGCTAGAACAAATGAGCTGTCATTTTATACACATATTCCCTAGCCAAGTCTTCCTAATTGGTAGAAATATTAGCTCGATTACTCTAGTTTTTTTTTGTTTAGTTATGACTGGTTAGGGGTTACGATTTCTGCCCACCCTAGAATGAACGGACTATAGTCAATATGATACACCAGTTGTAATTGCATTGAGAAGTATTGGCTCATACAGAATGGAGTAAGACGTGCGAAAATCAAAATGAGACGATTAGAATATGTGAACAAGTGAGAGATAGAGGTACTGGAAACCCATTGTCTAGGGAAGAATGTAAGATGATGATATCTTTCCTGTGTACTGACTAACTAAATATAATTATATCTATATTTTTATTGTTTGTTGTATTGTATAGTGCATATTTGTGCGAATAAAGATATTTGAATTGAATTACAGTACAATTATTAGCGTATCATGATCTAGGAAAAACGGCAAAACTAAATAATTACTACAGTCTATATTTATGTTGTAATTATTATTTGTAATTTATTATAATTTATTATATTTTATTTTATATAGGCCTAATTGTATTTCATTTATGTATATTTTGTGTTTTTTGTCTATGAGTACGGGCCCTAGATTGAGACAGCCTGCGATACGGTAGTGCACCCAACGCTCGTCATGCCGGGAACACAAATCCTCAGTCTAGTGAGGCCGGAAGATGAGTTCACGCTGGGTTGATGTGATTGCATAATTCTGGGGCTGGTGATGGAAGTGTGATAGATGTGCGTGTGTGATTGGGAGTGGGTTGCGTGCATGTGTGTGTGTGTGGCTGGGAGGATGTTGCGTGTGTGTGTGTGTGTGTGTGTTTGGGAGAGTATTGCATGTGCGTGTGTGTGTGTGTGTGTGTATGTGATTGATTGGGAGGGTGTTGCATGTGTGGGGGTGGGGGGTGCGTGTGTGTGTGTGTGAATGGGAGGGTTTTGCGTGTGTGTGTGTTTGGGAGAGTATTATGTGTGTGTGATTGGGAGAGTATTGCAAGTGTGTTTGTACGTATATGTGTAAGTGTGGTGGTGTACATGTGCGTGTGACATATTAAGTTAAGTTACCATAAAGCTTCACGGGAATCTGGCTATGACACTCTTATTCTAACCCTTTCAATCCAGTGTTTGATTTGGTTTCATTAATCTAGCGAGTACTAAGCGATTCTAGACAATGATTTTGGAAGTTTTTTTTTCTTTTCTTTTTTATTTAGTTTTTTGTTTTGTTTTTTGTCAGGTGATTATATACCAATTAAGGTAACCCTCTTAAGCCCATAGCGATTATCCTATTATGCATGCCAGATACTCACAGAGAATTTTAATCATATTAGGATGTTTTATTTGGTTTGTGTATAATTTGGTTGTTCATGTTTCCCTTGCTGAACTAAATAGGATGAATACATCTTAACTTTGGGAATGTGGATGATTTCGAATTATTTTATTTTAAGTACCTATTATTTAAATACCTGCTAACAATTTGTGACCAGGTAAGAATGAAATATATATAGAATTATACCAAAGGATATATAGCATTTATGTTATTTGTAAACTAAATGTTGTAATTTAGGAGGAACCGGCTATTTTTCTACCGAACAATGTACACATTTATCTCGAAGGGAGATCTTAGGGACTTTTTGTTAAGCTTGATAGATGTCGAGGAAGCAAACTAACACAAATATATATACTGTATATACCTGGTCTGGTGTTGAGGTGAATTATTACAACCAGTGGAGCAGGTCATTATTATTTGCAGCGATTATTGTATTATTATCCAGTTATACTATCTCTACTTATACTAATACAGATGTTTCGTTTTGTTGTTTAACTTGATGTTCCGGCCGAAGGCCAATTTCTCTTAAAATTTCAGGCTTGCTATCGCTCGCCAGGAAAAGATCGACACCTAAATGACACGAAAGGTATAAAATTGATAACGAAATGGGACGAAAGGTGTTAAAATCGCCAAACTAATGAGCCGAACGTCTTATAATCTCTCTCTCTCTCTCTCTCTCTACTAGAATCAGGTCCTGACCACCTCGTTTGGATCGTAAGGTCTGTGTGACCAGTGTATCTATGTAAATCTATATAAATCTCTCTCTCTCTCTCTCTCCTGGAATTAAGTCCTGACCACCTCGTTTGGATCGTAAGGTCTGTGTGGTCAGTGTATCTGTAAATCTACATAAATCTCTCTCTCTCTCTCTCTAAAGTAAGGTCTGTGTGGTCAGTGTATCTTTATAAATCTCACTCTCGCTCTCTCTCTCTCTCTCTCTCTCTCGGGTTTGTTTCCCTGGGTATGACTAATGGAGTGTGAGAGGTCGGGAGGAAGTGGGTGCTCCGGGCGATGATTATATTGATTATACCCGGGTTTGAGCCAAGTGCATGCATTTGTCATCTCCCCCGGGGGCACTAGGGGGGGGGGGGGAGTGAGCATAACAACAACAACAACAACAACAATAACAATGATAATTGCACCAGTGGTAGCAATGGCAACAACAACAAACAACAACAACAGCAGCTTCCTCTTCCGTTTCTTCCCTCTCTGTTCCTTCTTTGTTTACTTATCATTATTATCTTCTTTATTATATTTTTAGTTTTCTTCTTCTTTTTCTTCATCTTCTTCTTTTCCGAACGTTTGCGTACTCTCATCTTCTTCATAACATCAGCAATAATTATGACCATACCATTATTTATCATCAACACAAATAACCTGGGTAAGGGCTGGGTCCTATCACCACCACCGCCATAGCCATCACACTACCACCACCATCACACTACTACCACCATCACCACCATCGTCATCACCACCACCATCATCACCACCGTCATCACCACTACACTACCACAACCCTCACACTACAACCACCATCAGTCCTTCACCACCACCGTCAGCACCACCAACAGGAACACCACTATCATCACCACCGTCATCATGTCATCACCACCACCACCACTACACTACCACAATCCTCACACTACAACCACCATCAGTCCATCACCACTACCGTCCTCACCACCAACAGGAACACCACCATCACCACCACCACCACCACCACCACCACCACCAACAACAACACCAACAACAACACCAACATAACAACAACAACAGTCTCAGTAACAAAATCCCTTCATAAAAGTACCGACTAAACTTCAACTAAAGCATTGAGGTGGATTCGCCCCGTCACGCATCCCCCCCCTGCAGCAACCCAGATGGAGGGCACTCGTCTCGTTGGGTGAGTTTGCTATTCTGATTCTCCAAGTGGTATATATATCACAAACACCTCAACAGTTTGCTTACTCACTCCGGATTATTTATATATTTATGTATGTATTTATGTATTATTTATGTAAACACAAAATAAAATAGGAAAAGTGGGGATTGGGCCTGATTATATACTGTAGATAGATAGATAGATGTATTGGGCCTGAGTATATACTGTAGATAGATAGATAGATGTATTGGGCCTGAGTATATACTGTAGATAGATAGATAGATGTGTGTATTTATTATTTTTATTATTATTTTTTTTTTTTTTTTTTTTTTATTTTTTTTTTTTTTTTTGTGGTGGACTCGCCAATACGGAAGTCGGAAAAGCAGCTGATGAAGAGAGTAGTCTAGGTAAACAGATATGCGTTCTTGATTTCGCTTTTTAGGGTAGCGGGTATAATGAGTCAGTAAAAGCAACCCACAAAGAGGCTGTTCTTACCGACTCACGATACTCTAAAAAGCGAAATTAAGAACACATAGCCTATTTGTGTTTGCACCAAATACTTTCCACAGCGGCTTTCCCAACTCCTATATTGGCAGAAAAAAAATCTAGAGTGACGATGCACATTTGTTAGATGTTTTTGATACTACTGGAGCATCGGATAGAATGAAAGTAATGTTTAACCCCTTCTGTACCGGCGACATCCTTTTTTACTTTATTTTTGCTACTATTAAACGATTTTATCCAGTTTTAAAAAGGCCTCCAGCAATTAACAGGCTTAGAACTATCCCACTTAACCCTTTTCACTACCGCATACCCTTCTAAAACTGCACAACATTCTCTCAATATAACTAGAATATAATTAAAAGGAGGTTGCCGGTAAACAAGGGGTTAATAGGGCAGATATGAAAGAGGTGAAAACGTAGATATTATAGACTAGACATGGCAGCAAGTATTGGCCACGGGTCGAGGGACAAAAGTATTCTGGGCATTTAGGAATGTGTGAAGGAAAATACCTCTTGTCGACACAGGCGACTATGTGAATGTTTGAAGCCAACCGCACAGTAGGGTTACAAGGCTATAGACCCTTGAGGAGAGGCAGACCGTTTTTCTGGACCCTCTTCTCTCTAATGTTTAGCCCCACTAGTTTTGAGATTATAAGACGTTCGGCCCATTAGTTTGGCGATTTTAACACCTTTCGCCCCATTTCGTTGTAAATTTTAAGATCTTTCGTGCCATTTACTGTAGGTGTCGATTATTTCCTGGCGAGCGATAGCGAGCCTGTAATTTTAAGAGGAACCGGCCTTCGGCCGGGAAATTTTTCTACCGAAAAATGTACAAATTTATCTAAAAAAAAAAAATTTAATTTAATTTTTTTTTTTTTTTTTTTCTAAGCTTGATGGAGGTCTAGGGAGGAAACTAAAAAATATATGAATACATAAATTAATAGACCAAACAAACGGTCACAGTGTAGGAAGAGCTGGACCTAATATGTCTGAGGACAAAAAGGGTGAGACAGATTTGTGGAGGGGTAAGCACAGTTTACTGGAGAGAGCAGATAATGGATTACTCAAATAATATGGGCAAATAAAGTAAATGAGTGAAGAGAGAATGACGTAGAACATCCACGAAGCAGAGTTTAATCCTGTGACAGTGAGTAGAAGACCAAAGAAGAAAATTGAGAGATGGTATGAAAGATTCTTTGGCGAACAGGGACTTGAGCCCCAAGGGTGATTGCCGACTTGCGAGTTTCGTTCTATAAGGAAGTTGGAGCTGTAGACATCGATATTTAGCAGAATAACCAGCTATAATACGGTTTTAGTAATGTTGTAAATACTTAAAACCCAATTCAACATACTATTTATCCATCAGAAACCTACATAATGACCGTATTTGTGTTTAATATCGATGTTTACAGGCCGAACTTCCTTATAGCCTGAAACTCGCAAGTGGTCAATTGGGCGGAGCAATGTACTAAGCAATGACACATATCAAATACTTATGAAGTGGTTGGGGTAAACCGTGAACTGCAGAGCCTGTTTAGTTTGTGCTTCCGTTGTTGCTGAATTTGTGAGCGGAAGAGTGTGACAGTATGTGATGTCCATTCTATCTGTTTCTTTTGTTTATTTGTATTAATGTTTAGTGCTTATGTGGGACACCTTGCTCAGGCGGGACATACGGCTATAATTTATGATGTGTGTGTTTGTATGTGTGAGTATATATATATATATATATATATATATATATATATATACTCGGGCACATAGTTGGGGGTGCCCGACTCGAAACAGAACTCGAACAGGGGCAACACAACACAAAAACAAAACACAAATTCACACACATCTAGGTCGCCTAGGAGAAGACCCAGAGACCCAGGCCCATGTGGGGTCTCCAGGTCCCAGACCTCCCGTAGAGGTTCTGGTCTCGGCAGGCAAACATGCAGCGAAGCTCTACCACCTCAAGCCCGCCCACCACAATCCCGCCCACCTCAAGCCCGCCCACAACGCATCCAGGCGTACCCTTCATAACCATTGGGTCTTATTAACCCCTTCTTTGCCGGCAACGTCTTTCTAATTTTATTCTAGTTACATTTAGACGAATTGTTTCCTGGCGAACGATAGTGAGCCTGTTATTTTGGAAGAACCGGCCTTCGGCCAAGACATGTTTCTACCGAAAAATGTACAAATTAATTTAGAAGGGGGATCTAATGGATGTTTTTTTTTAAAGCTTGATGGAAGTCTAGGGAAGAAACTAGAAACATAATAAATAAATGAAAAAATCGACCAAAAAGTGAACCACTTTATCCACTTTATTGTGTCCAACACTAGACTATTGTATATAGCTTAAGAAGGACCTCTGGTAATCATAGGGATCAACTCCATCTCCATTAACCTCTTGATTGCTATAGATAAATTTTAATCTTAATAAATCGTCTACTAATATCCAGAATAATATTAAGGAATGCGTCTCCTGCTATGCTATAAGGGTTATTATTATTATTATCAGTATTATTATTATTATTATTATTATTAGTATCAGTATTATTATTATTATTATTATTTTTATTATTATTATTATTATTAGTAGTAGTAGTAGTAGTAGTAGGTAGTAGTAGTAGTAGTAGGAGGAGAAGGAGGAGGAGTAGTCGTAGTCGTAGTAGTAGTAGTAGTATAATCCGGTATATACAGTATATAACTGTTGCCGTCACTTTTGGTATTAACTGGGTGGGTAAAGTGGCAGTAGAAGAGATGAAATAACAGCCCACAATCAAGTCCATATAAAGATGTTAATAAAATCCACTCACCATGATGTCCAGTCAGTTGTCAGCAGTCAGTCGAGGTATAGAAGTCCAGTTGGTCTGTCAGTCAGCGAGCCAGAGCAATCAGTCAACCAGTTAGTCAGTCAACCAGTCAGATATCCTCTTCTACCAGTCAACCTGTTAATTTTCCTCTGGTACTAACCACTTCTACCAGTCAACCTCTTATTTTCATCTTTACTATCCTCATCTACCAGTCAACCTGTTAATCGTCCTCTTGTACTAGTTAATAAGTTAGTCTTGATCTACTTCGTCGTGGATTTAGCAAAGCGGGTTACAACTTCTAAGCTAACCCTTTTCAGCTGCATGGGGTGTTAAAATCTAGTAAACAACCCTATATTATCTGTCAAATCTCCAGTTAGCCCAGCCACACAGTCTCCTTGCCTTCACACAGTCACAAACCAAGCACACACCAGTCACCTCTGCACCGCCGCCAGTCAGAATGGTGAGCCCTCCTACTACGCTCCGCCTTTTGTACCGGTAGTGATTTTAGGGAGAGCTCCAATCCGTCTTCTGCTTTCTCCAGGCAAAGTGTGTTATGGTGGGGGACTGCTTGGCGGCGTCTTTGGTGAGGTCCTAATGGTGTCTTTGGTGGGTTTCAAGCATGGGGTCTTATGTTTCAAGCATGGGGTCTTTGGTGTGTATCAAACATGGGGTCTTTGGTGTGTTTCAAGCATGGGGTCTTTGGTATGTTTCAAGCGTGGGGTCTTATGTTTCAAGCATGGGGTCTTTGGTGAGTTTCAAGCATGGGGTCTTTGGTGTGTTTCAAGCATGGGGTCTTTGGTGTGTTTCAAGCATGGGGTCTTTGGTGTGTTTCAAGCATGGGGTCTTATGTTTCAAGCATGGGGTCTTATGTTTCAAGCATGGGGTCTTTGGTGTGTTTCAAGTATGGGGTCTTTGGTGGGTTTCAAGTATGGGGTCTTTGTGGGTTTCAAGCATGGGGTCTTATGTTTCAAGCATGGGGTCTTTGGTGTGTTTCAAGCATGGGGTCTTTGGTGTGTTTCAAGCATGGGGTCTTTGGTGTGTTTCAAGCATGGGGTCTTTGTGTGTTTCAAGCATGAGGTCTTTGGTGTGTTTCAAGCATGAGGTCTTTGGTGTGTTTCAAGCATGGGGTCTTATGTTTGAAGCATGGGGTCTTTGGTATGTTTCAAGCATGGGCTCTTATGCTTCAAGCATGGGGTCTTTGGTGTGTTTCAAGCATGGGGTCTTTGGTGTGTTTCAAGCATGGGGTCTTTGGTGTGTTTCAAGCATGGGGTCTTATGTTTGAAGCATGGGGTCTTATGTTTCAAGCATGGGGTCTTTGGTGTGTTTCAAGCATGGGGTCTTTGGTGTGTTTCAAGCATGGGGTCTTTGGTGTGTTTCAAGCATGGGGTCTTATGTTTCAAGCATGGGGTCTTTGGTGTGTTTCAAGCATGGGGTCTTTGGTATTTTTCAAGACTAAGGGCCATAGATATAATTTATCACTTATATTTATAAAAGGTTTTGAATATAGTGTGGCTGATTATTATACCACACACAGTAGACAAGGTTATGGTAGCTACAGGCACATTGTGATCGACAAACAAATGTGCGTAATCATTTTAAGGACAAGCAAACACACGCACACACACACACACACACACATGCGTATGTGTGTGTGTGTGCAAGTGTATGTGTGTAATATCAACTTTATGCTATAGTGTGCGTAGTAGATTTCGTAAAACTATTGGCAACATACGGTATATGGTGATGACATGTGTATGAGATATTTATATAAGTATGTATATATATTTATATAAGTATGTATATATATTTATATAAGTATGTATATATATTTATATAAGTATGTATATATATTTATATAAGTATGTATATATATTTATATAAGTATGTATATATATATTTATATAAGTATGTATATATATTTATATAAGTATGTATATATATTTATATAAGTATGTATATATATTTATATAAGTATGTATATATATTTATATAAGTGTGTATATATATTTATATAAGTATGTATATATATTTATATAAGTGTGTATATATATTTATATAAGTATGTATATATATTTATATAAGTATGTATATATATATATATATGTATGTATATATATTTATATAAGTATGTATATATTTATATAAGTATGTATATATATTTATATAAGTATGTATATATATTTATATAAGTATGTATATATATTTATATAAGTATGTATATATATTTATATAAGTATGTATATATATTTTTGTAGTATATACCGGTAATGTTGCATCTCTCTCGCTATTTTATCGCTACTACAATAATCAGTGTTCCTCGGAGCTTTCCCAGTGTATACCACCTCCTCTACGTAGGGTACGTAGTACCCGCCTTGCAACACAATCCCACCCCTACTCTGTGCAACTCTCCAACCCAAGAGTGAAACGCTATTCTCAGACTTTTTTCTATTCAACGGCTGACCTCTGGAACTCTCTCCCAGAATCAGTCATTCCCTTCCTATGACTTAAATTGCTTCAAACTCCGTGTGTCCAGGCATTTTAGCTCGAACGTCCCTTGATTTCGGCCCTGTCACTCTTTGAAATCTGGGGGAGGCACTCGCTGCAGGTAGTTATGCCTTTTGTCTCCCTCATTCACATAGAAAAAAAAATACGATCATTACCTTCCATGGGATTTTTAAAATAAGCTCTTGAAGGAAACTCATGTGGTCACGGTACGGTGGCACTGTGATTTATTGTCTTACAGGGTGAGAGAGAGAGAGAGAGAGAGAGAGAGAGAGAGAGAGAGAGAGAGAGAGAGAGAGAGAGAGAATCGGGAGAGAGAGAGATGAGAGAGAGAGAGAGGGGAGGGGGGGAGGGGGGGTGAAAGATAGTTATTAATACCATGCTCACACCATTAAGAAGCGTCTCTGGGCCAAGTCATTTCCCCTGTGACCACCAGCAGATAGCCTATATTTACAACCTCCAGTGGTCGGTATTTGCAGTATAATTATAGTGATGTTAATGGTTTGAGGAGGTAGTGCATGTTTGAGGAGGTAGTGCATGTTTGAGGAGGTAGTGCATGTTTGAGGAAGTAGTGCATGTTTGAGGAGGTAGTGCATGTTTGAGGAGGTAGTGCATGTTTGAGGAGGTAGTGCATGTTTGAGGAGGTAGTGCATGTTTGAGGAGGTAGTGCATGTTTGAGGAGGTAGTGCATGTTTGAGGAGGTAGTGCATGTTTGAGGAGGTAGTGCATGTTTGAGGAGGTAGTGCATGTTTGAGGAGGTAGTGCATGTTTGAGGAGGTAGTGCATGTTTGAGGAGGTAGTGCATGTTTGAGGAGGTAGTGCATGTTTGAGGAGGTAGTGCATGTTTGAGGAGGTAGTGCATGTTTGAGGAGGTAGTGCATGTTTGAGGAGGTAGTGCATGTTTGAAGAGGTAGTGCATGTTTGTTGGTCTATATATTAATTGATTAATATATTTTTTAGTTTCCTCGCTAGACCTCCATCAAGTTTAGAAAAACACCCCCTAGAGTCCTAGACCCTCTATCAAGCTAAATTTGTAAATTTTTCTGTAGAAATTTTTTCCGGCCGAAGGCTGCTTATTCTTAAAAATACACGTTCGCTTTTGCTCGCCAGGAAAAAATCGACACCTAAATGGCACGAAAGACCTTAATATTGACAAGGAAATGGGGCGAAAGGTGGAAAGATCGCCAAACTAATGGGTCTCATAACTAATGAGGCTAAACAGGAGAGAGAAAGGGGTCCAGAAAAACCCTTTGCCTCCCCTTAAGTCAAAATCGACATATTGCAAACTTAAGTCCGTATTCCTTGACGATACACAAATAAACTAACGTCCCCTTAACCCCTTCTGTACCGGTGACGTCTGTTTAATTTTATGCTAGCTATATGTAGACGATTGTGTGCAGTTTAAGAAGAGCCCTCCAGCAATTAGAAAGGCTTCTAACTATCTTAATTATCTATTTGTACTGCCACAGATCCTTCTTAAGCGGCACAAAATCGCAAAATATAGCTAGATATATGAAATGGAAAGTCGCCCCCGGTAGATAAGGGGGTTAACTGGCTTGGAATGCAGCATAAGTATCGTAACTACCTCCACGGCCGCCGACAGTGGAAGAAGGGGATGGCGGGAGAGAGAGAGAGAAAAAGACAGAGAGAGAGAGACAGACAGACAGACAGAGAGAGAGGGACAGACAGAGAGAGTGAGAGAGACAGACAGAGAGAGGGAGACAGACAGACAGACAGAGAGAGAGAGACAGACAGAGTGAGAGAGAGAGACAGACAGACAGACAGAGTGACAGAGAGACATACATACAGACAGAGAGAGTGAGAGAGACAGACAGAGAGAGGGAGACAGACAGACAGAGAGAGAGAAAGAGAGACAGACAGACAGAGAGAGACAGAGAGAGAGAGACAGATAGGTTTGTCTAGGGGGTTTGGCGGGACCTGGCGATAGAGCTGGACTAATATAGGGTTTTTCTGCTCTACATGCAGGTGAATATGTGGGTTGCATGCCGCATATGTGTACACTTCTCGCCTGCCGGATGCAGGCAGGCAGGTTGTGTAGCTGGCGAACAATGCATTTTTAGTTTGCAAGACTAAACAAAAATAAAAAATAAAACAGAGAGAGAGAGAGAGAGGATCTAGGTTACCGAACGAGTGGTAGTGGCGGCGCGGATGGGTGGGTGGGTGGGCTGATACACGCGATTTGTTCAACACTCGGTAAACCACCATCACCACCATCACCACCACCACGTGCAATAGGGTCCTCTTTCCTTAAGGGAGCCCACCTGGCTTTTTTTTTTTTTATCTTTCTCTCCCTCTCTTTGGCGTGTATCATTTCGGCCCCATTCAGCCTACTGTTTTAAGACGTTTACCCCCATCCAGGTGTCAATATTTTCCTGACGAGCGGTAGCGAGTCAGCATATATATTTTTGTTTTGACAGCAAGCTAAATTTGTACATTTTTCGATAGAAAAATGTCTCTGGCGAAGCCGGATTTCTCCATACAATGCTGGCTCGCTATCGCTCGCCAGGAAGAAATCGACACCTGGATGGGGATAAACATCTTAAAACAGGTGGCTGAATGGGGCCAAATGGATACAAGCCAGAGAAAAGGAGATAAAGAGAAACAAGCAGGTCACCCCCCTTAATGATGTGACACTTTTCTTCTATACACTTCATCATCATTTAAAGGAACCCACCTCGTTTATTTTTATTTCTTTCTCCCTCTCTCTCTCTCTCTCTGGGTTGTATCCATTCGGCCCCATGCAGCCTATTGTTTTACGACGTTTATCCCCATCCAGGTGTCGATTTTTTCTTATTTAATAAAAACAAAAAATGACAGCAGGCTAAGTTTGTACATGTTTCGATAGATATCTCAAAGCTTTATTCTGGCTATCATTAGACGATTATATATTCAGATCAGAAAGGATCTCTAGGAATTAATGGGTTATACAGACCATCTGAACTTAAGAAATCGCCTAACAATAACCAGAATTATGTGGATAAGGTGTCCTTGTAAAACCGGTATCACACGAGAGCTTTTATAATCAACATTCGATGATCAAAAACATTCTGGCAACATTTCTGGACTATTTTGCACTGGTATCGGAAACTAGACTGATGGTAGATGAATTTAGGTGACCGAAATACTGTAATTGTTGACCTCATAAGCTGCCAGACCAGTGTTGAGGATAAATGTGGAGGGAAAAAGCGCTCGTGTGATACCGGGTTCAAAATCACGCATGCAACTGTACATTCTTCAGGCCTCATCAAGCACTCTGGATGCTTGATGGATGGACGTTTCGCTCCATGGGACATTGACAGGTTATAGCAGCAGTCACGTCACGGTAAAGCTATAGTACTCCTTCCATAGTAACACTAGCCCATCCGACGCTTGGGTCTTAATATAAGGTTTTCCTGGGTGACCGGACAACTCAACCAGTAGCTCTCAACCAGTACCAAATTAACCAATACGGTTAGGTTAGGTTAGTACTATATTTTGGCACTGGTTTGGTTGGTCTTGGTTGATTTGGCACTGGTTGAGAGCTAGTGGTTGAAATGGTCTACTGGTTGAGATGTCCGGGAATCGGTTTTCGTGTATTTGTTATCTAGATTTGTTATTGTTTTTGCCATGTTCGTGCAATTTATTATTAGTTTAACACTAAGCTACAAACAAACAAAAAATAACACAAAAAACGCGTTCCCAGACACCATTCAATTAGGTAAAAAGTGCTTGTACATATTCGGTAAAATATATTGTTCTGGCCGAAGGCCGGTTTCTCCTAAATTCCAGGCTCGCTATCGCTTGCCCAGAAAAAATTCCGATACCTGAATGGGGTGAAGATTTTTATAATCACCAAACTAATCACCAAACTAATCAGAAATGTTTCCAAATGAATTGAGTGAAACAGTGAGGATCCTAAAAGACCCCCCTCGCACCAGACAAGGTTAAGCGAGAAACTTGACTGATACTCATCACCTCAGCTTTCCTTTATATATCTTGTATTGTGTATTTTTTGTACTATTTATATTTGTATTTTTCCAGTTTATCCCCACACATCCATATCACTCATCCATATCACTCATCCATGTCACTCATCCATATCACTCATCCATATCACTCATCCATATCACTCATCCATGTCACTCATCCATGTCACTCATCCATATCACTCATCCATGTCACTCATCCATATCACTCATCCATATCACTCATCCATGTCACTCATCCATGTCACTCATCCATATCACTCATTTCCTTATTTTCCATTCTGTTAATATCATCCACTCAACCCCCTCTGTACCGGCGACGTCTTTTTAACAGTATTGTGGCTACTATCAGACGATATTATTCAGTTTAAAAAGGTCGTCCAGCCATTAACAGGCTTCGAACTATCTCACGTAACCCTTGTTCACACCACAGATCCTTCTTACACCGCACACAATCGTCTAGATATAGCAAGAATATAAAACAAAAGACATCGCCGGTACAGAAGGGGTTAAAGTGGCCACGTTTCTGCAAGCACATAAGTCATTCTGTTAATATCAGCCACTTAAGGGGGTAGTGCTTGGTTTTTGGTCTATATATTTATTTATTTATTTATTTATTTATGAGTTTCATTGCTAGACCTTCATCAAGATTAGAAAAATACCCCCTAGACCCCCCTTTCAAGATATATTTGTACATTTTTCGGTAGAAAAATGTCCCGGCCGAAGGCCGGTTCCTTCTAAAATTAGAGGCTCGCTATCGCTCGTCAGGAAAAAGTCGACACCTAAAGGGCATGAAAGGTTTTAATATTGACAAAAAATTAGGGGAAAAGGTCTCCAAATCACCAAACTAACGGAACGAACGTCTTAAAACTTCAAAACTAATATGCTAAACATGAGGGAGAAGGGGGTCCAGACAAAGCGAGTAGTAGTACCCCCTTAAAGTGGCCATCACGTTTCTGCCAGCACACACACACACACACACACACACACACACACACACACACACACACACACACACATATAAGTCATTGTACTTCTTATACACGCAGCACCCACCACACCACCACCACCACCCCACCACCACCTTTCCTGGCAAGTGAAATGGAAGCCCTCAAGAAATAAAAATCAGGAATACCGTCTTTGTGAAGGGAAAGTGTTAATCTTGGCTAATAAGAAGGGCTTAAAAGGGGGATGGTGGTTTTTTTCTCCTGGGACATTTTTCTACCGAAATGTGTACACTTTCATCTCTAGGGGGTCTATTTTCTAAATTGATGGAGGTCTAGGGAGTAAACTAAAAACCTTCCCTTTAAATGTATCTGAACTAATTATGGTTGTCTGTGTTAATTGTGGTTGTTTGTGTTAATTATGGTTGTATGTGTTAATTATGGTTGTCTGTGTTAATTGTGGTTGTCTGTGTTAATTGTGGTTGTCTGTGTTAATTATGGTTGTCTGTGTTAATTATGGTTGTCTGTGTTAATTGTGGTTGTCTGTGTTAATTATGGTTGTCTGTGTTAATTATGGTTGTCTGTGTTAATTGTGGTTGTCTGTGTTAATTATGGTTGTCTGTGTTAATTATGGTTGTCTGTGTTAATTGTTTGGCTGCAAGAGCTCCTTCCTAAGTTGCTTAAGTTTGTCAGTACCGATGACGTCTTTCGCTATATATTCTGAGCATCCCTTAACCCCTTCAGCACCATGATATATTTTGACCTCTGATTCTGGCTAAAATAATATGATTGTATGTAGTTTAAGGGGAGGTATTTAGTTTGTTCCCTAGACCTCCATCAAGCTTAAAATTACACCCCCTTGAGTCCCTTTCAAGATAAATTTGTACATTTTTCGGTAGAAAAATGTCCGGGCCGAAGGCCGGTTCCTCTTAAATTACAGGCTCGCTATCGCTCGCCAGGATAAAATCGACACCTGAATTGCACGAAAGGTCTTAATATGGGGTGAAAGTTCTTAAAATCGCTAAACTAATGGGGCAAACATTTTATAATATCAAAAGCAATGGGGCTAAACATGAGGGAGAAAGGGGTCAAGAAAAAAATCCCTCAAGTGGAGATCTCCCCTTAAGAAGGCCCTGTGTTACTAAGGATTTTTTGAAGTCATATTTACCCATTGGAGTCGTAGAGGTAGATTGTAAACCTAAGAAAATCATCTAATGGTAACCAGAATATGATGACAATTACGCAATGGTGGTGAAGGGGTTAACTAGGTAACTTTAATAGGCTCAGGAAGGACGTATACAATATATATATATATATAACTTTCTTTGTGCTCCTTTTCTTGTGGCATTATAACGATCCATGGATGACGATCAACCTTCCCTGTCACGCAAGCCATGTACGGTACTGTACAGGCACATTCAGTAGTTAGGATCCATTATTTTCCAGCTCATAATGTAATCCTTTCTGATTTCTCCATTCTTACTGGAAAAATATGATACTGATATGTCTGTGCGAGGAAACTCAAAAATATATAAATACATAAATACATAGACCAAAAAACAAGCACTACCCCCTTAATTGCAGAATGTGAAGCTTTGCTTTTCATATATATATATATATATTCCATTATTAACATTAAGTCACTGCTCATTAACCAAGATAGGAACGTGACTATTCTTCGTTCATTTTATTCCTTCTGTACCGGTGAAGTCCTTTTAATTACAGTATATTCTAGCTATATTTAGAAGATTTTGTGCAGTTGAAAAAGGATCTGTGGTAGAAAAAAATGGTTGAAGTGAGATAGTTAAAAGCCTGTTAATCTCTGGGGGGGGGGGGGGGGGGCCTTTTTAAACCGGATAAAATCGTCTACTTGTAGCCCGAATGAAGTTTGAAGGACGTCGCCGGTACAAAAGGGGTTAATATGAGCAGGGTGTAATAACTTAATAATAATAATTTCGATATAATAATAATGTTGATATAATATAATAATTTCGATATAATAATGATTTATATATAATATAATAATTTTGATATAATAATAATTTAGATATAATAACTTGATAGCGTAATGCATAAGTAGCAGTATTTCGGTGTGAGTGTCCTAGGTTCGATTCCTTGGAGTGCCACATGTATTGTTGATTTCATTAATTGAGTTTAAAAGTGAAATTGGTTGGTGAAGAAATATAAATAATAATTAAAATATAATAATAATTTAGATATATTTGTCCTTGGTCTGTGTAAGTCCTTATTATTACCAAGGGAGCTAGCTATAAATAAACAAGTTTTCTGACACACACATATCTTCAGTCATTACTGGTGGAATTACATTGCTAGGTTATTGATAACATATAGTATTTGTACGCCCTATTTGTACGCCCTATTTGTACGCCCTAGTGTTCTACTCCTGCATAAATGGTCTCATGGTGAATAGATAGAGGTTTCCTTAAGGGGAGGTTTTTAGTTTGTTCCCTAGTCCTTCATCAAGCTTAGAATTACATTGCTAGGTTAAGGGGAGGTTTTTAGTTTGTTCCCTAGTCCTTCATCAAGCTTAGAATTACATTGCTAGGTTAAGGGGAGGTTTTTAGTTTGTTCCCTAGTCCTTCATCAAGCTTAGAATTACATTGCTAGGTTAAGGGGAGGTTTTTAGTTTGTTCCCTAGTCCTTCATCAAGCTTAGAATTGCATTGCTAGGTTAAGGGGAGGTTTTTAGTTTGTTCCCTAGTCCTTCATCAAGCTTAGAATTACATTGCTAGGTTAAGGGGAGGTTTTTAGTTTGTTCCCTAGTCCTTCATCAAGCTTAGAATTACACCCCCTAGGCTCCCTTTCCAGATAAATTTGTACATTTTTCGGTAGAAAAATTTCCCGGCCAAAGGCCGGTTCCTCTTAAGTTACAGGCTCGCTATCGCTCGCCAGAAAGAAATTGACATCTAAATAGGACGAAAGATCTTAAATGGGGCAAAAGTTCTTAAAATCGCCAAACTAATGGGGCGAACATATTAAGATCTCAAAAGCAATGGGGCTAAACATGAGGGAGAAAGGGGTCCAGAAAATAATCCCTCAAGTAGAAACCTCCCCTTAAGCTAAATTATCCTTAATCCTTATACTAATTCAACTTTACCATCTTAACCTATCTTTACTATTCTTTACTTTAACTAACCAAACCAACCCTTATTATTGTTTGTATTTGATATATCTACCATTTGGGAGGAGTTAATTAATACATAGGTGTGGACATTTACAGATTTTTTTTTTTTTTTTTTTTTTTTTTCATTACTTGAGTTTTTTTTTTTTTGTAAATTAATTGGTGGGTTGTTGAAAATACATATGAATACATTATATAAGTAACACCCCGTTCTTAACATTAATCATCCATTACACAAGCCCCAATGTACTTGAATAAACGAATGAAAGCATAATTATGGTCCTCCCGGGATTCGAAATATAGTAGGCATTCTGAACTCATCTGTACTTTTAAGACATGCAGTTGCTAGGCTTGTTACTGATTTGTCACGTTTTGCATGCAGCAGTTATGTTCAGTCAACCCAGTGAGAGCGTTAGTTACATAGAGTTACATCGATGCGCAGACTGCACAGATCTTGCGGTCCCTTCTAAGTATTCTGGATTTACATATAACAATAGTTGTTACTAAAGCCGGTATCACACGAGCGCTTTTTCCCTCAACATTTATTCTCAACACTGGTCTGGCAGCTTATGAGGTCAACATTTACAATATTTCGGTCACCTGAATTCATCTACCATCAGTCTAGTTTCCGATACCAGGGCAAAATATTCCAGAAATGTTGCCAGAATTTTTTTTTTATCATCGAATGTTGAGTATAAAAGCTCTCGTGTGATACAGGCTTAAGTGGGAAAAGAGGATAGCAAAGCAGAAGGTACTTTCCCCACCCACCACTCCCACACAGACCTTGAGTCAGCATGAAATGGGAAAAAAGGGCCCCCCAGGAAAATGAGAAAAATAAATGTTCCACTGGGGAATTTATAGTCAAGAAGTTAAGGGGAGATGGGTTGGTGTTATGGCCCCCTTCTCCCTCGTGTTTAGCCCCATAGATTTTTAGATTTTAAGACTTTTGGCCCATTAGTTTGGCGATTTTAAGAGTTTACGCCCCATTTCTTTGTCAATTTTTATACCTTTCGTGCCTATTAAGTGGTGATTTTTTCCTGGCGAGCGATAGCAAGCCTGTAATATATTAAGAGTAACCGGCCTTCGGCCGGGACATTTTCTACCGAAAAATTTACAAATTTATCTTGAAGGGGGTGTTTTTTTACAGATTAATCGAGGTCTAGGGAAAAAAATTAAAAAAATAATAAATAAATAAAACAATGAACCAATAAATACGCCCACCTCCCCTTAAGGGGCAATTTATCGAGAGGACTTCCCTAGTGGTTTAGGCCCCATTAATTGCTCTTTCCATTCACATATGCATAGCCTACGTGAGTTGCAGTTGGGATGTGTGTACATGCTTAGATTGATATGCAGGATTCGAAGTTGCATAATAAATCGTAGGCAGTGTCCACCATCCTTTAACTGTCTTCGTGGTGCGATGCATAAGGTGTTGATTTTCGGTGTGAGCATCCTGGGTTCGAATCCACGGACTGCCACATGTGTTTGTAAATGTCATTAATCGATTTTAGGAGTATAGTTGGTTGTTGGAAGGAACATAATAATTAATCATACATACTGCAGTAATCTAGTATAATTTATATGCTATTGATATTTATCCTAATTCAGTTTTATAAGTTTACATTATTTTATTGGATGTTATATTTTGACATCTATTACTCCAAACTTCCTGGAGATGAATGTCTCCTTTTGAACGCGGCATTCGTTCCATTTCCGCGAGTTGGTAAATGTGTTGATTGTGAACCGTGTTTCCGCAACAAAAGAGAGAGAGAGAGAGATTTATCTAGAAAGGGGGTCTAGGGGGTGTAATTTAAAGCTTAATGGAGGTCTAGGGAACAAACTAAAAATCTCCCCTTAAATGGACTCCTTAAGTGGACCCCTTTAAATGGACCCCTTAAATGGACCCCTCCAATGGACCCTACTTAGAGCATAGGTGGGAAAGGACTTTGATTTATTACCAAGGATGATGAACGAGGGAAACGTGAAGTGAGAATAAAGGACTGGCTGTACCTGGCGGATGTGGCCAACACTGTCCAGTTGTTATGGTAATGGGGGCAGATTGTTGAGGTGATAAGGAGTTGCTGGAATTACTGTTTCATTTGGCTGGCTTCTCTTACTGTTTTTTTTTCTTACCTACGCAGAAAGTAAGCCAGCTAGCTCTCACAAACGCATCCTCCTCCTATTCATTCCACTATACTTAACAAGCAAACCACACTTCATTCCACTACACCAAAAACTGATTGTCTGCCACTTTTTTCAACTTTAGGGGAGACACTTGTTACAGGCAGCTTTTCATTTTGTCTCCTTCACACACATATAAAACAAATACATTATAGATATGTATCTCTTTGCGATATGTAGCTGATAGTCTTTTATACAAATAATAGTCTGTAATAAACTGGAAAATCGAATGGGATTCTTCTCTTACGGGGTGATCCTATGGTGTGGTGGGTAGAGCCAAAGTGTGTATACCTATACTTTGGGTAGAACCTAATGTACTATCTGCAGAAAAAGTCTAGTGGCCTCCCCTGTTTAACAGCTCTAGCCACTTCTCTTCCTCAGCACCCCACGCCCTCACACCCACACACCTCACACTGTGCTAGCTGCTGGTAGAAATAGGCACGTTTTGTACAGTCGCGCTAATAAGTGATGTCTCGGCACCAAGTATGTTTTGATCAATAATTAGTATCAGCAATATCTAAGCTTAATTTCTTCATATCGAGTGAAATATACAACCATGTTCCTACACTTACCCACCCTATTCAACATCTGACAGACATTAATACAGCACAGAGCGGGCCAAATGTAATGACAGATGGGACATGATTTATTAGCACGACCGTACACCCAACATTATCCAGTCTATGAATATCGCGGTTCACGGTGAGGCAGGAGAGGTAACACGACTTTTGCCGCCAACTGTACATCAACACCGCTGAAGTCCAGAGCGGGTTCGAATCCCATCTGAACCTGCAGGATTTGTGAAGTTAAGGGGAGATTTTTAGTTTGTTCCCTAGACCGCCATTAAGTTTAAAATAACACCCCTTAGGTCCCCTTTCAAGATAAATGTGTACATTTTTCGGTAGAATAATGTTCCACTGTTCCTCTTAAATTACAGGCTCGCTATCGCTCGCTAGGAAAAAATCGACACCTAAATGGCAAGAAAGGTCCTAAAATTGACAGAAATGGGGCGAAATATCTTAACATCGCTAATCAAAAAATGTACAAATATATCTAGAAGGGGGATCTTGGGGATGTTTCTTTAAAGTGTGATGGAGGTCTAGGGAGGAAACTAAAAAAAAATATTAAATACATGAAAAAAATCGACCAAATAATCATTCCTTCCCTCTTCATAACCACCATCTTGCTTGAAACACTTCCATAATTAGTCAAGTGTGTGAGTGTGGGTGTGTGTGTGTGTGTGTGTGTATGTGAGAGTGTGTGTGTGTGGGTGGGTGTGTGTTTGTTTGTGTGGGTGTGGTGTGGGTGTGTGTGTGTGTGTGGGGAGATGGGTGGGTGTGAGTGTGTGTGTGTGTGTGGGGAGATGGGTGGGTGTGTCTTTACCTATGTTTTGTCGGAAACTGTAACTTGTGGTTGAAGTTGAGGTGGTGGGAGGCAGAGAGAGGGGGGCGGGGGGTCAGAGATAGAGAGAGGGAGGGGCGGAGATAGAGAGAGGGGTGCATAGAGAGAGAGAGAGGGGGGCATAGATAGAGAGAGAGGGGGGGGAGGTCAGATAGAGAGAGAGGGGGGGCAGAGAGAGAGAGAGGGGGGGTGGCAGAGAGAGAGAGGGGGGGAGGTCAGATAGAGAGATAGGGGGGGCAGAGAGAGAGGGGGGGGGGCAGAGAGAGAGAGAGAGGGGGGAGAGAGAGAGGGGGGGGGGGGTAACACTAATACTATGCCATCAAGTGAACCGCGGCATGCATAAACACAACCCCCGTATTCTGTGTTTCCTCAGTGGATGGTAAATTGTCATGACCCCCCTCTCTCTATTACCCGGGTATTAGTTGGTCTGGCTTCCCTCACTGTTTCTGTTTGGGTCTCATCTACACGGAGAATAATCCAGCTAACTCTCACAAACACCCTCTCCTCCTATTAATCCCTCACTGTTTCTGTTTGTCTCTCATCTACACAGAGAGTAATCCAGCTAACTCTCACAAACACCTCCTCCTCCTATTCATGTCACTACACTCTAAACAAGCACGCCACACTTCTTTCCAATACACCCAAAATTTTAATTATGTGACTCTTTCAACTATAGTGGAGACACTTGTTACATGCAGTTTTACCTTTTATCTTCTTCACACACGTAGAGAAAATATAACTATAAATGGTGCCAAAAATATGATACATACACATTAGGTCCATATTATGCTGTTAGGTAATGACAAATATGATACATACACATTAGGTCCATATTATGCTGTTAGGTAATGACAAATATGATACATACACATTAGGTCCATATTATGCTGTTAGGTAATGACAAATATAATACATACACATTAGGTCCATATTATGCTGTTAGGTAATGACAAATATAATACATACACATTAGGTCCATATTATGCTGTTAGGTAATGACAAATATAATACATACACATTAGGTCCATATTATGCTATTAGGTAATGACAAATATGATACATACACATTAGGTCCATATTATGCTGTTAGGTAATGACAAATATGATACATGCACATTAGGTCCATATTATGCTGTTAGGTAATGACAAATATGATACATACACATTAGGTCCATATTATGCTGTTAGGTAATGACAAATATGATACATGCACATTAGGTCCATATTATGCTGTTAGGTAATGACAAATATGATACATACACATTAGGTCCATATTATGCTGTTAGGTAATGACAAATATGATACATGCACATTAGGTCCATATTATGCTGTTAGGTAATGACAAATATGATACATACACATTAGGTCCATATTATGCTGTTAGGTAATGACAAATATGATACATACACATTAGGTCCATATTATGCTGTTAGGTAATGACAAATATGATACATACACATTAGGTTCATATTATGCTGTTAGGTAATGACAAATATGATACATACACATTAGGTCCATATTATGCTGTTAGGTAATGACAAATATGATACATACACATTAGGTTCATATTATGCTGTTAGGTAATGACAAATATAATACATACACATTAGGTCCATATTATGCTGTTAGGTAATGACAAATATGATACATACACATTAGGTCCATATTATGCTGTTAGGTAATGACAAATTAGCTGCTCAGGGATTAAGAGGGATGGTTCACTTTTCGGTCGATTTTTGCATGTATTCGTTATTTTTCTAGTTTCCTCCCTATACCTCCATCAAATTAAAAACAAAATCCATTAGATCCCCCTTCTAGATTAATTTGTACATTTTTCGGTAGAAAAATTTCCCGGCCTAAGGCCGGTTCTTCCAACATTACAGGCTCACTATCGTTCGCCAGGGATAAAATCGACACCTAAATAGCACGAAAGGTCTAAATATTGACGAATAAATGGGGCGAAAGGTCTTAAAATCGACTAACTAATGGAGCAAACCTCTTAACATCTGAAAACTAATGGGGCTAAACGTGAGGGAGAAAGTGGTCCAGAAAACCGGCCCCCCTCCCCCCCCCCCCCCCTTAACCCTATCTGGTGCAGAGTGGGTATTTTTGGACTCCGTCTTGTTATCACTCTATTGGTTCGGAGATTTTAAGACACATCGCCCCATGCAGGTGTCATTTTTTTTTTCTCAGGGCCAGCGATAGCGAGCCTACAATTTAGGAGAAGCGTTCGTTCAACAATAAACGAGAGAGAGAGAGAGAGAGAGAGAGAGAGAATAATTATGACAAACAGCCAAGCAATGACGGTGATTGAGGGACAAGGGGGGGGGGGGGTAGCACTATTATCTATCGCGTGTGTTGTCCAATCTACTAGAGCCCTACTGTACAGGTCTATCGGTCAAGTTCACGGGCATACAGGCTGAAGCAATGTGTAGCCGCAGCACTTATCTCCGTTTGGATAATTTAAGACTTTTCGACCCATATCTTTGTCAATATAAAGATCTTTCGTGTCATTTAGGTATCGTTTTCATTCTGGCGAGCGACAGCGAGCCTGTAATTATAGCAGGAATCGGCCTTCGGCCGGAACATTTTCAGTACAAAAATTTACAAATGTATCTTGAAGGGGGGTCTAGGGGATGTTTTTTTAAGCTTGATGGAGGTCTAGCGAGGTTACTATATAATAGATACCGGTATATAAATAAATAAATATATAAACAAAAACTAACCACTAATGTAGGCGACAAAATATTGTTGGCAGAGTTGAAAGAGTGACAGGGCCAAATTCAAGGAAGTTCGAGCCAAAATGCCGGGACACACGGAATTTGAAGCAATTTAAGTCATAGGAAGAGGGAAAGACTGATTCTGGGAGAGAGTTCCAGAGCTCAGCTGTTGAATAGAAGAAAGACAGAATTACGTTTTACTCTTGGGTTGGAAAGTTTCACAGAGTAGGGGTGGGATTGTGTTGCAAGACGGGTGCTACGTGCACTACGAAGAGGGGGTGGTATACACTGAGAGAGCTCTGAGGAACACTGATTATTGTAATAGCGGTAGAATAGTGAGAGAGATGCAACATTGCGGCGAAGAGAGAGAGAGACTGCAGAGAAATGGTGAGTGGACATGAGTTAATGAGATGGAAGGCTTTCTTTTCTACTTTGTCTAGAAGTGCTGTGTGAGAGGATTCTCCCCACACGTGTGAACAATACTCAATACATGGACGCACTGTGCCCCTGTACAGAGCAAGAAGCTGCGCAGGGGTAAAGAACCCCTGGAGGCAGTTGAGCACACCCAGCTTCTGGGAAGCTGTTTTAGCTAGAGTGGTAATATGATCTTTCCAAGAGAGATCAGAAGAAAAAGAGACACCAAGAATATTAAGAGAAGATGAAGGGTTAATTTGTATGTTGTTGAAGAGTAGGTCATAGTTTTCTGGAAGGGGCTGACGAGTAGACAGATGGAGAAATTGAGTCTTGAAAGCATTGATAGTAACAAGGTTTTCTCTGGACCAATTATAGATAGTACACAGATCAGAAGACAGATGTTTTATGGCCTCCTTAATTAAGAGAGTTTTGGAGTTCCTGCTGTGAATAATTTTGTGGAATTGTAGTTGAATAGTGTAATGTTGAGTCGTCAGCATATGAGTGAATTGGGCTGGAGGTGCAGTTGAGAAGGTCGTTAATGAATAATAGGAAGAGAATTGGAGATAGGACAGAACTCTGAGGAACACCGGAGTTGATAGGTTGAGGAAGTGAATGGTGGCCGTCCATCTATGGAGCGGCCGGAAAGGAAATTAGTGACAAAGGCACAGGGAAGGGAAGGAAAAGGAGGGATAGAAACCGTAGGAGAGTAGTTTGGAAATAAGGGATTTGTGCCAGACTCTATCGAAGGCCTTTGATATGTCTGATATGTCTAGCACAACAGAAAAAGTCTCACCGAAGTCCCGAATGGAGGATGACCAAGAGTTAGAAAAACAGGAAAGAAGATCACCAGTAGAGTGGCCCTTAAGTAAGCCGTACTGGCGGTCTGCGAGTAGGTTATGGGAAGATAAATGCTTAAGAAATTTTGAGGCAAGAATAGTTTCAAAAACTTTAGAGATGCAAGAAATGAGAACAATTGGACGATAGTTGGAGTTTTTAGCGAAAGTGTTAGCGAAAAGTTCAGCTTTGTCAGAGGAAGAAGTGACGGTGGTGCCGTCAGAGAGGAAAAGAAGAGGGAAAGAGAAAGAAGAAAAATTGATGGAGAGGATTTTGGCTAGATGCCAGAAGGCTTGGGAAAAGCTAGAGTTAGATAGTTCAGTACATTTATTATTTATGAAAGAATGTTTGGCGAGGCGAAGAACAGATTTGGCTTGATTCCAGGCAGAAATATAGGAAGTATGAGATTCTTGAGTTTGAAGGGGATGGTACTGTTTGAATGCTTGCTCCTTATTAGGGACAGCAGTAGAACAAGCTGAGTAAACCAAGTTTTTTTTGCAGTAGACTAAGAAAAAGAAAATAGAATGTATGCTTCCATGCTCGAGAGGATTACCTCGGTAAAATGCATTCAGCTTTCTCCGAGGGTCCCCGGCCATGGAAGCAGAAGTCATTCCATGGGAAATCAAAGAAGTACTGCTGAAGATACTCCCAGTCGACAGCGCCAAAGTGCCACAAGCGCCGCCGGCTGGGAGGATCAGGTGGCCGTACCAAAGAGATAGGACAGGTGACAGAGATAAGTTTATGGTTGGAGGAGCCCAAAGGAGAGAAAAGATTTCCAGAGTAAGCAGAAGGGTTAGAGATTAGAAATAAGTGAAGAATGTTGGGCCGATCTCCAAAGAGATCCGGGATACGGGTGGGTTGCTGGACTAACTGCTCTAGGTCATTTAGGATAGAAGAGGTGTAGGTTTGTTCACCAGGTTGGTCAGTGGAAAGAGAGGAGAGCCATTGACGGTGGTGAAAATTTAAATCTCCTCGGATGGAGATTTCTGCGAAACGAGAGTTGGATAGAATGTGTTCCACTTTAGAAGTTAGATAGTCAAAGAATTTTGGATAGTCAGTAGAATTAGGGGAGAGATAAATAGCACAGGAATATTTAGTTTAGTTTATTTAGTTTATTTAGAGACTGAAAAGAAATCTTTAGCCAGAGAGTTGAGAATTCAGAAGAATCAAAGTTAGGAACACGAGAGAAAGCAAGATTGTTGCGTACATACACGCAACATCCACCTTTGGCTTGAAACTGAGGATAGAGATAGTAGGAGGATACAGAGAAGGGTTTGCTGTCAGTAGTCCCAGACAACTGTGTTTCAGTGAGAAAGAGAAGATCGGGGTTGGCAGAGGAGAGGTGGTGTTCCACAGAATGTAAGTTAGAGGCCACGAATGTTGCAGAAATTAATAATAAGAGTAGAAGATAGTGGTCCAGAGCATTTTGGCGAGTCGTTTCCAGGGGTCAGGCCAATGGGACATTTCTGCCCCGCCCCCCCCCCCCCCCCCCACCCACCCACCCACCCTGGGGACTCCGAGGCGGGTCGTGATTGTGTCATAGGCCTATATACATTTTGTAAACAAGTAGTATAGTATGTAAGATGTTTGTAGTGTAATGTATTGATAGGAGGAGAAGGTGTTTTGGAGGGCAGGCTGGGGTTGCCCTCAATATTGTTGAGGCACAGAAAGGATCAGCTAGGGAGGCCAGGTGATGAAACAGGAGTGCCAGCTGTCCTTATCAACCACCTAGCACTCCCCGGGAGGCTGGTTCCTACAGCCTCCTCCTAACAACTATGCCAAGGCTCGCGAACAGAAGATGCAAGAACAAAATTGACGACAAAAGATCGGAGAAAGCGCCAGTGTGACACCCCCTTTAGAGAGTTATAAATTAAAGGGGGTCACTGGCTTTTTTTATCTTTCTCTCCTTTTCTCTCTTTCCCTGGCTTGTATCCATTCGGCCCCATTCAGCCAACTGTTTTAAGACGTTTATCCCCATCCAGGTGTCGATTTCTTCCTTGCGAGCGATAGCGAGCCAGCATTGTATGGAAAAATCCGGCTTCAACACCTTTCTATCGAAAAATGTACAAATTTAGCTTGCTGTCGAAACAAAAATTTATATCTGGCTCGCTACCGCTCGCCAGGAAAATATTGACACCTGGATGGGGGTAAACGTCTTAAAACAGTAGGCTGAATGGGGCCGAATGGATAAAAGCCAAAGAGAGAGGGAGAGAAAGCGAAAACAACCCGAGGTGAGCTCCCTTACCGCCACTGAAGAATAGACCGTTACTCATAAAAAGAAGTACATCATCTTTTCACCATTATTCATAAAAATATAGAGCTCTCCTCCAGTGGACATTGACTCGCTGACCATTATCATTATAGAACGAGAAAGAGAGAGAGAGAGAGAGAGAGAGAGAGAGAGAGTGTGTGTGTGAGAGAGGGAGGGCGGGAGGGGGAGAGAGAGAGAGATTATTTGATGGGTTTCTTATATACCCGGGCTACATTACAAAACCCACACAGAGAATTAAGAGTGTGTTTGAGTGTAGTGTATACAGTATATGCATGATTGTGTGTGTGTGTGTGTGCGTATGTGTATTGGGAAGTTTGTTTGATGGGTTTATTATATTCCAGAGAAACATAACAAACCCCCACAAAGAACGAGTGTCTTTGAGTGTATTGTATGTGTATGAATGTGTGTGTGTGTGTATGTGTGGCATATACAGTATACATGTGTGAGTGTGTGTGTGTACGTGGGAGCAGGTGAGGGTCAGAGTAGAATAGAGTAACATGATAGATCAAAATGGTCACCATCAACGCTACCCCCCCCCCCCCCTTAATATTGTCCCCGAGAGAGAGAGAGAGAGAGAGAGAGAGAGAGAGAGAGAGAGAGAGAGAGAGAGAGAGGGAGAGTGAAATAGAACAAAAATGTCTCACACATGACGGACCAAAATATACATCATTAACGTCACCCACCTGCATAGCTTTTTGTATTACCAACCATGCGTGTGTGTGTGTGGGTGGGTGTGTGTGTGGGTGTGGGTGTGTGTGGGTGTGTGTGTGTGTTTGTGTTTGTGTGTGAGAAAGAGAGATAGAGAGTGTGTGAGTGAGAATGTGTGTTTGTGTGTGTTGTGAGTGCATGTGGCTGGGTTTGAGTGTTTGTTGTAAGTGTGTGTGTGTGTGTGTTGTTTTTATTTGCATTTAATTAATTATTTATTTATTATATTTTACTTTATTTTATTGTTCAATGACTAAATGATCATTTGTGTGTGTATTGTATTTATTTTCATTGATTTATGTATTGATTGATTCTAATCTATTTTATTTTATTGTTGAGTGACTAAGTGATAATTGGTGTGTGTTTAGCATGAGTGTACAGTCGCGCTAATAAGTCATGTCTCGGCACCAAGTATGTTTCGATCAATAATTGGCATCAGAAATATCTAAGCTGCATTTCTTAATATCGAGTGAAATATACAAACATATTCCTACACTTACCCACCCTATTCAACATCTGACAGATATTAATACAGCACAAAACAAGCCAAACGTAATGACAGCTGGGACATGACTTATTAGCGCGACTGTACCCGTATATACGTGTGTAATAATGTATTCCCGTGTGTTTTATGGTGTTCCCATGTGTTGCGTGCGTGCGTGCGTGCGTGCTGTGTGCAAGAACGCGACACGGGGCCCATCTATAATGACTGTTCCGAACTAGAGCCCCTATAGTATATGCTATAGGGGGTCTCTAGGGTCCCTATAGTATATGCTATAGGGGGTCTCTAGGGTCCCTATAGTATATGCTATAGGGGGTCTCTCTAGGGTCCCTATAGTATATGCTATAGGGGGTCTCTCTAGGGTCCCTATAGTATATGCTATAGGGGGTCTCTCTAGGGTCCCTATAGTATATGCTATAGGGGGTCTCTCTAGGGTCCCTATAGTATATGCTATAGGGGGTCTCTCTAGGGTCCCTATAGTATATGCTATAGGGGGTCTCTCTAGGGTCCCTATAGTATATGTTATAGGGGGTCTCTAGGGTCCCTATAGTATATGCTATAGGAGGTCTCTAGGGTCCCTATAGTATATGCTATAGGGGGTCTCTAGGGTCCCTATAGTATATGCTATAGGGGGTCTCTAGGGTCCCTATAGTATATGCTATAGGGGGTCTCTCTAGGGTCCCTATAGTATATGCTATAGGGGGTCTCTAGGGTCCAATTAGTTATTATGCTATAGGGGGTCTCTAGGGTCCCTATAGTATATGCTATAGGGGGTCTCTAGGGTCCCTATAGTATATTATGCTATAGGGGGTCTCTAGGGTCCCTATAGTATATGCTATAGGGGGTCTCTCTAGGGTCCCTATAGTATATGCTATAGGAGGTCTCTAGGGTCCCTATTAGTATATGCTATAGGGGGTCTCTCTAGGGTCCCTATAGTATATGCTATAGGGGGTCTCTAGGGTCCCTATAGTATATGCTATAGGGGGTCTCTCTAGGGTCCCTATAGTATATGCTATAGGGGGTCTCTCTAGGGTCCCTATAGTATATGCTATAGGGGGTCTCTCTAGGGTCCCTATAGTATATGCTATAGGGGGCCTCTAGGGTCCCTATAGTATATGCTATAGGGGGTCTCTAGGGTCCATATAGTATATGCTATAGGGGGTCTCTCTAGGGTCCCTATAGTATATGCTATAGGGGGTCTCTAGGGTCCCTATAGTATATGCTATAGGGGGTCTCTCTAGGGTCCCTATAGTATATGTTATAGGGGGTCTCTAGGGTCCCTATAGTATATGCTATAGGAGGTCTCTAGGGTCCCTATAGTATATGCTATTGGGGGTCTCTAGGGTCCCTATAGTATATTATGCTATAGGGGGTCTCTAGGGTCCCTATAGTATATGCTATAGGAGGTCTCTCTAGGGTCCCTATAGTATATGCTATAGGGGGTCTCTAGGGTCCCTATAGTATATTATGCTATAGGGTCTCTAGGGTCCCTATAGTATATGCTATAGGGGGTCTCTAGGGTCCCTATAGTATATTATGCTATAGGGGGTCTCTAGGGTCCCTATAGTATATGCTATAGGGGGTCTCTAGGGTCCCTATAGTATATGCTATAGGGGGTCTCTCTAGGGTCCCTATAGTATATGCTATAGGGGGTCTCTCTAGGGTCCCTATAGTATATGCTATAGGGGGTCTCTAGGGTCCCTATAGTATATGCTATAGGGGGTCTCTAGGGTCCCTATAGTATATTATGCTATAGGGGGTCTCTCTAGGGTCCCTATAGTATATGCTATAGGGGGTCTCTAGGGTCCCTATAGTATATGCTATAGGGGGTCTCTCTAGGGTCCCTATAGTATATGCTATAGGGGGTCTCTCTAGGGTCCCTATAGTATATGCTATAGGGGGTCTCTAGGGTCCCTATAGTATATGCTATTGGGGGTCTCTAGGGTCCCTATAGTATATGCTATAGGAGGTCTCTCTAGGGTCCCTATAGTATATGCTATAGGAGGTCTCTCTAGGGTCCCTATAGTATATTATGCTATAGGGGGTCTCTAGGGTCCCTATAGTATATGCTATTGGGGGTCTCTAGGGTCCCTATAGTATATTATGCTATAGGGGGTCTCTAGGGTCCCTATAGTATATGCTATAGGGGGTCTCTCTAGGGTCCCTATAGTATATGCTATAGGGGGTCTCTCTAGGGTCCCTATAGTATATGCTATAGGGGGTCTCTCTAGGGTCCCTATAGTATATGCTATAGGGGGTCTCTCTAGGGTCCCTATAGTATATGCTATAGGGGGTCTCTAGGGTCCCTATAGTATATGCTATAGGGGGTCTCTAGGGTCCCTATAGTATATGCTATAGGGGGTCTCTCTAGGGTCCCTATAGTATATGCTATAGGGGGTCTCTCTAGGGTCCCTATAGTATATGCTATAGGGGGTCTCTAGGGTCCCTATAGTATATGGTATAGGGGGTCTCTCTAGGGTCCCTATAGTATATGCTATAGGGGGTCTCTCTAGGGTCCCTATAGTATATGCTATAGGGGGTCTCTCTAGGGTCCCTATAGTATATGCTATAGGGGGTCTCTCTAGGGTCCCTATAGTATATGCTATAGGGGGTCTCTCTAGGGTCCCTATAGTATATGCTATAGGGGGTCTCTAGGGTCCCTATAGTATATGCTATAGGGGGTCTCTAGGGTCCCTATAGTATATGCTATAGGGGGTCTCTAGGGTCCCTATAGTATATGCTATAGGGGGTCTCTCTAGGGTCCCTATAGTATATGCTATAGGGGGTCTCTCTAGGGTCCCTATAGTATATGCTATAGGGGGTCTCTCTAGGGTCCCTATAGTTATTATGCTATAGGGGGTCTCTCTAGGGTCCCTATAGTATATGCTATAGGGGGTCTCTCTAGGGTCCCTATAGTATATGCTATAGGGGGTCTCTAGGGTCCCTATAGTATATGCTATAGGGGGTCTCTAGGGTCCCTATAGTATATGCTATAGGGGGTCTCTCTAGGGTCCCTATAGTATATGCTATAGGGGGTCTCTAGGGTCCCTATAGTATATGCTATAGGGGGTCTCTAGGGTCCCTATAGTATATGCTATAGGGGGTCTCTAGGGTCCCTATAGTATATTATGCTATAGGGGGTCTCTCTAGGGTCCCTATAGTATATTATGCTATAGGGGGTCTCTAGGGTCCCTATAGTATATTATGCTATAGGGGGTCTCTAGGGTCCCTATAGTATATTATGCTATAGGGGGTCTCTCTAGGGTCCCTATAGTATATTATGCTATAGGGGTCTCTAGGGTCCCTATAGTATATTATGCTATAGGGGGTCTCTAGGGTCCCTATAGTATATTATGCTATAGGGGGTCTCTAGGGTCCCTATAGTATATTATGCTATAGGGGGTCTCTAGGGTCCCTATAGTATATTATGCTATAGGGGGTCTCTAGGGTCCCTATAGTATATGCTATAGGAGGTCTCTAGGGTCCCTATAGTATATTATGCTATAGGGGGTCTCTAGGGTCCCTATAGTATATGCTATAGGGGGTCTCTATTCCGAACCAGACTAATAATAACGGAAGCACACAAATGGAGGAGGCCTTATTCACCCCTTGAGGATTAGGACGCGTTTTACTCAGGTTTATTTTAGCTATCATTAGAAGATTGTTTATTCTGCTTAGGAAAAACACCACCAGTATTAGCCCCTTGAGGATTATGACACGTTTTAAAAGGTATATTTTAGCTAGAGCCAAAGGAAAGTGTTCTCAGATGGTATGGTCACTTGCCAAGAATGCTGGAAGAAAGAATAGTTGAAAGGATCTATGTCAGTGAAGTGGAAGGAAGAAGTGGAAGGCAGAAGTAGAAGGAAGAAGTGGAAGGCAGAAGTGGAAGCAGTGGAAGGAAGAAGTGAAGTGGAAGGAAGTAGAAGACGTAGAAAGCCGAGAATAAGATGGTATGATACGGTGTCAGAATGTGTGTCAAAACGTGATGGTTGAAGCAAAATATTTAGCAAATGACAGGAATGAATGGAGGAAGTTTGTTAGAGAGCGTACGATGGTGCTAATAAGTCATGTCTCAGCTGTTATTACGTTTGGCTTGTTCTGTGCTGCATTAACGTCTGCCAGATGTTGAAGAGGGCGGGTAAGTGTAGGAACATGTTTGTATTTATAACTCGAAATGAAGAAATCCTGTTTAGATATTGCTGATACCAATTTCTTCATATCGAGTGAAGTATACAAACATGTTCCATCACTTTCCCACCCTATTAAACATCTGACAGACATTAATACAGCCCAGAGCGAGCTAAACGTAATGACAGGGGAGACATGACTTATTAGCGCGATCGTACAGTCACAACCCATAATATGTATACATACGTTTGAATCTGTATCGAGCACAGACGAGATGATAGACCATTATAAGATATCCCAAATGAGTTTCTGATTAACCCCTTTTGTACCGACGACGTCTTATTAATGTTCTTGTAGTTATGTTTAACCGATGTTGGGCAGTTTAAGAAGATCTGTGGTAGTAAAAAGAGTTAAGGGAGATAATTTGAAGCCTGTAAATTGCTTTAGGCCCTTTTTAAACTTAATAAAATCGTCTTAAAGTAGCCAGAATGCAATTAAAAATACGTCACCGGTAAAGAAGGGGTTAAGGGGACAGTAGTTATTTTGGGGGGCTATTAATTTATATATTAATTTATTTTCTAAGTTTCCTCGCTAGATCCTTCATGAAAAGCCACTTGCTAAGCTTGACTTTCATCTTGACTTTCACACTCGCAAAAACGGGCTTTACAGTCGAAAGTTAAGTTTGTTGTCAAGATTAAGGTGACTTGACTTTTCGTCCCGCGAAAACCCAACTTTTATTTGCTTAAGTGTATACGTGTGATGTTTGCATGTACGGTCGAGGTTAATAAGTGTTGTCAGCTATTTCACAAAGTTTCGGACACTGACTAATACTCTGAGGGATAAGCACTTTTCCCAGCAACTATAAAGATACCAATAACACTTTTTGAGCGAAGATCACTGGAATCTATGACAACACTTAATACCCCCGATTGTACAGTATGAGTTCATTAATGTGTGTGTATGTGCTTGCCTGTGTGCTTGTTTGCCTGCCCTATCCGGCCACATGACTATAGTCTATTTTTCCCAGCTGATCGTAAATTGAATCTCTTAGTAGCTGATTTCTCGATACTTAATGGAAATATATGAAACTACTATGGCTGTGTGTCATATTAATGCCAAGTTTTCAGAATAACCATCATCTTTCGCTACAAAATCTACCTTAAAGCTGAGTAACAAAGCTAGACACATGACAATTTACCCTCAGCTGGGAAAAACTAGACTATAATAGCCTATATAGCTGACGGGTGCGTTGCTTATCATTATCCATCTCTCTCACCTATCTTTCCTGCAAGCAACAATTTTAACCATTCTCCCCCCCCCCCCCCGGCGGTCCATTTATCTTACCCCCCAAATCCATTACGTTTCTCCCACACTCTATTTTTCCTTAGCTTATAGCCCATTATCTCTCTCTCTCTCTCTCTCTCTCTCTCTCTCTCTTTCTCTCTCTACTAGAATTAAGTCCTGACCACCTCGTTTGGATCGTAAGGTCTGTGTGGCCAGTGTATCTATGTAAATCTCACTCTCTCTCTCTCTCTCTCTCTCTCTCTCTACTAGAATTATGTCCTGACCACCTCGTTTGGATCGTAAGGTCTGTGTGGCCAGTGTATCTGTAAATCTCTCTCTCTCTCTCTCTCTCTCTCTCTCTCTCTCTCTCTCTCTCTCTCTCTCTACTAGAATTAAGTCCTGACCACCTCGTTTGGATCGTAAGGTCTGTGTGGCCAGTGTATCTATGTAAATATCTCTCTCTCTCTCTCTCTCTCTCTCTCTCTCTCTCTCACTCTCACTCTCACTCTCACTCTCACTCTGTCTCTCACTCACTCTCACTCTGTCTCTCTCTCTCTCTCTCTCTCTCTCTCTCTCTCTCTCTCTCTCTCTCTCTCTCTCTCTCTCTCTGTCTCTCTCTCTCTCTCTGTGTCTCTCTCTCTTTCATTGGTGCATTCCTTTCTTTCTCAGTAGCTTTTCTCATCACCGTGTATAACTTCTCACCTCGGTAAAGGACATGTTGGGCTATAGTCCTTTATTTCATTGGTTACCGCAGGCTATTATGTGTGGGTCGAACAAGTAGAAAGCTATGAAGGTTAAGGGGAGGCTCGTTGTTTGTTTGGTCTATTAATTCATTTATTCATATATTTGTTTTAGTTTCTTCCCTAGACCTCCATCAAGCTTAGAAGAAGAAAAAAACTAGACCCCCCTTCAAGATAAATTTGTACATTTTTCGGTAGAAAAATTTCCCGGCCGAAGGCCGATTCCTCTTAAAATTGCAGGCTCGCTTTCGCTCGCCAGGAAATATCGACACCTAAATGGCACGAAAGGTGTTAAAATTGACAACGAAATGGGGCGAAAGGTGTTAAAATCGCCAAACTAATGGGCCGAACATCTTATAATCTCAAAACTAGTGGGGCTAAACATTAGGGAGAATGGGGTCCAGAAAAATGGTCTGCCTCCCCTTAATTTGATTCGCCTCAGGGGTTTGGACAGAGAAAAGGTATTGTACAGTATATACAGGAGGTCAAGCATTGTTTTTTTTTTTTATTTATTTTTTTAATTGCGGTCTGGGCGTGTGGCTTCTCTGGGTGTGAAAGATTTATCGACCCATGTCAAATACTCCCATATATATACCTGTATATATACTGTATATATACCGGTATATAATTATATATATATATATACTGTATATATATATATATATATATATATATATATATATATATATATATATATACTGTATATATCAGAGAGAGAGAGAGGGAGATTTTGTTTTGTTTTAATTAGGTTCCACCCTTCCCATTCTCACACACACACACACACACACACACACACACACACACACACACACACACACACACACACACACACACATAAAAATCGCCCCATTGCCCCTCTTGTAGAATGACCTATTTACTATCACCGTGTGTGTTATACAGTATGTGTATATATTTACTATCACCGTGTGTGTTATACAGTATGTGTATATATTTACTATCACCGTGTGTGTTATACAGTATGTGTGTTATACAGTATGTGTATATATTTACTATCACCGTGTGTGTTATACAGTATGTGTATATATTTACTATCACCGTGTGTGTTATACAGTATATATTTACTATCACCGTGTGTGTTATACAGTATGTGTATATATTTTTGCTATGTATATTTTGTGTTTGAGGGATCACTTTTTGTATTTGTGTTATAGATATTGTCTTTTGAAAATGTGTAATTTTCATAAATGTGTATTTTGCTTATTGGGTTTTTCTTGAGGGAATCTACAGTAAAGGAGAGGCGATTCACTCAAGGATTAAGTTTGTGTTTATTTTAATTTAAGTAGCCTTTTTATTATTAAATGTCCTTCTTAATCTCAATAAAAGCGTTTAATGGTTGCCAGAGCATAATGCAAAGGATGTCACCGGTACTGAAGGGGTTAATACGTATATTTTTTACCCCGACGTCTCTTGATTTTGGTTCTCTGTCACTCTTTTGGCTTTGGGGGAGACACTCGTTACATGCAGCCTGCCTTTTTGTCTCTTTCATACGCATAGAATATAATGTAAGTCTATTTGAGAGAGAGTAAGAGTGAGTGAGTGAGTGTGTTAGTTTGTGTGTGTGAGTGTGTGCATAATTATTTATGAGTGTGTTTGTGAGTGTGTATGTATCTGTGTGTGTGTGTGTGTGTGTATGTGAGTGTATGTATATGTGTGTGTGAGTGTATGTATCTGTGTGTGTGTGTGTGTGTGTGAGTGTATGTATCTGTGTGTGTGTGTGTGTGTGTACATGTGTGTGTTTGTCCTCGTGTGGGAATGTGAGTCAGAATATAGATGACATATCTGGGTAATTACATATTGCATTGCTTGTATTCATCATTTTAATTTATCACTATAATTACATGTCTGTGGTTTTGTTTTGGTGTTGTTTTATGACAGTGGTTAATGTGGGTATTTGTTATGGTCCGTGTGTGTGTGTGTGTGTGTGTGTGTGTGTGTGTGTGTGTGTGTGTGTGTGTGTGAGTGAGGCTGACCAACAGAGAGAGAGAGAGAGAGAGAGTAGTGAGAGTGAGAGTGAGAGGGAGAGAGAGTAGTGAGAGTTAGAGGGAGGGATAACCATATTGAACTATGAAATAAAAAATTTAGTGAATGCCATGCGACAATTATGTAGGTATGATCATGAATGACATTAGAATACCTATATCAAATAGACAGATAGATAAACATGCCAGTAGATAGACAAATATACAGTCACGTATATTCAAAGGTTAGATAGATAAGTATAAGGAAATGACAATGCATCTACTTTTGTTATCCCACATTGTCCCTCGAGGCTATATTCTCACAATGGGACGTTCATTACGAACAAGGGAAGCAAGTCACACTGCCCTAAAGCTAAAGAAAGAGGTGATGATTATCATGTTCATCATCATCATCATAAATTCTACTACTACTACTACTACTACTACTACTACTACTACTACTACTACTACCATTACTATACTATACTACTGCAACTACTAATAATAATAATAATAATAATAATAATAATAATAATAATAATAATAATAATAATAATAATATATATTTGTAATCATTTTAATAGATTAATTACATATAAGGTATGTGTCCCCTCTTTCAGTATTTAACTAATGTCCTGAAAATTAGTTAAATGTCATAGTTCGACGCTTTTCTTCTTTCGGCTTTTTCATTCATTTTCTATTGAGCTCGTCCTGGAAACTTTACGACTCTGAATCTTACGATTCTATACAGGACTGTCCATTTGTATCGGCACTAGCTCAGAGAAGAGTGTTGAGAGGGGAGAAGGGGTGTTGGAGAGAGAGGAAGCTGTTGGAGTGGGTTTGTTATGTGTGTTTTAGTCTGTATATGTCGTCTTTCAGATTCACACGTGAGCGTGCTGACCACTCGACCGCCACGGCTCCCTACATAAACTGTTTCAGAGCATAAACCTAAACATTGTAGTATATTATCAATCAACAAGCATATGCATTCTTCAATCAACAAGCATATGCATTCTTCAATCAACAAGCATATGCATTCTTCAATCAACAAGCATATGCATTCTTCAATCAACAAGCATATGCATTCTTCAATCAACAAGCATATGCATTCTTCAATCAACAAGCATATGCATTCTTCAATCAACAAGCATATGCATTCTTCAATCAACAAGCATATGCATTCTTCAATCAACAAGCATTGCATTCTTCAATCAACAAGCATATGCATTCTTCAATCAACAAGCATATGCATTCTTCAATCAACAAGCATATGCATTCTTCAATCAACAAGCATATGCATTCTTCAATCAACAAGCATATGCATTCTTCAATCAACAAGCATATGCATTCTTCAATCAACAAGCATATGCATTCTTCAATCAACAAGCATATGCATTCTTCAATCAACAAGCATATGCATTCTTCAATCAACAAGCATATGCATTCTTCAATCAACAAGCATATGCATTCTTCAATCAACAAGCATATGCATTCTTCAATCAACAAGCATATGCATTCTTCAATCAACAAGCATATGCATTCTTCAATCAACAAGCATATGCATTCTTCAATCAACAAGCATATGCATTCTTCAATCAACAAGCATATGCATTCTTCAATCAACAAGCATGCATTCTTCAATCAACAAGCATATGCATTCTTCAATCAACAAGCATATGCATTCTTCAATCAACAAGCATATGCATTCTTCAATCAACAAGCATATGCATTCTTCAATCAACAAGCATATGCATTCTTCAATCAACAAGCATATGCATTCTTCAATCAACAAGCATATGCATTCTTCAATCAACAAGCATATGCATTCTTCAATCGATATAACACATATACTTAATCATAGTTAAAACCACAAACAACAAGAAGTTAAGGGGAGGTATTTAGTTTGTTCCCTAGACCTCCATCAACCTTAAAATTACACCCCCTTGAGTCCCTTTCAAGATAAATTTGTACATTTTTCGGTAGAAAAATGTTTCGGCCAAAGGCCGGTTCCTCTTAAATTACAGGCTCGCTATCGCTCGCCAGGATAAAAACGACACCTAAATGGCACGAAAGGTCTTAATATGGGGTGAAAGTTCTTAAAATCGCTAAACTAATGGGGCAAACATTCTATAATATCAAAAGCAATGGGGCTAAACATGAGGGAGAAAGGGGTCAAGAAAAAAATCCCTCAAGTGGATATCTCCCCTTAAAGCGTTATTAGTATTAATACAAATAAAGCCAATAAGTAACACCCCGTACTTAACATTAATAAGTAACACCCCGTACTTAACATTAATAAGTAACACCCCGTACTTAACATTAATAAGTAACACCCCGTACTTAACATTAATAAGTAACACCCCGTACTTAACATTAATAAGTAACACCCCGTACTTAACATTAATAAGTAACACCCCGTACTTAACATTAATAAGTAACACCCCGTACTTAACATTAATAAGTAACACCCCGTACTTAACATTAATAAGTAACACCCCGTACTTAACATTAATAAGTAACACCCCGTACTTAACATTAATAAGTAACACCCCGTACTTAACATTAATAAGTAACACCCCGTACTTAACATTAATAAGTAACACCCCGTACTTAACATTAATAAGTAACACCCCGTACTTAACATTAATAAGTAACACCCCGTACTTAACATTAATAAGTAACACCCCGTACTTAACATTAATCATCAATTACAAACCCCAATGTACTTGAATAAACTAATGAAAACATGGTCCTCCCGGGATTCCAACTCGGGACACCACACCCAGAACATAAGCACCTAAACCATTACACCACCAACACAGCTAATACCTGTAATCAAGAAATTACCTGTATTTCAAGAGCCACTCAGTATATGTCACCATAAACTCTACGGAGAACCCAACCCAGCGTTCGATAAAGACCACTATACTCTCCAGCAAGCTGACAAACGAGGGACTATTCAAGCTGACAAACGAGGGACTATTCAAGCTGACAAACGAGGGACTATTCAAGCTGACAAACGAGGGACTATCAATTTCAAGCTGACAAACGAGGGGACTATTCAAGCGGACAAACGAGGGACTATTCAAGCTGACAAACGAGGGACTATTCAAGCTGACAAACGAGGGACTATTCAAGCTGACAAACGAGGGACTATTCAAGCTGACAAACGAGGGACTATTCAAGCTGACAAACGAGGGACTATTCAAAGCCAGGCCTAGAGTCCCACCTTTGTAACCCCTTCTATACCGTCGACGTCTGTTTCACTTTATTTTGGCTACTGTTCGACGATTTTACTCAGCTTAGGAAGGACGTCTACCAATTAAAAATGACAGCCTATCTCAATTAATGCTTTTAGCTACCATATATCCTTCCTAAGCTACATAAAGTCGTCTAAATGTAGCTGAAATAAAATACAAAAGACGTCAGCGGTATAGAAGGGGTTAAGGGGAGATGGGCCGGGTTTTGTCTTTGGTCTATTAATTAATGTAGTCCTTTATTTCTTTGTGTCCTCGCTAGACCTCCATCAAGCTTTGTGTCCTCGCTAGACCTCCATCAAGCTTTGTGTCCTCGCTAGACCTCCATCAAGCTTTGTGTCCTCGCTAGACCTCCATCAAGCTTTGTGTCCTCGCTAGACCTCCATCAAGCTTAAAAAAACACCCTCTAGACCCCCCTTCAATATAAATTTGTACATTTTTCGGTAGAACAAAAATTCCCGGTTCCTCCTAATATTTCAGGCTCGCTATCGCTCGCCAGAAAAAAAGCGACACCTAAATGGCACGAAGTCTTACAATTGACAACGAAATGGGGCGAAATATTTAAAAATCGCCAAACTAACGGGCCGAACATCTTATAATCACAAAACAAATGGGGCTTGACACGAGGGAGAAAGGGGACCAGAAAAACGACCCATCGCCCCTTAACATTTTCTGTACCAGCGACGTCTGTTACACTTTATGCTGGCATAATTTAGAAGGCATTATGCAGCATAGGAAGGATCTGTGGTATATCTTTCACTCTTCTATCGCTATTACAACAATCAGTGTTCTTCAGAGCTCTCATAGTGTATACCCCCTCCCTTGCGGCGAGTGCGAGGAACCCGCCTTACAACACAGTCCCACTCCTATTCGGTCCAGCTATCCAACCTAAGAATTGGCAAATTTTCTCAGTCTTTCTTCTACTCAACAAGTGAACTCTGGAACTGTCTCCCTCAATCAGCCTTTCCTTCATCCTATGACTTAGACTGCTTTAAACTTAGTGTGTCCAGGCATTTTGACTCCAACGTCCCTTGAATTTGTGGCTCTGTCACTCTTTTAACTTTGGGGGGAGACACTCGTTACAGGCAGCCTGCCTTTTGTCTCCTCCATGCACATAGAAAAAAAAAACAGTTGGAGAGGTTCGAAGCCTTATAATTTAGGCGAGCAACATTACAGCCAGATTCCGTGTTTTCGAGTTGTAAAGTAGGTTTAAGTGAACAAGAGTCGACATGGGTCTTCTCGTTCATCAGGCATCCATTTCCATACTATTTCCATACTAACCACCCTCCTCCACTCTCCCCACCTTCATCACCCCCTTCAGCATTTCCCTATTAATTAATCCAGTACACACATTATCGGCAAACGTGACCCTGATTTAATTCCCCCACAATACCCTCATCCACTACCACTACCACCACCACTACCTACACCACACCACACCCGTACCATAACAAAGCCATGCCCTCACCACCACACCTACAACCACCACCACTACCTACACCACCTCCACCGCACCCGCACCAAACAGCCCTCCACCTTCCACACCTATCCCACTCCCCCAACAATACCCTACACCACTACTATCACTGCCTACACCACTCCACACCCTTACCCACACCAAACAGCCATCCACCCACCTCACCTACCCCACTTCCCCATCAAATCCTCCACCACCCTCATCCACACCAAACAGCCATGCCCACACCTACCACACTCCCCCACCAAATTATCCACACCATCCACCCACACCCACCACCCTCACCCACACCAAACAGCCCTCCACCTTCCTGTAAATTAAGGGGGGTCACCTGCCTTTTTTTTCTCCCTTTAAATTTCTCTCTTTCTCTGGCTTGTATCCATTCGGCTCCATTCAGCCTACTGTTTAAAGACGTTTATCCCCATCCAGGTGTCGGTATCTTCCTGGCGAGCAATAGCGAGCCGGCATTATATGGAGAAATCCGGTTTCGCCGGAGACATTTTTCTGTCGAAAAATTTACAAATTTAGCCTGCTGTCAGGCACATTTAAAATAATATGCTGACAAAATCAACACCTGGATGGGGATAAACGTCTTAAAACAGTAGGCTGAATAGGGCCGAATGGATACAACTCAGAGAGAGAGGGAGAAAGAGAGGAAAAACCTAGGTGGGCCCCCTTAATGACCACCACCGAGTACAAGAACAAGGTGGTCCTGATTTCACCCACCCACTCCAAGCACTCTATTGTGGGCCAGGAAATTAGGTCGATTACACTCCCACGTAATTAGCCGATAACAAATGGACATAGTGAGGTAGTGAACCCTAGACTCATAGACAAGATTGAGTAAACAGGAACTTCTACCTTCTAAGCTTATATACTCTCACCATTAGCACGGAGGTATGTATGTTCCTAGAAAATGAACTGGGCATTTAAGGTGGCCATTTCCGTTGATATATACTTCCGGTATATGGTTATTTATTTTAGGTTATTAAGGGGAGATTTCCACTTGAGTTTTTTTAGATTTTAAGTCGTTCGGCCCATTAGTTTTGCGATTTTAGACTTTACGCTCCATTTCTTTGTCAATATGACATTTAGGTGTCGATTTGTTTTTCCAAGCTGGGCCAATTTTCTACCGAAACATGTACAAATGTTTCTTAAATGGGGGTCTAGAGGTTGTTTTTTACAGCTTGATGGAGGTCTAGGGAGGAAAGTAAAAATAATAATAATATTAATAATAAATATATAAAACAATAAACAAATATATACGGCCATCCCCCTTAAAACCAGCAATTAAGGAGAGGAAGACCGTTTTTCTGGACCCCCTTCTCCCTAATGTTTAGCCCCACTAGTTTTGAGATTATAAGCCCATTAGTTTGGCGATTTTAACACCTTTCGCCCCATTTCGTTGTCAATTTTAAGACCTTTCGTGCCATTTAGGTGTCGATTATTTCCTGGCGAGCGATAACGAGCCTGCAATTTTAAGAGGAACCGGCCTTCGGCCGGGAAATTTTTCTACCGAAAAATGTACAAATTTATCTTGAAGGGGGGTCTAGGGTTTTTTTTTTTCTAAGCTTGATGGAGGTCTAGCGAGGAAACTAAAAAATATATGAATAAATTAATTAATAGACCAAACAAACGGCCAGTCTCCCTTTAACAGGCTTTGAAATATCCCACTCAACCCTTTTTACTACCATAGATCTTTCTTAAGCTGCATAAAATGGTCTAGCTATGATGTCGCCGGGTCAAAAGGGGTTAACCCATTCAGTACCGGCAATGTCCTTTTCATTGTATTATGGCAAGTGTTAGACAATTTCATTCAGCTTAGGAAGGATCTGTGGTGGCTAAAAGGATTGATTGGGTTATATAGTATGCAGCCTTAGTTATTAGTTAGAGGTCCTTCGTAAGCTGAATACAAACATCAAATAGTTGCCAGAATATAATGGAAAAAACGTCACCAGTACTGAATGGGTTAATGGGGAGGTACTTGTTTTTTTCTGGACCCCCCTCTGCCTCATGCTTAGCATATTAGTTTTGGCATTTTAAGACGTTCGTTCCATTAGTTTGGCAATTTGGAGACCTTTCGCCACATTTCTTTGTTAATATAAAGATCTTTTGTGTCATTTAGGTGTCGATTTGGTTTTCTGGCGAGTGATAGCGACCCTGTATTTTGAGAAGGAACCGGCCTTCAGCCTTTTTTTTTTTTTTTCTGTGAGTGAGGTAGACAAAAGGTAGAACTGCCTGTAGTGAGTGCCTCCCCCAGAGTTGAAAGAGTGACAGGACCAACATCAAGGGACGTTCGAGCCAAAATGCCTGGACACACGGAGTTTGAAGCAACGATGAGGGGGTGGTATACACTGAGAGAGCTCTGGGGAACACCGATTATTGTAATAGCGGTAGAATAGTGAGAGAGATGCAACATTGCAGCGAAGAGAGAGAGACTGCATATAATTGGTGAGTGGACGTGAGTTAATGAGACGGAAGGCTTTCTTTTCTACTTTGTCTAGTAGTGCTGTGTGAGAGGATCCTCCCCACATGTATGAAAAATACTCAATACATGGACGCACTGTGACCCTGTACAGATCAAGAAGCTGCGCAGGGGTAAAAAAAACCTGGAGGCGGTTGAGCACACCCAGCTTCTGGGAAGCTGTTTTAGCTAGAGTGGTTATATGATCTTTCCAAGAGAGATCAGAAGAAAAAGAGACACCAAGAATATTAAGAGAACATTAAGGGTTAATTTGTATGTTGTTGAAGAGTAGGTCATAGTTTTCTGGAAGGGGCTGACGAGTAGACAGATGGAGAAATTGAGTTTTGGAAGCATTGAAAATAACAAGGTTTTCTCTGCCCCAATTATAGATAGTTGAGAAATCAGAAGATATGTGCTTTATGGCCTCCTTATGAGAGTTTTGGAGTTCCTGCTGTGAATAATTTTGTGAAAGGGTAGTTGAATAGTGTAATGTAGAGTCGTCAGCATATGAGTGAATGGGGCTAGAGGTGCAGTTGAGAAGGTCGTTAATGAATAATAGAAAGATAATTGGGGATAGGACAGAACCCCGAGGAACACCGGGAGTTGATAGGTTGAGGAAGTGAACGGTTGGGGGCGGGGGGGGGGGGGGGGAACTATTCGACTTTTTAATGATAGCAACACTAGGTATCTCTCCGCTGTTGAAAAATCTAGACCATAAATTAAACCTCTCCCTCCCCTCCCTGCATTGAACCTCTCCCTCCCCTCCCTGCATTAAACCTCTCCCTCCCCTCCCTGCATTGAACCTCTCCCTCCCCTCCCTGCATTAAACCTCTCCCTCCCCTCCCTGCATTAAACCTCTCCCTCCCCTCCCTGCATTGAACCTCTCCCTCCCCTCCCTGCATTAAACCTCTCCCTCCCCTCCCTGCATTAAACCTCTCCCTCCCCTCCCTGCATTAAACCTCTCCCTCCCCTCCCTGCATTAAACCTCTCCCTGCATTGGGCCGCCTGTTTCTCCCAATTACCAAGTGAAATCAAGGTTACTCTACAACTACTTGACCGATGATTTACTATGTGCTTTAAGGGGGGTGACCTTCATTTGTTCTTTCCTTTTCTCTCTTTCTCTGGCTTGTATCCATTTGGCCCCATTCTGCCTACTGCTACTGTTTTAAGATGTTTATCCACCATCCAGGTGTCAATTTTCTTTACTGGCGAGCGGTAGCGAGCCAGCATATTTCTTAAATGTTTTTGACAGCAGGCTAAATTTGTACATTTTCGATAGAAAATGTCTCCGGCGAAGCCGGATTTCTTAATATAATGCTGGCTCGCTATCGCTCGCCAGGAAGAAATCGACACCTAGATGGGGATAAACGTCTTAACATAGTTGGCTGAATGGGGCCGAATGGATACAAGCCAGAGAAAGAGAGAAAAGGAGAGAAATACAAAAAAGTCACCCGCCCCCTTAAGGGCGGATGGGTGTATTTATTTGCTCATATACTGTATATATATTTATTTGCTCATATACTGTATATATATTTATTTGCTCATATACTGTATATATTTATTTGCTCATATACTGTATATATATTTATTTGCTCATATACTGTATATATTATTTGCTCATATACTGTATATATTTATTTGCTCATATACTGTATATATATTTATTTGCTCATATACTGTATATATATTTATTTGCTCATATACTGTATATATATTTATTTGCTCATATACTGTATATATATTTATTTGCTCATATACTGTATATATATTTATTTGCTCATATACTGTATATATATTTATTTGCTCATATACTGTATATATATTTATTTGCTCATATACTGTATATATATTTATTTGCTCATATACTGTATATATTTATTTGCTCATATACTGTATATATATTTATTTGCTTATATACTGTATATATATTTATTTGCTCATATACTGTATATATATTTATTTGCTCATATACTGTATATATATTTATTTGCTCATATACTGTATATATATTTATTTGCTCATATACTGTATAGCTCATATACTGTATATATATTTATTTGCTCATATACTGTATATATATTTATTTGCTCATATACTGTATATATATTTATTTGCTCATATACTGTATATATATTTATTTGCTCATATACTGTATATGTATTTATTTGCTCATATACTGTATATGTATTTATTTGCTCATATACTGTATATGTATTTATTTGCTCATATACTGTCTTATATATTTATTTGCTCATATACTGTATATATATTTATTTGCTCATATACTGTATATATATTATTTGCTCATATACTGTATATATATTTATTTGCTCATATACTGTATATATATTTATTTGCTCATATACTGTATATATTTATTTGCTCATATACTGTATATATATTTATTTGCTCATATACTGTATATATATTTATTTGCTCATATACTGTATATTTCTTTATATCCTCATATACTGTATATTTCTTTATATCCTCATATACTGTATATTTCTTTATATCCTCATATATACTGTATATTTCTTTATATCCTCATATACTGTATATTTCTTTATATCCTCATATACTGTATATTTCTTTATATCCTCATATACTGTATATTTATTTGCTAATATACTGTATATATATTTATTTGCTCATATACTGTATATATATTTTTTGCTCATATACTGTATATATTTATTTGCTCATATACTGTATATATATTTATTTGCTCATATACTGTATATATTTATTTGCTCATATACTGTATATATATTTATTTGCTCATATACTGTATATATATTTATTTGCTCATATACTGTATATATATTTATTTGCTCATATACTGTATATATATTTATTTGCTCATATACTGTATAATTTATTTGCTCATATACTGTATATATATTTATTTGCTCATATACTGTATATATATTTATTTGCTCATATACTGTATATATATTTATTTGCTCATATACTGTATATATATTTATTTGCTCATATACTGTATATATTTATTTGCTCATATACTGTATATATATTTATTTGCTCATATACTGTATATATATTTATTTGCTCATATACTGTATATATATTTATTTGCTCATATACTGTATATATATTTATTTGCTCATATACTGTATATATATTATTTGCTCATATACTGTATATATATTTATTTGCTCATATACTGTATATATATTTATTTGCTCATATACTGTATATATATTTATTTGCTCATATACTGTATATGTATTTATTTGCTCATATACTGTATATGTATTTATTTGCTCATATACTGTATATGTATTTATTTGCTCATATACTGTATATATATTTATTTGCTCATATACTGTATATATATTTATTTGCTCATATATGTAACTTATTTATTTGCTCATATATGTAGCTTTATATTATTTATTTGCTCATATATGTAGCTTTATATTATTTGCTCATATATGTAGCTTTATATTATTTATTTGCTCATATACTGTATATATATTTATTTGCTCATATACTGTATATATATTTATTTGCTCATATACTGTATATATATTTATTTGCTCATATACTGTATATATATTTATTTGCTCATATACTGTATTTATATTATTTGCTCATATACTGTATATATATTTATTTGCTCATATACTGTATATATATTTATTTGCTCATATACTGTATATATATTTATTTGCTCATATACTGTATATATATTATTTGCTCATATACTGTATATATATTTATTTGCTCATATACTGTATATATATTTATTTGCTCATATACTGTATATATATTTATTTGCTCATATACTGTATATATATTTATTTGCTCATATACTGTATATATATTTATTTGCTCATATACTGTATATATATTTATTTGCTCATATACTGTATATATATTTATATGTTTTAGTTTCCTCTCTAGACATCCATCAAGCTTTAAATAAACACCCAAACACCCTCCTTCAAGATTAATTTGTACATTTTACGATAGGAAAAAATGCCGGCCAAAGATCGGTTCCTCTTAAATTACAGGCTCGCTTTCGCTCGCCAGGAAAGAATCAACACCTAAAGGACACGAAATTGACAAGGAAATGAGGTGAAAGGTCTTAAAATCGCCAAACTTATGAGCCGAACGTCATAAAATCTGAAAACTAATGGGGCTAAACATGAGAGAGAAGAGTGACCAGAAAAACGACCCATCTCCCCTTAAAAGATTATTGTTGTCGGAAATTGCTTATTGGGTTGTGTGAGTGGGGGGGTGGGGGGTGGGGGGTAGGGAGAGTGTGGGTGTGGGGGGGTGGGGGGGGTGGCGAAAGCGGCCTGTGAGAGCGGTGGTGGTGGTGGCGGCGGCGGCGGCGGCGACGGCGGCGGCGGCGGCGGCGGCGGCGGCGGCGTCGGCGGCGGCGGCGTCGGCGGCGGCGGCGGCGGCCGCCACCACCACCACCACCGCCGCCGGTGGTGGTGGTGGTGGACCAGTCTGGGTTATAGGAAAAGAATGGCAGCTGGAAATTATAGCCCTTGATTTTAAGGAGGTAGTGTGCTTGAGTTTTGGTCTATATATTCATCTATTCAGTTATTGGATAGATGGCTAGATAAATAGTGGATAGATGGGTGGATAGATAGTGGCTAGATGGCTAGATAGATGGTAGATAGATAGTGGATAGATGGGTGGATAGATGGATGGATAGATAGTGGATAGATGGCTAGATAGATGGTAGATAGATAGTGGATAGATAGTGGATAGATGGCTAGATAGATGGTAGATAGATAGTGGATAGATGGGTGGATAGATAGTGGATAGATAGTGGATAGATGGGTGGATAGATGGATGGATAGATAGTGGATAGATGGCTAGATAGATGGTAGATAGATAGTGGATAGATGGGTGGATAGATGGATGGATAGATAGTGGATAGATGGCTAGATAGATGGTAGATAGATAGTGGATAGATAGTGGATAGATGGCTAGATAGATGGTAGATAGATAGTGGATAGATGGGTGGATAGATAGTGGATAGATAGTGGATAGATGGGTGGATAGATGGATGAATAGATAGTGGATAGATGGCTAGATAGATGGTAGATAGATAGTGGATAGATGGGTGGATAGATGGATGGATAGATGGCTAGATAGATGGTAGATAGATAGTGGATAGATGGGTGGATAGATGGTAGATAGATGGGTGGATAGATAGTGGATAGATGGCTAGATAGATGGTGGATAGATGGATGGATAGATGGCTAGATAGATGGTAGATAGATAGTGGATAGATGGGTGGATAGATAGTGGATAGATGGGTGGATAGATAGTGGATAGATTGGTCATAACGGACAAATATAAACTCTTGCCAGAGTATTTGATGGAAGGAACGCCATAAAATCTCAAAACTATCCATCAAGCATAAGTAACACCCCATAAACAACACCCCATAAATAACACCCCATAAATAACACCCCATAAATAACACCCCATAAATAACACCCCATAAAGATAAGTTGTAAATAGTTTGGGTAGGGAAATGCTGTTGTGATAGCGTAATGCATAAATGCTGTTGTGATAGCGTAATGCATAAATGCGTCCTTGGAGTGCCACATGTATTTGTTGATTTCATTATTTGAGTTTAGAAGTAAAGTTGGTTGGTGAAAAAATATGAATAGTGGGTTAAAAAGCTTGGACACTCGTTCTGAATGTCGGTGGGTCGATCCCGGCTGGGGGTGTCTAAACATTTAAAAGCTCACGTGTATTTGTGATATATATATATATATATATATATAAATATAATATATATATATATATATATATATATATATATATATATATATATATATATATATATATATATATATATATATATATATATATATATATATATATATATATATATATATATATATATATATACTGTATATATATATATATATATATATCGCAATGGTTTCGTTTCCTCTGCACGTATGTCTTGTGCCTTGCTTTGTGCCTCGTCGAATTATCTGCATAATAGAAAATATATACATACATTTACATTGGTCCCCCCCCCCCCCATCCTACTTACAGGCCCCTAAAAGACGCCATAGTAGTTTCCTATCCAGGTATAATATGTGTCTTCGGGAAAATTGACAGGAAATAAAAAGAGATCGTCAGGTAGAAAAGAGATCGTCAGGTAGAAAAGAGATCGTCAGGTAGAAAAGAGGCATAGGGTTCCAGCAAAGGTTAGGGGAGGTTTTTATTTATTGATTTATGTATTTATCATCAACTCTACGTTAGCAGAGTGGCATCGCCCCCCGTAAATGTCTGTCTGTCTGTCTGTCTGTCTGTCCGTCCGAGAACTCCTCCTAGACCGTTTGACGGATGTTCAGCAAACTTCACACGAACCTTCGGTGCGTGAATGCGACGGTAATTATTATTTTTTTTGTATAATCTGTGCAATAGTTATGATCTTAGGTCCAAAATATGGTTTTGCCCCCTCCCCCCTCAACCCCCCCCCCCCCCTCCCCTTTCAACTAGCTTCCCCCCCCCCCCACCCCACCCCTCAGAACCCCCACCCCTCACCCTCTACCTATTCCCAAGCAATGTGACTCCTCTAATGCACAAATAGTCTTACCTTCATGGGTGCGGTACTTCAACGCAACAGTGTAGGAATCTTTTTGCCTTATTTATTTCATTACAAATAAGCTAGTCATATAAAGACCTTTGCGATTTTCTCTGCACACAGTTGGAAGTTTGAAACTAATCTCATTTGTGTTAGGCCTACTTAGATATCGATATTATGCGGAATTACCCAGACATAAATCGAATTTTAAACCATCACTGACACGTAATTATACGTGCATGTTAAAAAATTAAATCTTCATCGCATCACTGAGTTTTTAAAACCACTTATGATTCATATCAGGACCGTAATATAGACGACCCCCAGTCTCTGTGCAGACACGGGCAAGGTAATCTATGAAAAATATCCCTCTCAATATTTGTATGCAGAACAAAAAAAGTATCTACAGCCACCACTGATAATGCCTTTGGATCATTGTTAGCATCACGTATGGCTCTCATTATATGCGTGCTAGGAGAATCTTAACCAATAAGAATAAGCTTCCCATCAGTTTTATGCAACTTCAGAATTTCTTCACATTTTCGAACAGTTTCATTCAGATTGTTATACGGCAACCATTTTTACGAATCAACATACAAATACTCTAATCGATAGGACTTGGCGCCTTCCTCCACTGTATAATATGAATGTCTAGAATATCTATTGCACATGGATGCTTTATCTTGGTTTAGTAATTCCATAGCTGGAGATGGAGAAAAGAAAACAATTGTTTCACATTGTAGAATACAATAATATTCTTTGCTATAAGATGCAAATCCGATTCTAAGAGGTCTAGATTTCTAATAGTATTCTTCCTATAGAAGACTGTTTATGGCCGTATACATGCCATTCCGACTAGCCAAATTATTTCCATCATCTATGTATTTTTCAAATATTAGGAACACAACAGCTCCCGTTCCTCTGTCCGATGTCTCGTGCGCCTCGCTCCAAACCCCTGGTTTGATTTCCGTTCTAATACGTGCCTAATTTGGTGCATTAAGAAGGTACAGGTCTACTCCTATCGTACTATTAACTCTAAAATCTAAATTAGCTACAGATGTTATGGGAGTGCAGTATCCTTGATCGACCGGCGGTGGTGGGCTATGGCGTATAGGCCTAATTCGGTCTTATAATTAGGGTTGGGTGTGAGATGGATCTGTGTTCTGTGGCCCGGTCGGCTTTCTGCAGACTCCCATATTTTGTTTTTCGTATGTTCTAATATTTTGTGTCGTTTCTGCAGCTAGATTATGAAGACCTTGAGGTTCGGGGGATTTTCGCTGTTTTATCGTGGGATTTCCTGTATCGCTTTCTTTAACCAATCCATTACTTCATTCGACCGGCAGTAAGTCTTCGTTGTCTTTAACCAATCCATTACTTCATTCGACCGGCAGTAAGTCTTCGTTGTCTTTTTATAGTTCAGTATTCTTTAGGTCGAAATCATGCTATCTGATTCCATCCGCCATTTCAAGGTTTGGGGTTGTCAATTCCTCTATTTTAAGGTTTAGGGTTGTCTATTCCTCTATTTCAAGGTTTGGGGTTGTTTATTCCTCTATTTCAAGGTTTGGGGTTGTTTATTCCTCTATTTCAAGGTTTGGGGTTGTCTATTCCTCTATTTCAAGGTTTGGGGTTGTCTATTCCTCTATTTCAAGGTTTGGGGTTGTTTATTCCTCTATTTCAAGGTTTGGGGTTGTCTATTCCTCTATTTCAAGGTTTGGGGTTGTTTATTCCTCTATTTCAAGGTTTGGGGTTGTCTATTCCTCTATTTCAAGGTTTGGGGTTGTCAATTCCTCTATTTTAAGGTTTAGGGTTGTCTATTCCTCTATTTCATTTGGTTGCCAATCTTCTGTTTTGCATTTTGGGGTTGTCTTTCTCTCTACTTAAATGGGTTGTTATTCATTGCCTTCTGTTTTGGCATGTTACTTTTCTTCTGTTTCATGTGGCTGACAATTGTTCTCAGTTTAGGTTGATGGGGTTGTCTTTGTTTTGGTCTATGGGGTTGTCTTTGTTTTGGTCTATGGGGTTGTCTTTGTTTTGGTCTGTGGGGTTGTCTTTGTTTTGGTCTATGGGGTTGTCTTTGTTTTGGTCTATGGGGTTGTCTTTGTTTTGGTCTATGGGGTTGTCTTTGTTTTGGTCTATGGGGTTGTCTTTGTTTTGGTCTATGGGGTTGTCTTTGTTTTGGTCTATGGGGTTGTCTTTTCTTCTACCTCAGTTAACGAAATTAATTGAGACATGGAAGGGTCGCAGCTCTCTCTCTCTCTCTTTATTAATTGAGACATGGAAGGGTCGCAGCTCTCTCTCTCTCTCTTTATTAATTGAGACATGGAAGGGTCGCAGCTCTCTCTCTCTCTCTTTATTAATTGAGACATGGAAGGGTCGCAGCTCTCTCTCTCTCTTTATTAATTGAGACATGGAAGGGTCGCAGCTCTCTCTCTCTCTTTATTAATTGAGACATGAAAGGGTCGCAGCTCTCTCTCTCTCTCTTTATTAATTGAGACATGAAAGGGTCGCAGCTCTCTCTCTCTTTATTAATTGAGACATGAAAGGGTCGCAGCTCTCTCTCTCTTTATTAATTGAGACATGAAAGGGTCGCAGCTCTCTCTCTCTTTATTAATTGAGACATGAAAGGGTCGCAGCTCTCTCTCTCTTTATTAATTGAGACATGGAAGGGTCGCAGCTCTCTCTCTCTCTTTATTAATTGAGACATGGAAGGGTCGCAGCTCTCTCTCTCTCTCTTTATTAATTGAGACATGGAAGGGTCGCAGCTCTCTCTCTCTCTCTCTTTATTAATTGAGACATGGAAGGGTCGCAGCTCTCTCTCTTTCTCTGTTTGAACACCATAATTTTAGAAGTCTTCCCATTGTCTAGAAATTGATCGTGTAAGATAAGCTTGAAGTTTCTGATAGTTTTGCCTACAAGTTCTTTCGCTCACACGAGAATTGTTTGTCTCCTGCACTTTGGAATTGGTTAAGGGGGGATGGCGTATTTATTTGCTCATTTATATATATATATATATATATTAATCATTTGTTAGTGTCCTCCCTAGACCTCCATCAAGCTTACCCCCCCCCCCCCCGATTATAAGACGTTCGGCCCATTAGTTTGGCGATTTTAACACCTTTCGCCTCATTTCGTTGTCAATTTTAAGACCTTTTGTGCCATGTAGGTGTCGATTATTTCCTGGCGATTGATAGCGAGCCTGCAATTTTAAGAGGAACCGGCCTTCGGCCGAGAATTTGTTTCTACCGAAAAATTTACAAATTTATCTTGAAGGGGGGTCTAGGGGGTGTTTATCTAAGCTTGATGGAGGTCTAGGGAGGAAACTAAAACAAACAAATATGAATACATTAATTAATAGACCAAACAAACGGTCTGCCTCCCCTTAAATTACAAGCTGGCTATCGGTCACCAGGAAAATAATGACACGTAAATGACACGTAGTCTTAATATTGACAACAAAAATTAGGCGAAAGATCTTAAAATCGCCAAACTAATGAGCCGAACGTCATAAAATCTGAAAACTAATGGGGCTAAGCATGAGGAAGAAGGGGGGACCAGAAAACGACCCATCTCCCCTTAAGTTATAAAATAGCTCCGAGTTAAACTATTCTTTCTTTCATTTTTCTCTTTCTCTGGGTTGTATCCATTCGGCCCCTTTCAGTCTACTGTTTTAAGACGTTTATCCCCATCCAAGTGTCGATATTTTCCTGGCGAGCGATAGCCACTGTTCCCTTCAATTGGTATATCGTTATAGGGTCGGTTAACCCTTTCTGTACCGGTGACGTCCTTTTTCATTGTGTTCTGACAACTATTAGACGATTCCATTCAGCTTAGGAAGGATGTCTACCAAATAAAATGCTACAGACTCTCGTAATTGCTTCGTTTAACTACCATGTATCCTTTCTAAGCTTTAACAAATCGTCTAAATGTAGCTAGAATAAAATGGGAAGAAAAACGTCGCCGGCACAGAAGGGGTTAAGGGAGGGTTAAGAAACGACGAAGTGTCCCGCAGACGAAAGGACCGAAGAGCAAGTCAACGGCCTTAAGGGGGGTCACCGGCTTTTGTTTTTATCTTTCTCTCCTTGTCTCTCTTTCCCTGGCTTTTATCCATTCGGCCCCATTCAGCCAACTGTTTTAAGACTTTTATCTCCATCCAGGTGTCTATTTCTTTCTGGCGAGCGATAGCGAGCCAGCATTGTATGGAGAAATCCGGCTTCGCCGGAAAAAAATCTTTATCGAAAAATGTACAAATTTAGCTTGCTGCCAAAACAAAAATATATATATGCTGGCGAGCGGTAGAAAATATTGACACCTGGATGGGGGTAAACGTCTTAAAACAGTAGGCTGAATGGGGTCGAATGGATACAAGCCAAAGAGAGAGAGAGAGAGAGAGAGAGAGAGAGAGAGAGAGAAAGAGAAAAGAAGCGAGGTGGGGTCCCTTAAAAACAAACCAGCCCAGCCCAGCACGTCTACCATCCTATTTATTAGTGCATCATGCCTCCCCTCCACAGTCACAGGCTATTAGCCACACTATTAAGGGGAGGTTTCTAGTTTGTTTCCTACTCCTCCAGCAATCTTAAAATTTCACCCCCTTGACCCCCTTTCAAGATAAATTTGTACATTTTTCGGTAGAAAAATGTCCCGGCCGAAGGCCGATTACTCTTAAATTACAGGCTCGCTATCGCTCGCCAGGATAAAATCGACAACTAAATGGCACAAAAGGTCTTAAAATTGACAGAATGGGGCGGAAATTCTTAAAAATCACCAAACTAATGGGGCAAACGTCTTAAAATCTCGAAAGAAATGGGGCTAAACATGAGAAGAAAAGAAAGAAAAAAGTCCCTCAAGTGGATATCTCCCCTTAAAAAGAGAGAGAGAGAGAGAGAGAGAGAGAGAGAGAGAGAGAGAGAGAGAGAGAGAGAGAGAGAGAGAGAGAGAGAGAGAGAGAGAGAGAGATCAAAGCTACTGGCCACAACTTTGGAAAATAAGGAATGAAAACTACTCCAAAAAACTACAGACACTTTACTTCTTGACTTCAGTACCAGCCAAGGTTTTTCGAAGAAATTGTGGTTCATAGCATCAAGGAACACCTCAACAAGTGCCACCTTTTATCACAACGGCAGTTTGGCTTTCTTCAAGGTAAAGTATGGAGTATGCAGCATTATCCTGGGGTGGAGAAGCACGGACTCACTGGGCCATTTTGGATAAGATGCAAGACAGAGCAAGAAGATTAGTAACCAATGCAAGGACATACTGTATATAACCAGTAACTACCAAGGATGGACACACTGCAACACCGGTGGGATGTTGGAGCACTGATATTCTTTTACAAGGCAAATATAAAGGACGTAGAACACTTGGCTCCACTCAACCTACCACGACAAACTCCCACTTACGTCACCTTAGGCAGCCCAGGGGGAAGTGGCGATTGTGCCTCATCCTCATACTATGCATTACCAGGGAGTTTTCCTTTATAAATACTCTTTGTTATGGTATGGAATTTGCTGTCAGGTTTATGTTAAGTATGTTGCAACAGTGCATGAATTTAAGCAAATTGTAAATAGTTACCTAAATTGAATAAGCTAAAATTATCTTTGGATAGTGAATCTGCTATGTTTGTGTAAGCTTTCACTTTGACGCCAAAACACTATGTATTTAAGTTTAAATCAGAAAAACAAAAGACGAGAGAGAGAGAGAGAGAGAATATATACTAGCATCTTGTATTAGTTGCGTCACCTCGTAAATCACAGGAAGACTGGTTATTAGAGGTTCTATCAACACATTGCCTTCAGATGAGAATAGCCTAATTTGTGTGTGAGAGAGAGAGAGAGTGTGTGTGTTTGTTTGTGTGTGTGTGTGTGTGTGTGTGTGTGTAAAAGGGGTAAATACTATCTCATTAAGGGGAGACTGGCCGTTTGTTTGGTCTAATAATTAATGTATTCATATATATATATTTTTCTTCTTCCCTAGATCGCCATCAAGCTTATAAAAACACCCCCTATATATATATATATATATATATATATATATATATATATATATATATATATATATATATATATACAGTATATACAGAGAGAGAGAGAGTGAGTGAGAGTCTGTAGGAGCGAACATTGACAACATTATTTTTGGATATTTGTCTATCAATTTCCAAAAAATATCCTTCGTTTTAATTATGACCAGTTTATAGAGTCAGAGGTATGTTGGTTATTTACAAAAGTATAATATTGGTGTTGGTAAAATAACTCATTTAAATAGATAATTTGATATATCGTAAGTTTCATTTAGTGTTTAGCATGTTATATATATGTTATCTATATTTTTATTAATTTCACCACAACACCCAACACCTCCAATGAAATTAATGAAAGCATATAATTATGTGATCCACCGGGATTCGAACTTGGGTTATCAGTTTTATCACACACAGATTTTTAAGCACTCTAACCATTACACCATCTGAGTGGAAACATATGTTACGAGTTGCTAGCGTGTGTTTGTATATAATTATACAGTATATATGTGTATGTATAAAGTATATATAATTATACAGTATATATGTGTATGTATAAAGTATATATAATTATACAGTATATATAATTATACAGTATATATGTGTATGTATAAAGTATTAATTATACAGTATATATGTGTAGTATATGTACCTTATTAATTATACAGTATATATGTGTAGTATATGTATATATAATTATACAGTATATATGTGTATGTATAAAGTATATATAATTATACAGTATATATGTGTATGTATAAAGTATATATAATTATACAGTATATATTTGTATGTATAAAGTATATAATTATACAGTATATTTGTATGTATAAAGTATATAATTATACAGGTTATATTTGTATGTATAAAGTATATATAATTATACAGTATATATTTGTATGTATAAAGTATATATAATTATACAGTATATATTTGTATGTATAAAGTATATATAATTATACAGGTTATATTTGTATGTATAAAGTATATATAATTATTATGTTCCCTCCACCAACCGACTTTACTCCTAAACTCAATTAATGAAATCAACAATTGCAATTTTCACCCATCACAAACTCACGTACTAGTTTTATTTCTGCTAAATATTTATGTGTTTTGCTATGTGTTTGAAGGAAACAAAAAGCAGGCTCTCTGTAACGAGTGTCTCCCCAGAAGTAAAATAAGGGACAGAGAGCCATGTTTAAGGTACGATGGGGTCAAAATGCATGGGCACACGAAGCAGTCTAAGTCATAGGATGAAGGAAAGATTTGATTGAGGGAAATAGTTCCAGAGTTTTCTTGTTGTGTAGAAGAAAGATCTGAGAAAAAAACCATTATATTCCTTAGGGTCCACAATTGAAACTATCTTCTAGTGGTTGACATCCTATTGCTTTCTAAACACTGCTAGGGAAACTCTGAGCAGGGTGGCCAAATGTTTCATAGGGGTTGAGAAATTTAACACACACACACACAAATTCACTCACTCACTCACTCATTCACACTCACTCTCTTTCACACACACACACACCCACATACACTCACTCACTCACACACACACACACACACACACACACACACACACATGAGCGTTCACATACAGGATTTATAACATTTCCATACTTAACATCTACGCCGGGCTTAGGGTAATGGTTTTCTATTCATCAGGATAAGTAAAAAGTGTAATCCCTAATTATCTCGTCGCTCAGGGAGGGTTAGAGCAAATAAGTTGTAAATCGCAACACCTAATTTCTGGCTGACTCTTCCCAAATGATAGAAATCTCAGCTCAATTACCCAAGTCCTTATATTAACACATTGGGGTTTCGGATGTCTAGACTTATCATGACGAATACATGTGTATGGTGTCGTGAAATTCTGAGGGAAACTGTATGACACATACATTTCCCTTCATTAAAGGGACAGTGGCTGTTCTTTTGTCTTTTGTGTTTTTCTATTAATTAATGTATTCATTTATTTCTTAGTTTACTCGCTAGGCCTCCACCAAGCTTAGAAAACAACCCCCTATACTCCCCTTCAAGATAAATGTGTCATTTTTTTAGTCGAAAAATTTCTCGGCCGATGGCCGGTTCCTCTTAAAATTAAAGGCTCGTTATCACTAGATCACTAGCCAGGAAAATATCTACAGCTAAATGTCACGATAGGTCTTAAAATTGACAACGAAATGGGGCAAAAGGTTTTAAAATCGCCAAACTAATGGGCCAAACTTCTTAGAATCTCAAAACTAATTGGGCTAAACACGAGGAAGAAGGGGGGGGGGGGACCACAAACCCGACCCATCTCCCCTTAAATGACGTGGTGAATTTCTCTTATGTCTTGGTTATGAGTAAGCAGTAAACAGTAAACAGTAAACAGTAAGCAGTAAGCAGTAAGCAGTAAGCTGCACTGAAGATTAGTATTTACGTGAGGGATTATTTGCTGGACCCCTTTCTCCCTCATGTTTAGTCCCATTACTTTTGATATTTTAAGACGTTCGCTCCATTACTTTAGCGATTGTAAGAACTTTCGCCCAATTTCTGTCAATTTTAAGGCCTTTCGTGCCATTTAGGTGTCGATTTTTTCCTGCCGAGCGAAACCGAACCTGTAATTTAAGAAAAACAGGCCTTCGGCCGAGAAATGTTTCTACCGAGAAATGTACAAATTTATCTTGAAAGGGGGTCTAGGGGATGTAATTTTAAGCTTGATGGAGGTCTAGGGAACAAACTAAAATCCTCCCCTTAAAAAATAAATTGGTTACGCTGCCTTTGTGTACAGTCGGGCTAATAAGTGATGTCTCGGCACCAAGTATATTTCGATCAATAATTGGTATCAGCAATGTCTAAAACTTTATTTATTAGTTTCGAGTGAGATATACAAGCATGTTCCCTCACTTACCCACCCTATTCAACATATGACAGGCATGAATACGGCACAGAGCAAGCCAAACGTAATGACAGCTGAGACATGACTTATTAGCGCCACTGTACATGTGTATAGCCAATCTGTGTGTGATAACCCAGGTTCGAATCTCGGTGGATCACATATATGCTTTCATTAATTTCATTGGAGGTGTTTGGTGGTGTGGTGAAATTAATAATAAATGGATTATATAAAGGCGGCGACACACGAGCAGTTTAGAAAGGCACTATAGGAAGGATAGAAAGGCAGCGTAATGTTGACAAAGAAATGGGGTGAAAGGTCTGAAAATCGCCAAACTAATGGAACGAACGTCTTAAAATCTCAAAACTAATGGGGCTAAACATGAGGGAGAAGGGGGACCAGAAAAACGACCTATCTCCCCTTAAAACAAGTAGGAATATCACACGAGATCTATTATTTAGATCTCGTGTGATATCCCTATTTGATGATAATTAACATCCCTATTCGATGGTGAACAGTTTTCCGGTAATATTTTTGAGACTTTTTGCACTGGTAGCGGAAACTAGACTGAAGATATATGAATTTAGGTAAGAAACTTCTTGACAAAGTTTACCTCATAAGTTACCAGACCGGTGTTGACAATATAAGTTGAAGGAAAAAGATCTAGTGGCTTAAGGGGAGATATCCACTTGAGGGATTTTTTTCTGGACTCCTTTCTCCCTCATGTTTAGCCCCATTGCTTTTCTAATTTTAAGACGTTCGCCCCCATTATTTTGACGATTTTAAGAACTTTCGACCCATTTCTGTCAATTTTAAGACCTTTCATGCCATTTAGGTGTCGATTTTATCCTGGCGAGCGATAGCGAGCCTGTAATTTAAGAGGAACCGGCTTTCAGTCGGGAAATTTATCTTGAAAGCGGCTCAAGGGGGTGTAATTTTAAGCTTGATGGAAGTCTAGGGAATCAACTAAAAACCTCCCCTTAACCTCTTCTGTACCGGCGACGTCTTGTTTATTATATATTTATATTCTCGCTCTATTAAGACGATTGTATCCAGTTTAGGAAGGGTCTGTGGTAGTAAAAAGGTCGAAGCCTGTCAATTGCTGGAGGTCCTTCTTAAACTGAATGATTGAGTTTAAAGGACTTCGCCGGTATGGAAGGGGTTTAAGGGAGAAGGGTTTATTTATTTATTTATTTGATTTTTTTTTTTTTTTTTAAGTTTCCTCCCCAGACCTCCATCAAACTTATAAAAATATCCCCAAGATTCCCCTTCTAGATAAATGTGTACATTTTTCGGTAGCAAAATGTTGCAGCACAAGGCAGGTTCCTCCTAAATTACAGGCTCTAGATATCGCTCGCCAGGGGAAAAAATCGACACCCAAATGACACGCAAGGTCTTAAGATTGAAAACAAAAATAGGGCGAAAAGTCTTAAAATCGCCAAAGTACTGGGCCGAAAAATCTACAGAAGGGGTTAATCATCGAGACTTGGACACAGGTAAATACGAACTCAATTAACCCTTTTTAACCCCTTTAGTACCGATAGTACTGCAGATAGGTGAAATATTTGGAAGAATTGTGGGTTTGGTGAAACCAGCATGAAATTTGGCAGACAATTAAAAAAGGTCCCTGGGAAGATATTTGGCTATAGGGCCATTCCAGATTCATTCCATGAGCGGAGTGCCTGCCATTTTACAAAATGGCTGCCAAAATATCTTCTCGAATGTTGTATCCGCCATAGCAATGGTGCTCTGTGCACGCTTTTATGTTTTTCCTCTACTTTTTTTTTTCTCTCTCTAGTTTTTTCTACTCGAGTGGCATATGTAATTGTTTTGGGTACAATAGATGTGGTATTAGTCACAAGATAATTAGAATAAAATAAATTTTTAATATTATTTGGAGCCAGAAGGCTCACATGATGGCTTGTGAATTATGGCCTTGGATTCAGGAATGCAGGTTTTTGTTAGACTGTGATGTTCATTTAATATAGACTTCAGCTAATTTAATCACTTTCACATATTTTGACCATATTCTTCTGCTTTCAGGTGTGACAATGGCCAAAGTTTACAAGGTGGTGGATCCCTTACAGCCCGGGACATCAACACAGGGTCTAGAAACTAACTGGAGCAAGTGCGTTCTTTGTCAGGAAGACACGTCAGAGGTGCTTCACTGTCCAGCCGAGTCTACACGTGCCACACAGGGAGCAGGGTACAAGACAATTGCTGAGCTTCTTGTAGGTTTTGACAGGATTGGCTGTTTGCCCACATCAATCAATCTTTCAAGGCTTGATGATGGGAATGGCATTGAAGAAACACTACAGCGGCACAAGGCCAAGTGGCACGACTCATGTAGGCTCCTCTACAACAGAACAAAACTACAGCGTGCAGAGAAGCGTAAGAAACCCCCAGAAGATGCTGCTGATGACTCTGCTGATAGCCACTCTACACTCTGGCAAAGCAGATCCAATGGAGCTGGCCTACAAGTTATGGCGAGGATCGATTCGTAGTGATGTTTGGTGGCCTACACATCGAGATGGCGTCCCTCAAGGTCCTTGGAGATCTTCTGGAGGGCAGCGGCTGGACAGGAGCACTCGTTCAGGCCGGGGTTGTTACCAGTGGAACAGCAGATTCGTTTCTGAAAGCATCCCCCGTGACACGCACAAGACGGGCTCACCAAGTCACAGCCTGTATCTACTTCAGCAGAGTGCCTACAGGGAGTACATCCAGACCTTGGAAGATGCAAGTGAAGTGGTGCCATTTGAAGACTGGTGTGATGCAAGGTCCGATGCATGTCCTCAATTCCAATTCTGGTACTTCATCCTGCAGCTGGAGCTGGCTGTGATGGTATACGTGAGAGCGATACGCGAGGCCGACTTCCTGCTCTACATAGAGGCCCTGTCTAACATCGTCCCTTGGTTCTTCGCCCTGGACCATACACACTACTCGAGATGGGTGCCGATCCACCTACGAGACATGGTGTCACTGAAGCAGCTCCATCCCGATGTCTATGCTGAGTTTCTGAAGGGGAACTTTGTCGTCAAGAAGTCAAAGCGTGCATTCTCTGCTGTTGCTATTGACCAGGCCCATGAGCAGAACAATGCTTCCGTGAAGGGAGACGGCGGTGCTGTGGGCCTGACGGAGAACCCTGCAGCTCTTCGTCGCTGGATGGTATCTGGTCCCGAGATGGCTCGTTTAATTCAGGAATTCGAGGGATCAACCGAGAAGAGGCAGGACACAGATGGACGTCACCATGAACAGAAGAGACATGCACAGATGCCGTCCTTTAAATTATATTCAGGTAACTATTAGATTATTATATTTAGCTTAGGAAAAAAAAATAATAAAATAGAATAAAATAGAAAATAAAAATAGAAAAACTGGGGTTGGGCCTGAACATATAGATAGATAGATAGATAGATAGATAGATAGATAGATAGGTAGGAAGGACCTCTAGCAATGAAAAGGCTACAGACTATTTCAATTAATAATTTTAGATACCACAGATCATTCCTAGCCTATAAAATCGTCTAATAGTTGTATGTAGCGGTACATAAATTGACGAAAAGGACGTCATTGGTACTGAAGGGGTTAATATCCTCTCCGCCCCCCTTCTCTCTCTCTCTCTCTCTATATATATATATATATATATATATATATATATATATATATATATATATACACGTATATATATATATATATATATATTGCCTGCCAAAGATATACCCTATTCCAAATAATTATGTAGCCTAGTCCAAAACTCTTGACCGTTATCCTCGAATATTTCAACAATATGGGGAGGGTCGGCCAAGGAATAGATGTGGAAATGTACAGCCCATTTTCTCTAGCCCTTTTTGAGTTACAGAGGTTAGGAGTCACGATTTTTGGCCTACCTATTTGGAACAGGGTATAACTGATCCTTTTTCATGATCTACCTGGCCTTTTCATAAGAAGAATCCTTTTTATACATGTATATGTACTCAGGCACATATCCCATTGCTGGGGGTGGCCGACTTGAGACAGAGTCCGATTAGAAACAACATTCAAGGGTTCTAATTATCAGGGTCCGGGACCACTTTCGCATTCCCTCGCCCCTTTCTCTTTCTCGATGAATATGATAATCTCCATTTTTTCAAGGTATGCATAATTATCTATTTGATAGGGGTCCACTTTTGTCCGCGTTATATGAGGATCAAGCTTTAGATTGGACCCCCTATAGACTCCCTTTCAAGATACAGAGGCCGGTTCCAATCGACACCTAATTGACAGAAATAGGGCAACATTTCTTAAAATCGCCAAACTAATCGGGTGAATGTCATAAAATGTCATAAGCAATGGGGTTAAATATGAGAGAGAAAAGGGTAGCCTACCAAAAAAACACTAAGTGAAAATCTCCCTGGTTGTATAACAAATTATTCATGCAAGTCAGTGTTGTCTCTCATACATATTACATCTGAGGTGAAGCTGCATTGATTTCGGGAGCTGATGAGTGATTGGTGCTTCTGAATGCTTGTGTGCTTGGTTTTTGTGGGCAAACTGTTAGACTATAGGCCTACATAAGCACGTTTTTCAAAGGCACAAAGAGGCGAATGTCTGGTAATATTCTCCTGTCACCCCTTTTTCTTTTCCCAGGTCCCCTTTTTCCTTTCCTAGGTCTCTTGCTAATCCTCCCTACCCCTCGTGGGTATGTTACCTTATAAATATAATTATACGTGTGAGTTACTGTCTTACTGAGTATTGTTAGATAGGATATTAGTCACATATATTTATAATAGTCTACGGTGACCCGTTTTCTGTGAATCGGCAAACTACCCGAACAATTATTATTATTATTAGTGATTCTATTGCATTAATTAGTATGTTTCTATTATTTAACGTAATTATAAAGTATTTATTTGCTCTCTTTCATACTAAATACCAGTAATTAAATAATATTGGCCTATGCACGTTGACAAAGCGAGGCGGCAGCGAGACCTCCAATGTTATTGTCACCGGCGAAGACGAATCATCGGAGGAAATTGGAATAAATCACCATAGATACGAATTTCAACGGGTAAATATGGTGTTCCTAGGTTTCTGTGTATATTCCTCCTTCTTTACAGAGCGTAGGAAGCACTCCAGTTTCAACATATTGCCCAAAATCCCGTTTGTCCAATGTCACGTGGGTGGCTCCAACTCGATTTGGGAAGCCTAGCCTATGCAAATAATTTCGGCCTAGCCTAACTTTTTGTTCTCAATATTTGAAGGCTAATATAGAATATGGATGTTGCAAAGATTAAAATTCGTTTCAACCACCGGAAATGCATTTTATGTGCACTAGGACTAGGCCTAGTTTATATAGCCTAGCCTAGGCCTAAAGCACTGTATAAACGGTTATACTGATGATTTGGACCGACAGTTAGCCCATCGATCTTTTGGTACGATTTTAGTTACTGGACACCTATTTGACAGGTAGGCTTACCGCCAACGATTTAATAGGCCTAGCCTACATATTTATTTTCGGTTACCACGCATCCAACACCAAGCTACACCCTTTTCTGGTGTAGGCTACGAAACACTAAAAAAGCAATGGGGACACTTTAATAGGCCTAATGATAATATGAGACGAAATATAAAGACAACTCTGTTGCGTTCGTGGAAGTAGCGTCGCTTTGTTTACTTTAGGCTACGCTCGGAGTGACTTCCCAGTTCCGCCGCCTTGGCGGTCGACTTCAAATGGCTAAGCTTATATAACCAGTTGTTGGGTCCATTTTTTTATAAAGACTTGCGTTAGGACTATAGGCCGTGGGATCAGTGTGCCAAAATTCGCCCATTTTCTTCGTGATCCCGAACCTAACATTGAAAAAATATTGATACTGAAATAGGCTAAGAGCCTGTGACTGTCCCGGGGCGGCCGGGAGCCCCGCTAAACCTGCCATTCTATTTCTACATTACACTCATCAAACGATAGTTGCTTTGCTCTACACTGTACTCTACATTGGCTATGATCTTAGAACTATTATATATCACCTGTATTGAAGTCCAAATGCAGCTACTAATGTAAATATAGACGGATAAATCCAGAGCTCGAGTCATGAGAGCGATTTGTTTACACTGTGAAAACACAACTTGTTCGGTTCGGATGAGGTGACTGACTTTAGCACCAATATAACAAATATATATTACAATAAGGAAACAGCCTAATAACATGAGCGGGGGGCTGCGCCCCCCGCAGACGCCGCGCAAAGTTGATCCTTGTAAGCTTAGAAAAATGATCCAGAACTGGATAATTTCTGTTTTGGCACCCTGCGTGGGATACAGGACAGGGTTGAGGGGGGGCACTCCCCCCCCCCCCCTCATGAATTATGATAATCGTCATGTATGTGGCCAGCAGGGGGCAAGTAAAACAGCTGGCCGTAGTAACCTCGAGCGTCCTGGGTAGCCTAAACAAACTGCGACGACGGACTCCCCCCCGCCGCCGTTTTATTCTCGTCGAAAACCACATTGAAAAGTTATTATATCGTTTTCAATACTATTACCGGACCAGAAAAAGGTGTAGCTTGGTGTTGGATGCGTGGAAACTGAAAACAAATATGTATTAAATCCTCGGTGCCGGTGGTACCTGTCAAATAGGTGTCCAGTAACTAAAATTGTACCGATCTTTTTAGGCCTAATAGGTCTGGTAGAGCATAGGCCCTACATCATTGCTATAGCCTATAGGCTATGTCATTAAGAATAAGAGCTGAAATGTATTAGGCTAGGCTATAGGCTAAGGGAGAAGAAAAAAAAACGCTAAAATATGCAAAACAGCTAGGCTAGCAGTGCAATCTTCATGGGTGATGGCAAATTAACATAGGCCTAAAGTTTAAGATTTTTTTCGCATAAGGGCCTAGCCTAGGGTTAAGCTTTCGGAAATTAATGAGTAATAAATAAGCTACCTATACTGCTGTTTGCGGATGATACAGTTCTGATGAGTGATAATGAATGGGAGTTGCAGGGTCTGTTAAATGAGTTTGGAACAGTGCGAAAAATGGAATTTGAAGGTAAATGCGGGGAAGAGCAAGGTTATGGTCTTCGAAAGGGGTGAAGTCACAGAGTGTGAGGTGAAGCTGAACGGTCAGGCTATGGAGATCGTCAACTCTTTTAAGTATCTGGGCAGTGTGTTGAGTAAAAGATGGAACTATGGATGAAGAAGTGCGGGAGAGGGTACAACAGGGGAAGAGGGTTGTAGGAACGCTAAAAGCAGTAACAAGAAATAGGGTGGTCAGTATGGAAGTGAAGAAGTCCTTGCATGACAGTGTGGTAATCCCGACACTGACTTACGGAAGCGAAGCATGGACGTTGGTTGAGAGACTCAGACCAAGAGTGAGAGCAGTGGAAATGAATTACTTAAGGAGTGCGTGCGGAGTTACATGGAGGGATAGACAGACTAATGAGGAAGTAAGAAGGAGGTGTGGTGGTGCTGGAAAGTGTGAAAAGGAACAACTTAAGATGGTTCGGCCATATGGAACGTATGGAAAGCGAGAGAATGACTAAGAGGGTGTACGAGAGCGAGGTGGAGGGACAGAGAGGAAGAAGTAGACCGAATGAAAGGTGGAAGGATGGAGTGAGGAAGTACATGAACGAAGGCGGTGCTGGTTGGGGGGAGGGGCGTCGACTGACTGGGGACAGAGGTGCATGGGGGCGGTTCGTTCGTGGCCACCCCTTCGGGGATCACGGCGTCAGGCAATAGATAGATAGAGATAGATGATGATTTTTTATTTTAACTTACATCCGCCGCTGCACTCATGTTATTGTTGTGAACCTCTCGGCCCTCTCACTACCATTCGTTGCCGGACTAAGGGATGTCCCATAATACTGTGTTTTTTGCACTGTTACCCAATCAGCGGGGGTGTGGGGGCAGCAGCCCCCACCCATAATACTAGGGTAGGTAAGGTTGTTAGGTTAGGCTAGGATAATGTCTTTTTTTTTTTACGCTTTTAACCCCTCATTTTCCTTGAACTTCATGACCATCCCCACTAGTAGGGGGCGTGTTTTTAGATTGTTGGATAATGGGTAAATACTCATTTCAGCTCCTCTTCAGTATAAAACAAGGTAAATCTACAGTTATACTACCCCTCCCCCACTACCCCCCACCACTTCCCTCCTTCAAAACACGCCTTTTAGCGTGTTTTTGGATGGTTCAGCAGATGCGGAAAGTGAAAAAAAAACAAAAAAAAACATTTATCGTCAACCAGATAAGAATTTTTCAGGTAATTTTTTGTTGTTTTTTATTTTTTATTTGATATAGGCCTACAGTGTTGTTTAATACGAGGACTGTCACATTTTAGTATTTTTAACATTAGCCTAACCTAACCTAACCGAAAACTAACCTGTCTCTGCGACGGTCTTAACCCAGCTCACGTTCCCTGTTTATGGGTGGGCGACGGTCTAAACCCAGCTCACGTTCCCTGTTTATGGGTTTGCGAAGGTTTGTAATACTTCAATGTATCTATTTCAAGTCAAATATACATTTCCGCGCATCATCAAACCATACTAAGTCTACTACTAATAATATTAGGCCATTAGTACCAACAGAATAACGACAAAATAGGGGTAGTATAACTGTAGATTTATCTAAAACAACACTATATCTGAAGGAAAAATTCAAGTAAACAAAATTAAACTTACTGAAATCGCTGTCGGTCGAAAAAGTCAGGTTTACCGTAAAAACAAACAAAAACTCCCTATAACATCTCCCTATTGACGGTGGTATTGGTAAAACTGAGCCCCTTACTGGCAAAATAGATGCTGATTTTGGTACGATTTTACTTACTGGACACCTATTTGACAGGTACTGCAGTGTACAGTCTGTACCACAAAGGATTTAATACATATTTTCGGTTTCCATGCATCCAACACCAAGCTACACCTAAAGAGAAAGAGAGGGGATATGATAGAGACTTTTAAGATAGTGTCAGGAAAATATGATGAGGATGTGTGTGAAGGTATCTTCTTGATGCGGGAGGGAACAAGAATGAGAGGACACACTAAGAAAATTTACAAAGAAAGAAATAGGCTTGAGAAGGCAAAGAACTCATTTTGTGATAGTGGTAAATGAGTGGAACGCACTGCCCCAGTATGTAGTCGATTCCGAATCAATAAGGGAGTTTGAAAGTAATCTTGATAAAGCATGGGGAAGACAAGATTTGAAGTTTGATTATAAAGCAAAAATACAGAATAGTAAAAATGTTGCGTCTGCTACCGCCGCCGCCAACACCGTGAACGACCGCAGCAGTGCAAGTACTGGTACTGAGCTGGATACACAGGCCTAGTTTGCCTTTTTCCAGAGGATCTACTGTAAGAATTTCTGGCAGGGTGTCAAACCCGAGCAATTTTGTTTAAAGACTTGAATGAATATGGGAAGGAATATAAGAACATGTACATAAATAACATTGTTTTGGCCATGATGTCACTTCCAATGACATCTTTGAACTGTAAACCATAATATGATCTCTATAGGCTACCGACAATAATAAAGACTTACAATAGCCTACTGTATTCGGCTTTCGTTTGACACCCTGAATTTTCTGGTCCGGTAATAGTATTGAAAACTAAAACTAAATGTGGTTTTCGACGAGAATAAAACTGCGCGTTTGTGCCGAAAATCAGGAGTCCGTCGTTGGTTTGTTTACACAGGACGCTCGAGGTTACGTCCCCTCTAAATTGACCATTCTGTTGCCGAGCATTTTCACGGATACATAATTGTATTACCGGTATGCTCTGGCTCTTGTTTATGCTTGAAAAAGAGCATGGAATGATGCTCGTTTAGGGTAAATCTGCCCGCCTGCCAGGTAGTAAAAGTTACAAATGTCCCCGTCCGACAAGGGTTAATTGTATTTGGTTAGGTTAGGCTGATATAAAGTTAAATTGCACCAATTCTTATTAGGCTAGCCTATAGAAAACTAGAAAATACATAGGCTAGGAAAACTAGGGAATTAAAACAAAAAAGGCTAGACCTAGGCTAAAGCTAAAATAGATAAATCTATTGTAATTGTTGATTAGTCTGGCCTCCGCTTTACGCCTTTAAAAGCTGTCCCAGATTAAGAGATATGACTAGGAATCCATAGAAGAGTGAAATTAAGAATGGAAATGCTGAATTTATGATATAGGGTAGGCTATGGTATTATTGTGGACATTCACTTGACGATCTTTCAGAAGAGCTTTTGGCAAGAATGTTAAGTGCGGGCGTACCGCCATCCTTGTTTACACTACGCGTAGTGGCGTCGGACCTTTGCCATCATGTTCCCGTCTATTTTGACTGCCTTTGGATACAATAATATGTTGAGGGGGGCTTTGCCCCCCCCCTCACCCCCCCATGACATATTGTCATCATCATATATATTGCCAGTAGGGGGCAAATTACCGAATAAATCGCCGTCAAAATAGACGCAAACTTAACCACGGCGATCGACAAATGTAAACATGATGGCGGCGGGGGAGGCGTCGGACCTTTACAATCATGTTCCCGTTTATTTTGAATGCCATTGGAATGATTGGGTACAATAATCACCCCCCTATGACATATTGTCATCATCATATATATTGCCAGCAGGGGCCAAATAACCGAAAAAAATTGCCGTCAAAATAGACGCGAAGTTAACCGCGGCGATCGCCCTATGTAAACACGACGACCGTACGCCCGAACTCTACATCCATCCCGAGCTTTTCCTCTAAAACTATTCCAGATTATAGAAAGTGACATTAGGAATCCATATAATACTGTACTTAAATTAAAAAAGGAAACGCATATTTTACAAGATACCTGTACAGTATAATGATTATGATATATTATATGTGGGTATTAACGATCTCGCGGACGAGTTTACACTCGCAACCCCCGTTTTCTGTTATGACGTGCGATCTTGAAGGTGCTTTTCATTCACCCGCAGTACTTTATGGTAATTTGACCAGGTGACCCTGTTCTCTGGATAACCTGGATGTGTGTGAGTTTGTGTTTTTATCTATGTTTGTTCATTGTTTTATGTTGTTTTTGTGTTTTCCCTGTTCTTGCTCTGCCTTGAGTCGGCCACCCCCGAGATTTTTTTTTATAAAATAGAATAAAATGGAAAATATAAATAGGGAAAATGGGAATTGGGCCTGAGCATATAGATAGATAGATAGATATATAGTTTTTAAAAGCAGCGGGGGCTGGGGGAGCAGCCATGCAGCCCCCACTCCCAGGTTAGGTTAATGATATCGTTGGAGGAGGCGTGTGAGGGTTTGTTTACGTCCACGAGTATCCCCGCTAGGCTGCGTTCACGTTGGAGAAAAATGTATATACCGGTAGTCTATACTGTACTGTAGGATGGTTGTAGTATAACTGGGCTAAATGGGAGTGGTAATATTAGCAATACAAGACTAACCCTTACTTACCAGTTAGTCTGTGTCCCATGTAGCCTACCCGGTACGTGGGATACAAGGCTAACCCTTACCTACCAAGTAGCACGTGTCCCTAGTACCCAGTACGTGGGATACAAGACTAACCCTTGCCTTCCTGCAGTATTAGGTGAATATTGCTCACCTTTCATGCACCGGGGGTTGCCGTTAAGTATTCAGTACACCTGTATTCAGAAGTAGAATTTTCTTAATCTTATAATTACCTCTCCAAAATTGGTTTTCAGCCCACATCTCGCTCAAAGACAACTTACAGTAGATCCTCTGGAAAAAAGGCAAACTAGGCCTGTGTATCCAGCTCAGTACCAGTACTTGCACTGCTGCGGATGTTCACAGTGTTGGCGGCGGCGGCAGCAGACGCAACATTTTTACTATTCTGTGTTTTCGCTTTGTAATCAAACTTCAACTCTTGTCTTCCCCATGCTTTATTAAGATTACTTTCAAACTTCTTTCCTGATTCGGAATCGACTACATACTGGGGCAGTGCGTTCCACTCATTTACCACTATCACAAAAGAGTTCTTTGTCTTTTCAAGAGGTTAAGTAATTAAACTAAAGGTTTCTAAACAATACTGATGGTCACAAAGGCTTTTAAGTATCCCAGAAAGGGTTCAAATTGTGTACCGGCGTGTGAAAGGGTTAAGCATCTTCCGCATGAATGAAGCCTCTTGGCAGGTAGTACAGTACAGTATACAACGTCTGGTCTATCAGAGTGAGAACTGAGCGATCTCTGCCATACCCATAGCTTACTCTGACTGTTCCTTTTACTTATGTACCTTGGGGCTGCTCGGCCAGACAGCCTGAGGAACAGCAACAACAACAACTTATGTATCTTCTAGATCTCAAGTGACGGCGTCTTTTCCGTGGATTGACCCAATCTACCAAGATTGGAAGCCAAAGCGTCACATTTTTCCTTTGTCCCTCAACTTTCTCTTCATAATTGCTGAGGGGCACAGGGCCCTGGGTGGGGCTTTGGTTTCCTGGGCGTTTCCGCACCCTCCTCAGCTCCCCGCCATGGAGTGGCTTCGGTCACCCAGGCTTTATTGTGGTCGGCAGGGAGGGTTCTGTGGAGGCGCTCGGTTATGGCCTTGGCCTTGTTCGGGGCCTTGGGGCTGTTCGGCCAGGCAGCTTGGAGAACAACAACAACCTTTAAATATAAATTTTGACATGTACAGTATTGTAGTTTCTATATTCATGCAGAATTTAAAAGAATTTCCCAGAATGTCCTGAACTTCCCAAATTGAACATGACGAGAGGGCGTTGGTATGTGTGCGATTAATTTGCTTGGGAAACAGATTAACTTGCTCGTGTAGTTTTGTACATCCTTTGTGGTGGTTTTGTGGGTTTTGTTTTCAAAATATTATTTTACTAAAGCGTTATTTCTACATAGCAATTTTGATAAGTTCTTGTGTTTCGGTAGTGGTACCACCGGTAGACTGATTTTTCATTTGAACTTATAACTCGTTTTATATAAGTTTATTATGAAATATTATAAAGAATTAAGGTAAGTATATAAGATATATAGTAGCCTACTTATGATTGAATTATCGTATTTCGACGATATCGGTCACTCGGAAAATCAGCTGATGAATCTCGGCGCTCCAAATGCACTTGCCAATATTGAAAGTATAGGCCTATTCGCCGGTATACGGTCGGTGAATGTGTATTCAGACTTATAAACTTCGTACATTATTTCAGCCTTTCGGATTTGTTTGAGAGGCTGAGAAAAATTAAATCGCATTCGGACCAAGAGCCGAGTTTCGGACTTATAAACTTCGGACATTATTTCAGCCATTCAGACAAATCCGAATGGCTGAAGTGTGAAGTTCGGACTCGGCCCTTTCGGATTTTTGACACTTTCGGACTCTCCCCCAATTAGTCCGAAAGAGCGAGGTTCTACTATACAGTATAGTAATGTGAAAAGAATAGCCTAAAAGTATGGTTTATTTGTGGGTGCGTTTCAAAGTTTTAACAGTTGTTAACAATATTTTTAAGCCGTCCATCGAATCTTATCGCAGAGGAGTTTACCATTGCACTACCGTTTTCAGTGGCTCCATTTTCTTATGACGTGCAATTTTGGATGTATTTTTCACTCTCCTACATAGTATTTTGGTTATGCTCACGGTCACAAGCATTACGTACGCGTCTAATTTGACCGTGTTTTTTTTTTTTTTTTTTATTTTTTTATACAAGATCAGGTACTTCTGTTCGATCTCAAAACAAAGAACTTAAAAACGAAGGCAGTCCATGACAGGGTCGCCTGGAATGACGCCATTTAGGACGCGAGACTGTAACCACACTCTCTTTGGACGAAACGGATTAACTTTCTCATGTACTGTAGTAATGTACACCCTATCTATCTATCTATCTATCTATTGCCGGACGCCTTACTCCCCTTACGAGGGTGGCCATACACAGAATGCCCCCAAGCGGACCTATTCCCTGTGAGAGGGACAACCCGAGCCAGTTTAGTGAAGGACTTACAGGATTGACCACTCAATTTAGGATCCGTCCGACTCAGAGGCCCTCTGTGTATCTTGTTTGCACTATTTTTCTACAGTGGTGTTCGGCTAATCCATCCACTAACCTGCCTTACCCTTAGGTAAGCAGTACGGATTTGTATCAGGTTTACTCCCCTAGACAGGTTGCCAACCAAGGCTGACTAGTCCCATCCACCCGGATTTGTATAAGGTTGTCTCCCCTAGATGAGTTGCCGACCAAGGCTAACGAGTCCCATCCACCCGAGAATGTACACCCTATGTGTTGGATTATGTTTTTTATTTCATAAATTTTATTTTAGTAAGCGTTATTTCCACATAGCGATTTTGATGAGTTATTTTACCTTTATCTTGTATCGTCCCAGTTTTGGTTTGTTTAGTTTGCAAGTTTTACATTTTAATTAAACTTATAAATGTATGTACAGTATGTAGTGGACTTTACTCAAAGCTCTTGTAAATTGCAGATGGAAAGCAGTGGAGAACCACTTCCGAGAGTTTCTACTGCCCGGCGAACCGTTATTACCAGAGGTGTTCAACAACCAAAAAAAGGTACCTTATTTGATTTTTTAAGACCTTTCGTGCCATTTAGGTGTCTATTTTATAAAACGTCGTCGGTACTGAAAGAGGTAATGTGAACTGGGCTGAATTAGGACAATTTTTGTACCATCGAGTCAAGTTTTCTGTTCTATCTTAGTATTATATGTGAGACTGGTCCACTAGTGTATCAAGTCATAGCAGTAAGAAAAAATTAAATGTCTATTATATATTATTAAAATACAGTAAACTTCCGTTAATCCGAAGGGCAGCGGACCAGCCCTCGTTCGGATTAGTGGATTTTTCGGATTATCGGACTTTACCCCTATGAACCTGTGTATGACGAAAACATTGACGCATTAGGCCACCCAAATGACACAATGGTGCACACACACATATCATATGTTCATGAAATCACTTCAAAAGTTTACCATTGTCATTGTAGCTTCAAAACATTCAGATTAATGGTCAAAGGAATCTGTTGATATAAACGTAAACACCATATGTCCGCATCGTCGTCTTCTTCTTCCATCTACTAGCGAGTTTGTCTTGCTCTTGAAGATCAGATCAGATGTGGTTCGGGAAGTAATGCCTTAACCCTCTCACATCCTTTTGACGCAGAGGTTGCCAGATTAGCAATAAGAAATAGATTACTCTCACTCTTATAATTACCTCTCCAAAATTAGTTTTCTGCCCACAGCTAACTCAAAGACAACTGCAGAGGTTGAAGTAAATAAACTAAAGGTTTATAATTATCCCTGACGGTAACAAAGGCTTTAAAGTATCCCTAATAGGCTCAAAAATTGCGTCAGGATGTGAGAGGGTTAACAACGGCACTTCCCCGAGAGGTTCTTGTAATTTTCATTTTGTGATTTTCCTTTTGTGACGTGCTCTGTTATATTATATTGTATTGAAAGCACCCTTGTCTTGTTGTTTTGAAAGCACCCTTGGGACGCTCCGATCACTGAACTATAAATAGTAGCGTATCGGAACGTCCAAAGGTGCGTTTTCAAGCTCAAGACTGAATGCGCTTGCAGAAAATGCGGTGCAAGCCAGTAGCGCATCGGAGCGTCCCAAGGATGCGTTCAAGAGCAAAACAAACTCTCTAGCAGACGATGTGGAAGAAGAAGAAGGTGTTTACGTTTATACCAGTAGCTTCCTTTGACCATTAATCTGAATGTTTTGAAGTAGGTAATAGGCTACAATGACAATGGTAAACTTTTAAAGTGAATTCATGAACATATGATATGTGTGTGCTCCATTATGTGTCATTTGAGTGGACTAATGCCTCAAAAAGGGGACTTTGGGACTTCTTGAAATTCGGACCATCGGGTGAATTCGGATTTGGCCTCAAATTGAAAAATTCGGACTATTGGGAGATTCGAATCATCGGTCGTCGGATTAACAGACTTTTACTGTATATAATTACAGTTGAGCCCCTACCGTATCTTCGCGACAGCAGTCTTCGCTGTTTCAATCTTCGCCGTAGACACCAAACATTCCAAATTTTTATCTTCCCTGTAAATGAATCAATCTTATCTTCGCAACAAATTCGAGGAAAATATGCTGCTTTTTTAATCTTCGCAGCTAATATTTCAATCTTCGCGCCACATTTTCCCACCTAGCTGAGGCGTAAACATGGTGGCGTAAATCTAGTGGCGCCATCTAGCAACGTCATCACAAAGCAGCCAATCACAGGCATCGAGTAGAAAACCATTGTATTCACCACCTGTTGTCTGACTCTGACTCTTATCTCACTAGTGGTGTAACCCTCTGACTATTATGGCCTCTATTGCGTCTAGTGGGAGTGGCGGAGCTCCGGGGGGGTAACCGAGATATACCACAAAGGCCGGGACCGTCAAAAGTTGGTGGGAAACTTTATTTTATTAATATTTACAATGCATAAACTATACTTTTTGTACAAAGAAATGTGTTTTCATAATAAAAAACTGGGAAAAAGAGCAACTTTTGGAATGAGCACAAAACCGATTAGAATTTTCCCCATAAGAACAGTGCCCCGATCCTAGCGCGATTTCTTTGGAAACGATTAGGAGCGAAGATGGGGGCTCCACGTATGGGTGTCTGAATTCATACCCAATCCGGGGTCATTTCGGACATGTGATCTGAATTCGGACATTCATAGAAAACGAAGGTACAGGGTAAGACTACCCTGGGATCCCAGTATGAACTCGGACATGTGTGGGGATAATTCGGTCATGTGTGGGGCTATTTTGGACTTGTGTGGGCTGTCAAAAAAAATTATTTACCTGTATTCATTTAAAAAAAAATTTACCGTACTGTATACTGTGTATCTTAAAGGGCATACATAGCTCACAAGGTCAGCTATCCTCATTATCATAAATATTAGTTTACAATATACCTCCTATGAGCAATAATAGACCTGTTGTGACTTCTAGAGAAGAGGCATTGGGGTACCCATAAAATATCACAATCGGTCAAAGACTAAAATATCTTCTTATATATATTTCTGTCACTGGTCTATAGCTCCCCATCTCTTGTAAACTTTTCGCTCCTCCTTTGTATAATAATGTTACTCGCTTCTCTTTCCACCTTGGTATTTCCTCCTCTTCCCATATTTTATCAAATAGCTTCTTTAACATTCTAAGTACCATCTCTCCTCCTTCAATATACAGTACATTTCTGCTGCTATTCCATCTGGCCCTGCCGCTTTGTTTCTCTTCAATTTCTTCACACTCCTAATCTCCTCCTCACTCACCCTAATATTCATATTTTCATTTATATCCTCATTTAGTTCAATGTTCCAGTGGCCCACCATTATTTGGTCATTTATCACCCCCACTTTTTCCCAGTACCTTTTTATTTCCTCCTCAATCTTGTTTGCATCACTAATTTGTTCTCCACCTACAATCAACTCCACTACTATATTTTCCCCCTTTTTTTTCAGTCATCTATACCACTCAGCTTTTCCCTTGTCCCCCTTCTCCTTTATCTTGTCAATTTCCTTTTTCTAGTGCTTCTCTATTGCTCGTCTTTATTAAATTTTTATGTAATTTTTCTCTCCTTGTACTCTTCCCTTGCTATTCTAATTTCCTCCTCACTTATATTTTCCCCTTTCCTATTCCTCTTCTCCAAATCTTTTCTAACCCTGTTTTTCTCTTTCCTCATTTTTCTCGCCTGTTCACACGGTCGTGTTTTTACCCGACCTCCGATGAGGTCGATGAGATTAGTATTGAAAATCTAAATTTTGCCAAGGTGTCTTATTTCTCTGGGTAATGGAGGGAACCAACATGTTGGTTTCTTGAGTTTCTCCGCTCCCAGTCCTCGGTGTACAGTATTTGTCAGATTCATAGGCTTGGTCGCCTCTCCTACCGTCCTACGAATCGGAAAACAAGACATTCAGTAATGCGTTTGTTTTTACATTCATCCCAAGTCAAGAAACCAAAACGATATATTAAACAGACCATATATGAAAAAGATATACTGTACTAAAAAAGATACTATTCGGAGAAGATGCGAAGAAAGAATAGGCAAAAAGAATAATTAAAGATATCTGAAAACAACGATAAAAGTCAGTCAACTCATTCACGAGATGATAACTAACAAATAAAGGGGCCCGTTGTAAATGCCATCTCCCTAACTTAACATCGACCAAGTCGTGCATACCACTATATCCCGAGCACCAGTAGACGCATTAGGTTTATCTTTGGCTCTTCTTAACTATGTCTGCCAAAGCACAACATATCCGATATTGTGAGTGGCCCAAAGATGCACTGATATCACTACCGGTATGTAACTGTACATGTGCTTTCTGCTGGTGATTCTCCGTCCATAGACCCCACCTTTGATTTGGCTATCCCGTGTGAATTGTTTTTAATTTTTGGCGGAAATTTTCCAGCAAATCTTCCTGAGTTCCCCGCGGAATGGAAACTGAAAATGACCGTGTGACCAGGCCTTTAGTGTCTCTATTCCACCACCCTTTCATTCCTCTCCTTTTCATTAACCCCTAACCATCGGGGGCGGACTTAAGTCCGTATCGAAAACCTTGGACTATGTGGCGGGGGCGGACTTTAATCCGTGTGCAATATTGGCTCTGAGAGAGAGACGAGTGACGGGAGGAGCATGGGTTACCTCATGACCGCTCGCCACGGCAGCCGTGGACCGACTGAGATGTACTCCACATACATCCACCCTCACTCCCTCGCTACACACTTAATTATATAACGAAATGACCGTATTTTAGCGATTTTGCCCTTCGGTTGCACGATCGTTGCAAGACAACCAGTGATCGTAGAAGGATGGTTCAGGTGTCATTGGAAAGGTCAATTAACGCCCTTTCAGGGATACATAATTGTATTACGCTCTGGCTCTTGTTTATTCATGAAAAAGAGCACGGAAACAAGGCCATTTATGGTTAAAAAAAAAACCCGCTGAGCGGTACATAGAATTTACCGACCTAGCCGCTCGACGAGTGTTAAGTAACACCCCGTTCTTAACATAAATAATCAATTACAAACTCCATCGGCTGGTCTATCAGAGTGAGAACTGAGCGATCTCTGCCATACCCATAGCTTACTCTGACTGTTGTTGTTCCCCAAGCTGCCTGGCCGAACAGCCCCAAGGCCCCGAGCACGGCCAAGGCCATAACCGAGCACCCCCACAGAACCCTCCCTGCCGACCACAATAAAGCCTGGGTGACCGAAGCCACTCCATGGCGGGGAGCTGAGGAGGGTGCGGAAACGCCCGGGAAACCAAAGCCCCACCCAGGGCCCTGTGCCCCTCAGCAATTATGAAGAGAAAGTTGAGGGGCAAGGGAAAAATGTGACGCTTTGGCTTCCAATCTTGGTAGATTGGGAGGTCAATCCACGGAAGAGATGCCGTCACTCGAGATCTAGAAGATATATAAGTAAAAGCAACAGTCAGAGTAAGCTATGGGTATGGCAGAGATCGCTCAGTTCTCACTCTGATAGGCCAGCCCATCATTCTGACTGTTCCTTTTACTTACTTATTCTCTAGATCTCAAGTGACGGCGTCTCTTCCGTGGATTGACCTTCCAATCTATCAAGATTGGAAGCCAAAGCATCACATTTTTCCTTTGCCCCTCAACTTTCTCTTCATAATTGCTGAGGGGCACAGGGCCCTGGGTGGGGCTTTGGTTTCCCTGGCGTTTCCGCACCCTCCTCAGCTCCCCGCCATGGAGTGGCTTCGGTCACCCAGGCTTTATTGTGGTAAGCAGGGAGGGTTCTGTGGGGGCGCTCGGTTATGGCCTTGGCTTTGCTCGGGGCCTTGGGGCTGTTCGGCCAGGCAGCTTGGGGAACAACAACAAACCCCAATGCACTTGAATAAACTAATGAAAGCATATGGTCCTTCCGGGATTCGAACTCGGGACACCACACCCAGAACATAATCATCTATTCTCTCCTTCTCTAGTACTCTGTCTGCTACCTTATTTATTTCTCTCTCTATCCACTTCTCAATTTGCATTGCACTCCCTTCTCTCACTTCCTCATCATTCCCTATTTCCTCCCTAAATGTTCCCCAATCTATCTCCTTCATCTTTCACCTTTCTGCTTTATTGGTCTCTCTACCCTTCTCTAACTTCTCCTTATTTAGATTTATGCTGTATCCTATTTTCATTTGGTTATGGTCACTTTATTTTTAATTTCTTTCTTCATCTACTATTGGTTGGTTTGGACACATGGAGAGAATGGATGATCAGAACGGGGTGAGGGAATGCCGGACTGTGAACGTGGGGGGAGGTGTGCGTAGGGGTGGACCTAGAATGACGTGGGATGGGGTACTCTGGTCTGATCTCAAAATAAAGAACTTGACAACAGGGGCAGCCCTTGAGAGGGCCTCCTGGAGAGCCGCCATTTAGGATGCGAGACTGTAACTGCATTCTCTGTGGACAAGACGGTCTTTAAATTTTTATGTATGTACGGTATGTATGTATGTATGTATTTCCACCACTCTCTCTCTCCTGCTTTATTGTTAACTAATATGTAATCAATTGCTGAGCTCCTTCCTTCTCTTCCTCTCCATGTTGCTTTCCCCTCCTTGTCTACAGTATTTTTAAAAGGATGGCACTGATACTGAAAGGAGTAAAAATGGGGTTTGATTTTTTAGTACATAGAATTCATCACCAAATATCAAACAATATATTCTGAATCAGGAATGGTACATATTAATTATGGTGTGGTGTCCCGAGTTTGAATCCCGGGAGGAACATATACTTTCATTAGTTTATTCAAGTGTATTGGGGTTTGTAATTGATGAATAATGTTAAGACCAGGGTGTTACTTAATAGTTATATTTAAATTTAAGGAGATGGTAATGACGCCAGTGGTACTGTACCAATATTGCGGAGGTTTGCTTATCTCTATAAATATTGCGCTATTCAGTGTGCATTTTGGTCTGAGTGCATGATTAGATTATTATCCAGTATTCGATAAATGGATATCAATCGTAGTCATGTACTTAACCATTAACTGTCTTGGTGGTGTAATGGTTAGTGTTTAAAATCTGTATGTGGTATCCCAGGTTCAAATCCCGGGAGGATCACATGCTTTGATTAATTTAATTGAGAGGTGTTTGGTGTTGGAAGTAAAGTGATTAATAAATTTTTTCTTCTATAGGATCAGGAATAATTTGTACCGAGGTCGGTCCTTTGAGATCAGTGCCTAATAAATTGTTCTTTTCTTCCACGTAAACATTACGCTATTCGGTGTGCAGTTGGGTCTGAGTGAATTATTAGATTAATATCCAGTATTCGATAAATGGATATCAATCGTAGTCACGTACTTAACCTCGAACCCCTTTTGTACTGGCAACATCCTTTTAACTATATACCTGTACTGGCTGTTATCAGATGATAGTAGGCCTATTCAGTTTATAAAAATAACAGACTTTGAACTATCCTGCATAACCCTTTTTAGTACCACAAATCCTTCTTAACCCTCCTGGCCCGGGCTGGTCCTCCAAAGGACAGTGTGGGCTACCCGGGCGATCTGGCCGAAAAACGTCTAGGCCTAGGCTACCGTATTTTTGTTTAGTTTAACTGCTAAAAAAATCCCACGCATCTATAAACGTAGTGCAGTTTCCAATCTGTAGACTGGTGTTGAGTAGAGCTCTCTAAGTCAACTGGTTCAGTTGTGATGACAATTTCCGTGGAGCGAATTTTGCGGCGATGTTGACAATATCGGAGCTTTTCAGACACTAATTTCGTCTGACATCACAACAATAACATTGATCCGACGTCTCCTTATTGTTTTCGGAGGTGCGGTGACGCAACGATCGGCTTTGTTTACATGCGTCGGACGCACAGCGTTCAGACCAAGCTGAATAGGCTTGAAAGCTTGCTGCCTATTAACAGGACACCCGGGCTCCTGCCCTTCTTTTGTGGTGTCCTTTTAACAGGACATCCGGGCTGGAAGGGTTAAGCAACAGAAACTTTTCTAAATGTAGCTAAATTGGGATTAAAAAGACATCAACGGTACAGATTGGGTTAACTGTCTTTGGTGGTTTAATGGTTAGAGTGTTTAAAATCTGGATGTGGTATCCCAGGTTTGAATCCCGGGAGGATCACATAGTTTCATTCATTTCATTGGGAGGTGTTTGGTGTTGGGAGTGAAATTAATTAGATAGAATATTACTATAGGGTCACTATGGTCTATTCATTATAATAAATCTAAAAAAAACTGACCACTAACCTCTATAACTGTGTGTTCTTTTATTTCATAAATTTGATTTTAGTAAGCATTGTTTCCACATAGCAATTTTGATCAGTTATTTTGCCTTTATATTGTCTTTGCCCAAGTTTTGGTTTGTTTAGTTTGCAAGTTTTACATTTTAACTCAAAGACTATTCCTTCTAGGTGCTGGCGAGATGGACCGATTGGGTGGCACTGCAAGGGGGGCTGCGGACGGTGGGGGTATTGACCCGGGGGTACAAGCTGTTGGTCCCCTCCCCCGCTGCCCTCTCGGAGACAGATCTCATCTCTCCCTGGCCCCTTGCCCCCTTCTGGGGTCTGAACATCTAGAGCGGTTCGTTCTACCAGACTCAGGACTAGTGTTTCTACCATTTGGGAAGAGTCAGACAGGGAATAGGTGTGGAAATTTACAGCCCATTTGTTCTAGCCTATATTGAGTTCCAGACAGTAGGAGTTAGAATTTCTGGCCTACTTAAAATTAATGGAGTATATATAGTGGGAGTCTGTCCATTCCAGGGACGTTGCCTTCTAATACCTTGATTTTTCCAGGGCATTAGATCACATGTTTTGGGCCACACGCTCGATCGCCCAATTATTGCACTAAGTATCGTATTACATGATACTGTACTTTTTGTTCAGCTTATAGCAGAGTTCCAAGCAGCTCATTCTTGGGCGCTCCTCTTAGTTAGTCCTTTGGCTGCGAGAATAGTTTGTACTACCTGATCCCACGTCTTTCTTGGTCCACCTCTCCTTGCGACTCTCTCCACGTTCATATACTTGCTTTTCTTGACCCAATTATTGTCATCCATCCTTTTCACATGTCCACACCAACTAAGCCTGCTCCTACGCATATCCTCATTAATAATCTCTTTGCTTAAGCTCCTTCTGAGTTCTACATTTGGGTTTTTGTCTTACATTGCAGACCCACATATCCATCTCCCCATCCTCATTTAATTTTGTTCCATCGTATTTATATCTTTCATAAAATTTGCACTAAAGTAGATGACTTTTGGGCTAGAGCTGGGTTACTATACAGACTCTTAGTAGACAGAGGTTATGAGGCAAGTAAATTGTTACATAAATGTAATCTTTTTTAGGGTAAATTGCTGTGACTATTCTAAAATTTGACATAAATAATTTTAATCAAGCATTTTTAACGTGAAGTTTCTTGTATAACCTCTGCTTACTTTGTGTCTGTTTGTATTTATTGTTTATCTTTTTCTATTATTAATATTGATGAATTTTTAATTAATTGTTCTTGTTAAAAGAGTACTCTTTGTTTAAACATGTTACTTTTTCATATTTTGTAATTATTTGTCTTTATATTATATCTATTCATTGTCGATAGTATCAATTGCTTGCTTTTGCGATTTCCTTAGTTTATTTGTACGATAAATGTAGGTTATTTGTAGGGTAGTTATTGATAGGGGTCACTTGAGGCATGCTATGCTTACAGGTACCTACCTACCCGATAGCACTATCGTTAGTGAGTGCTATATATATTTTGTTTTGTAATATTATATATCTTATCAATATTTTTATTTTGTACTATTGTTAATGTCTTGGCATGTTGCAAATTTGATTTTAAATTAAAATTTTAACACTAATTGTAGTTTCTTTTATTCATGCAGAGTTTAATAATATTTGCCAGAACGTCCCGGACTTCCCAAATTGACTAATTCCCTGAACGTGACGATAGTGCGTTGTTATGTGTGCAATTAGTTTGCTTGGGAACCAGATTAACTTGCTCATGTAGTAATGTACACCCTATGTGGTGGATTGTGTTCTTTCATTTCATAAATTTTATTTTAGTAAGCGTTGTTTCCACTTAGCCATTTTGATATGTTGTTTTGACTTTATATTGTCTTTGTCCCAGTTTTGGTTTGACTTTGTTTGCAAGTTTTACATTTTAATATTGATAGGCCAGGTTTCGCTAGCATACACCATCATACAGTACTTCTAACGCATGTACTAGATTAGAAAAGAAAAACAATAAACCAAACCTTTGCCTTAAATCACATAGCAGTTTTGATTTAGTTATTTTGTCTTTTTACTGTGTTCGTATAAGTTTTGGTTTGTTTATTTTGCAAGTTTTACATTATAATCTAACATATCCTTAACCTCATACAGGTTTGAGAGCGCGAAATAGAAGATACAACGAGATTGAGTGGTCCCTGTTTTCTGGAATTGGTGAAGATTGACTTGACTGGGACAAGAACTCTGAAGAAGATTACCAATTGCCTAACTTCAAGAGTTACACTCAATGGGAGGACCAGCATGTACGGTAAGTTTATAGAGTAGTTTTTTTTACTTAATTTTTGTTATATGCCTTTCAGTAAGATGCCTTTATTACTTCCATTATGGGTGATGATACACAAATTTATTGTGTATAGAAAATATGTATAGAAATTAAACATGTAAAAAGTACAGTAGCCTATCTCCTTTTTGAATGCCATAAAGCCTTCCCATTTTTTAATTGACAGATAGGCAGAATAGTTTTACATTGTTCATTTTATGATTACTGTAGTATATACGGTATGTCTTTCGCGACTTCCCAAATTGACTAATTCCTTGAATGTGACGATAGTGCGTTATGTGTGCGATTACTGTAGTTTGCTTTGGAAACAGATTAAGTTGCTCATGTAGTAATGTAGACCCTACAGTATATGGTGGATAGTGTTCTTTTATTTCATAAATGTTATTTTAGTAAGCGTTGTTTCCACATAGCGATTTTGATGAGTTATTAGTTTGCTTGGGAAACAGATTAACTTGCTCATGTAGTAATGTACACCCTATGTGGTGGATTGTGTTATTTTATTTATAAATTATTATTTTACTTAAGCGTTGTTTCCACATAGCAATTTTGATTAGTTATTTTGTCTTTTTTACTGTGTTCGTATAAGTTTTGGTTTGTTCATTTTTCAAGTTTTACATTATAATTGTCTTTGTCCAAGTTTTGGTTTGGTTAGTTTGCAAGTTTTACATTTTAATGTAGTACACAGGTATATATCCAGTGCTCTAATACTCAAAGCTGTCATAAATTTGGAAATGGTGAAGTTCATTTGGTGAAAGATTTAACAATGTATACTTGTACAGTATACTGTACTTGTAAGCAGGTTGTCAAACCGGGACAATCTGCTGTTAAGACTGGAATGATTATGAGAAGAAATACAAGAACATTAACATGAATTTGGATTGGTTTGGTCATTTTATCACTCCCAAAGACATAATATAAACTTCCAAGCATAAATGTAACTGTGTATATATTGTTATGGTGACTAAATACAAGGGAATAGACCTCTTTTTTGACACCCAAGAGTAGTAACATACTAACTTGCACACACAGTACAGTCGCACTAATAAGTGATGTCTCGGCACCAAGTATGTTTTGATCAATAATGTGTACCGTTATCAGTAATATCTAAGCATAATTTCTTCATATCGTGTGAAATATACAAACATGTTCCTACACTTGCCCACCCTATTCAACATCTGACAGACATTAATACAGCACAGAGCAAGCCAAACGTAATGACTGGTGGGACATGACTTGTTAGTACGACCGTACATGTACTTATACATACATACGGGTTTAAAGACCGCAACCGTCCACAGTAAATGTGGCTTCCATGGTACAATCACAGTACAGTCCATCCTCCTATAACGCGAGTTTAGGGGCGGCACTGCGCCTCGTGTTGTAGGAAAAACACTTTAAATGGAGATAATTCTATATGGGACTGGGCCCCCCAATTTTGCCACTTTTCCGTACTTTTTTTTTAGCTTAATAAATATATAGGCTAGGCTATACAACTTCCATTTCATCGGAATAACATTCACCGCCAAGCATAGTCACAGCTGGGGTTTGTTGTTGTTTCGTGGACAAAATCTAACCAAACGTACTGTCCGACATTAATTTATTATCAACAATTGGATATTCGTTACTGTGGGCTCTTATTACTCTACTTCCTAATAATAGGCAAGTAAATTATAAGATCGTGTTTGGATAAAAAAATATACCGAATTAAATTAGAATGAAGAAACAGTACGTTGAGTGAGATGTTTCAGCTTGCCGTCAACCCAGCTGGGCCAGCTCCGAAGCTCTCTTGCCGTCACACTGTAGGTGGGGGGGGGGTCGCGCAGTAAGAGGAGGCGCCGGATTTGAAGCACTCGGCAAGGCCATTTCGCGTTATATGTTTTCGGCTCGGGTTATAAGAGGTTTAGGTAATTCGGGACCCCCCCCTCGTGTTGAAGGAGGATCGCGTTGTAGGAGCTCGTGTTATAGGAGGATGGACTGTACTGCACACAGTGCACAGCAATCACAACACGGTGGCTACAGTCTTTACTGCAGCACAGTACAACATATATAACTAGACAGTCCTAAGTTACTACCAGTGTTGAGGTGAGATGCCATAATGATTTAAGTACCGGTACAGTAATTCCTTACTTCAAGTTGTATTTGTATGGTTGTCATGTGAAGCTATAACAACCTTGATAATCCTTTCTTGCACAAGGATGTAGAATAAAAGTCCAGAGATAAGTTTATAGGTTCTTATTAGCCAAAGATATACAGAGAGCTGGGGGGCACTGCTATGCTGAGTGCCGACCGGATGTTACTGATGAAAACATGTGCAGCGGTGCCGGATATATTTGGTGCAACGCTGCCGATACTACAGAGTACGGTATATTATCATGGGATATTAAACAATGATAGTATTGCCCTGAAAGTACATGTGTGTATGTTGCAATATGATTAAGGCATGTGTACACTCTGTATATATGTTGTGTGTGCACTTAACCTATATCAACACCTCCCTCCCCCTTCAAGCTCGCAAGACGTTGTCGAGCTGACTCTTTTTCTAGGAGCCGTTCAGACCTACGTGGGGCCATGGGGGAAGTGAAGGACTCTCTTTCTGGGTCCGTGCAAGACACAGGGATCTCAGGGTTATGGGGGAGGGGTTCAACACCAGGGGAATTCACTGGGCGGAGGAAGCGACGGTTCCGCCAATATATCTTACCACTGGGGAGACGAACCTCATAATCCCTGGACCTGCCGCAGCCCATGACGACCCCAACCTTGTCCCAGCGGTGAGAAGTCGGGTCTTGGATCCGCACTGTGGTGCCGACTCTCAACCTGGGAAGGGGGCATGCGTGCTGGTCATAGTTTCTCTGCACCAGCGCAGTGTGGGCGGCGGTCACAGTCCTCGGCCTTGGCTTGCCACTCTGCTGCAAAGGACTGGGGATGAGCAGGGACACAAGACCGTAGTGGGTGGCCATACAAGATTTGTGCCGGGGAGCGGCCTGTGAAGTTCGGGGTGTTGCGGAGCTCCAACAGTCCACGGTCAAAGTCCTCACAGTCGATGTTGCCTGAGGGAGCCGTCTTCAGTATGAGGTGTTTGACGGACTTGACGGCAGACTCGGCATGACCGTTGGATTGTGGGTAGTGTGGGGAAGAGACCAAGTGATTGACTCCCCAACGCTCCATGAAGTCCCGGAACTCACGGCTAGTAAACTGTGGGCCTCCATCTGTACGTAGGCGGAGGGGTACACCAACTTCCCTGAAGTAGCGGCAGAAGATCCTGATGGTGTTTGAAGCGGTAGTATCTCCTTTGCAGGGTACGACAACGGGCCAGCCTGAGAGTCGGTCTGTTACGACGAGGAAGGATTTCCCCGCCACAGCGAAGAAGTCGGCTGAAACAGATTCGAAAGGTCTAGTTGGGTCGTCGTCGTTGATCATGGGTTCCTGCTGCTGACTAGGCTGTAAGACCTGACACGGCTCACAAGCTTGAACTGTATTGGCGATGTCAGAGTTGATGCCAGGCCAAAAGACAGCCTGTCGCGGCCCTACGCTTAGTGGCCTCCACGCCTCTGTGACTATCATGCAGGCGAGCCAAGGTGCGGCGGCGGAGGGCTTCAGGAACCACAACCCTCGCTCCGTACAGGACGAGTTCACCATCTGCTGACAGGTAGTCTCGGAGTTTCCAGAATGGGAGTAGAGAGTTGTGCAGGTCATAGCGGTTGGTGGGGAAACCCGAAGTAACGCACTCACGCAGGCGGATGTACACAGTATCCGTTCTGGCTGCGTCTCGGAGTTCCTGGAGAATCCTGTCTGCGTCCTGTGAAGGAGAGTTGACGTCGGTGGCGTTGACAGTCACGAGGGACCTGAGGTGAACCGTGGCGTCGGCACATGCTAACTCATCCTCTGGCGTCGGGTGGCTGACAGGGGCCCGTGACAACGCATCAGGGATGCAGAGCAACCTGCCAGCGCGCCAGACGGCTGTGAAGAGGTAAGGTGCGACTTTCTCCTTCAGACGTTGGAGGCGGGGATTTTCAACCGCAGCAAGGGTGTAGTTGTTGAAGATGGGGATGAGGGGGCGATGGTCCGTCATGAGGGTGAAGTGTTGCAGTCCGATGAGGTAGAACTTGCACTTGGACATGGCCCAGACCACGGCTAGCATCTCCAGCTCAATGGTGGCATAGCGGGACTCGGGGTCGCTTAGGAACCTCGAGCCACACTGAACTAAGCGGAGACGGTTGTTGCCATGATCCTGTAGGAGGGCGTATCCAATACCGTTAAGGCGGGACACATCTGTTTGTAGAATCACTGGTAGGGAAGGGTCGGATGGGGCCAGGACGGGTGGACTGAGCAGGGCAGCCTTGACCCGGCGGAAAGCCTCATCATGGTCAGCGGTCCACATAAACGACCTCTTCGGGCTCATCAGGGGGCGCAGTGGCGATGTCGGGGGTGAACTCCGCCAGCTGGTTCACCAAACCCATGAAGGAGCGAAGGTCGGTGATGTTGGTTGGTGTCGGGAAGTCCTTGATCGCTCCGACTTTGCCAGGGTCAGCCGAGATGCCCTCACCTGAGAGCATGTACCCACAGAAGTTCACACTGGGTGCGGCGACCACGAACTTGTCCTTGTTGAGTGTGATCCCACTGTCGCGGCACCGTATGAGCACTTCATGGATACGCTGAAGATGTGTGTTGAAGTCCTCGTCGTAGAGCAGCACGTCGTCGACAACCTTGGCACAATTTTGCACCCCTTGGAGGGCCCTATCACCGCGAAGGCAGAAGGCGTCACCTGTCGCAGCGAAACCCATTGGACCTCTACAGTGTTGGAAACGGCCATAAGGAGTGATGAAAGTTGTGAGATGCTGGTCCTCCTCCGCAAGTTCCATTTGCCAATATGCACTAACTGCGGCCGTCGTGGTCATAAGCCTAGGACTCCTGCTTGCCCTGCAGCCACCGCCCAATGTCGTCGCTGCAACCATATGGGCCACTACGACAAATGCTGCAGATCTTCCAAGACGCCCGCCACACAGGAAAACGCCGCTTCCTCCCACAACAAGTCTACAGCAAAGAAGACCACAAGTTGTCAACGTGTGGGATCACCTGCATCGAGGACTGCATCAACGGTCTTGTCGGTGTCGGGGTATGCTTAAGGTGTGCTCCAAAAGCCGCTGTGTCTCCAGGGTTAAGCACATCCGCATCTGGATCAGTTGTTTCTCCCTCGGTAGTTTAGATAAGTCTACCATAATAGAGGTAGACGAGTTATTTATGAACGGATTTTGTTTAAATTTATACCTTAAGTACAGTTTGGCAAGCTGAATCGAATGGCGCAAACAGAATTAAAATCGGACCATTAGTTTAGGATTTCGATTTTGACGGGCCTTCCTGGAGAGTCCAGGGGACCGTTTTTTGGACTTTAAAAGTCCTCTGTAGGCCAAACTATAAGTCCTAGGGAATTCTACTTGGTGCCATTCGATTTTTCTGGCCGAGCTGCTTCTAGACATCGTCTTAGATTTCATTTTCGCCCAGCCATTCGGCCAGAATCGAAAATATTTTCTCAAAAAACCAGAATTAAAATCAGACTTCAATTTTGACTGGGCCTTCCTGGAGGGCCCAGGGGACCGTTTTTTAGACTTTCTTAGTCATTAGATACTGTTGATGCTTGATTTCCCTTTAATTTTGTTGCTCAAGCATAGTTTCCACAATGTTGATAAGTTCTTTTGTCTGTTTATTGTGCAAGTTTTAAATTATAATAATTGGTTTTGATTATATTTGTCTGATGAATGATAGGCTATATAATTGATGTTTCCACATAGCAATTTTGCCTTTGTCCCAGTTTTGGTTTGTTTAGTTTGAAATTTTAATTTATTGATGAAACATTGCTTAGCAATAATAGGTATGGCATATTTACTTAGGTCCTTACTATGTTGTATTACCAATAATTGATGACTTCTTTTATATAATTAACTATCAGTAGTATATGCTCAGGCAAATTCCCTTTTATTTAGTTTTTTATTAAGTTATTTCCATAGCCATTGTGATTAGTTCCTTTGAGTGTTATCTTGTGTAGTCCAAGTTTTGGTTTGTTTATTTTGAAAGTTTTAAATTATAATTTGGCAAAGCCAAATGTTACAAGGTTTATTGAGAAACGTAAGTATACAAAGTCAATTTTATTAGACAGAAATAACAAGTTAAAGGTTTGTTAATAGTTGTTCATTATAATAATCATTCATAAAAACAGTCACGTAAAAAATATCCAGTACCCAAAGAAATTACAGTAATCTTTTAGTAGCTGTTCAGTTTGTTATTTTGCATGTCCAATGACTTTATCATGATAAAGTTGTATAGTAATCAATTGAAAGTATATCATTGTCACCGATGCTTTAAAAATCTATAATTGTAGTGATATTACTAAAGTATTGAAAGTTATCAAATGTAATCTATTTAAAACGGCATAGACTTTAGTTGTTGATAAGCCTAATGTTTGGACATGCAAAATGTTCCAATGTTTTCAAAGTCCAGTCATAGACTGGAACTTTAAAAAAAAATCAGTGGTGTAAACTAAAGTCAGCTGATGATGATCAGTAGACTTGTGAAATGTTCCAAAGTTTACACCACTGAAATTTTGCTAAGTTCCACTGAACTTTTTTGCTAAGTCCAGCCTCAAAGGCTGGATAGCAAAATTCTGGGGAAATCAGTCAAAAGTCTATGGGGTGAAACCCAAACATTTCACACCGTGAAAACTTTTCTATCGCATTTGCGATAGGCTCAAATTAACCCATCCAGGATTGGCCCAGCAACTCTGTGCATTTCTAACCTCACATAGCCAGTCTTCTCATTGGCTCAAGTAACCCTTTCAGTAGTACTGTCAGTACTTATTCTGGCTAACCTCATAAGATTTAGTCAGCTTAGGAAAGAAGTCCTTTCTAAGCTGATTAAAATCATCCGAGGCGTGACAGTACCGAAAGGGTTAATTGAGCCAATGATAAGCATGGGCTACGGAGGTTAAGTTTGAAATGCACTAAGAACGTACACAACCAGACAGTCAGAGAAACATTACTTGCCATCTTAAGAGACTGTTGTAAGACCAGACAAATAATGAGGGCTCTGAACTTCATCATTATGCTTCTAAAACATTCAACCACATTACTTAAAAGAACTTTGGTTTAGCACTTTCAGTAATCATGGTTGAACGAGTTCATAATGATCCTTAGGTTGCTAAACTTTATATCATGTGTGCAGTATATAAATATGGTCAACTATCAGGTAACAGCCAAAATAACTTTTTATAAATCATTAAAAGTCCATAAACAAATCTTAGTAAAATATCTGTATATATTTACAAATTTATTACTTTTATTATGCATGTTATTTATGAAAATAATATTACTTTCTTTGCATGTTAAGTGATATTTTCACTTACCATGCAAAGAATGTATTTTCATAAATGGCATATGCATCATAAAATATATTTTTACCAATTTAAATACTTTACATCGACCAGCTATTTTTAGGTATTTTGGCAGATTTTTTCAGTCAGTGATAGACAAACCAACATTTAAATATGCAAACCCAAGATATAGTTTTAAACCTACATAAATGCAGCCAAACCATTGCTTACATGATGCAGTACACTCTTAAGCAAAAATAAGTACACCAATGGAATCATGAACCTTTAACCTCTCATAAAAGAATAAGTCATGCTGGCGAAGGAAAATTTTTTACACTTCAGGAAAACATCTAGGAATAAAAAGTATAAAACTCCATTAGACCCAGATCCTTCCAAAGCTTAATAAAAATCATCCAATAGCCAGAATTAACAAGTCAGTATATACTGGCTAAGAGAAATTCTATGCACTTAGGAATAATTAAGAGCATAAATGCTAAAATAATTCCAAAGCAACATCAAATAATCAAATATCCAGAATTAACTTACTCATATTTATCAAGGGGCTGATAATCACTTTCAGTAATTATAGCAGTAAATATATAAAGGCCAAAATTCTAAACCAATTCAAATATGATGAACTTTGGGAATATTGGCTAGCATTCAATTATGCTAAATTTCATAAAAGACCTTATAAATATCGCTTTATTGCCGGAGCAAAATTTGCTACCACTAAAACTCTATCAGAACAAGTAGTAAATTGCTTAAAATACATTAAAAGTACTCATAAAAGATATTGTAATACCATCATGAGAAGAACTGGCATTAACTATTATTGGAGTGTTGACAATTCGTTAGAAGTTATTGATAAAATAAATACCATGCCGAAAGTTACCTCGGTACATAGCTTCGACTTTTCAACTTTGTATACCAATTTGCCTTTAGATTTAGTATATTCAGAGCTTTGCTTTATTATAGATTTGCACTTTGACAGGTTCGTTAGGAATGGTAATTATTTCATAAATGTTTATACATATTTTAATAATGCATCACTTAGCTCTACTCCCACTAGTTCTGTATATTTTGATAGAACTAAACTTAAAGATGCCCTTAAATTCCTCCTTTTCAATACTTATGTTAGATTCGGGCCGTACATTTTCAAACAAATATTAGGAATTCCTATGGGTGGAAATGCTAGCCCTTTAATTGCAGACTTATTCTTGCTTGCTTTAGAATTTAAATATATAAAAGACTTAGTTGACAGTAGCAAGAAAAATAAAATTCCAGAAAAATTAGCACTTGCTAAACTGTTAAGTAATAATAGTAGATATATTGCAATTTGTTAAATTTTAATCAAGTTGCTAAACTTATTTACCCTAATTCTATTCCCCTCACACAATGTAACGTAAATTATAAAGTTGAAAATTTTCTTGATATAAATATAGAGATTGTTAATGAACAGTGCATACTTAAAGTATATCACAAAGTTGATGATTTTAATTTTAACGTAATAAACTTTCCTTTCCCTAGTAGTAATATCGATAGTAAGATCACTTATAATTGTTTTTATTCCCAATTAATAAGATTTTGTAAAATCTGCACTAAAGTAGATGACTTTTGGGCTAGAGCTAGGTTACTATACAGACTCTTAGTGGACAGAGGTTTTGAGGCAAGTAAATTGTTCTATAAATTTAATCTTTTTAGGGTCAATTATTGTGACTGTATTCTAAAATTTGACATCAATAATTTTAATCAAGCATTTTTAACTTGAAGTTTCTTATATAACCTCTGCTTACTTTTTGTCTGTATTTATTGTTTATCTTTTTCTTTTTCTATTATTATTATTATTATTAATATTGATGATTTTTTAAATTTATTGTTCTTGTTAAAAGAGTACTCTTTGTTTAAATCTGTTGTTACTTCATATTTTGCAATTATTTCTCTTTATATTATATGTATTCATTGTCGATAGTATCAATTGCTTACTTTTGCGATTTCCTTAGTTTATTTGTGCTATAAATGTAGGTTATTTGTAGGGTAGTTATTGATAGGGGTCACTTGAGGCATGCTATGCTTACAGGTACCTACCCGATAGCACTATCGTTAGTGAGTGCTGTACTGTATTTTATATATTATTTTGTAATAGTATAGATATCTTATCAATATTTGTATTTTTTACTATTGTTAATGTCTTGTCATGTTGCAAATTTGATTTTAAATAATATTTTGACATTTAACATGTAGTTTCTTTATTCATGCAGAGTTTAGTAAAATTTGCCAGAACGTCCCGGACTTCCCAAACTTGAATTTAACGTGACGATAGTGCGTTGTTATATGTGCGATTGGTTTGCTTGGGAAACAGATTAACTTGCTCATGTAGTGATGTACACCCTATGTGGTGGATTGTGTTCTTTTATTTAATAATTTTCATTTTAGTAAGCGTTGTTTCCACATAGTGATTTTGATAATTTAATTTGACTTTATATTGTCCTTGTCCCAATTTTGGTTTGTTTAGTTTGCAAGTTTTACATTTTAATATTCAGCTTAGGAAGTACCAGATCAATCTCAAGGGTTAATAAATTACTATTACTCCTCTCATTGCTCAACAGTCTTCCTAAGCTGCATATAATAGTCGGGTAACCAAAATTAACTTAGTGATTCATATTCATCAATGGGTTAAGTAAATAAACTGCATTACCACACATATTTCCTGGTCAACTCTTCCAAAGTCAGAACTCCGTGATTACCCATTATTAATCTTAGTGGCAAAGATATCTGGCTTAATTATAATAGAAGTCTTTTATAATTGCCCAATATTCTTTACCATTAACATCAATAAACAGTAATCAAGCATGGGATTTTCATAATTTGGGGAGAGTCACCCAGGGAATAAGATAGGAAAGTTTCAGCCCATTTCTTCTAGCCTTTTAGAGTTTCAAGAAGGTTGGCCTATCATATATTAAAATACAGAACCAGATTTGTAAGCAGTCTATTTCCTTTGCAATATCAATATAAATTCCATCACAAAAATCAAGGGACATTAAATATATCAAAATGCACAAGTACATTTCCATAAATATTTAATCAGTTAGATTTCAGTGGGCATTTTCTATTAATATAACTAGTTACAACACTGCATACAAATCTTATGCTGTACCCTAAATTACTTTTTCTCCAATAGATTCCATAGCATGTACTTATTTATGGCTAAAGAGTATCTCGACGGAATAAATTTTAGAATGTGCAAACTTTTAGTGATGTCAAGTAGACAGTCCTTGACAAAATCTACTAAAGTATATGGAGTAAAATCATTTCTACTTCATATATTTTAATTTTTGTATATATATTCAAGATTTTAAGTATCGATTTGTTTAAGTCCCCGATAATCAGGACAGCCACCCTACCCCAGCTCTTGAGCAAAGAGTGTATAGTGGTAAAACCTGAATCATTTTGAAAGCTTATATAATTTTCCTCTTAAATATACCATGACTTATATTTTGAAAGATAAGAATGGGAGAATGCTAGCCGAGAAGCAAGAGAGAGTCGAAAGATGGAGGGAGTACTTCAGTGAGTTGCTAAATGAAAGGAATGAAGAGCCAGCAAACATAGCTGGATATGGTATGGGAGGGAGAAGAAGAGAAGTAGTGGAGGAGGAGGTGGGGATCAGGAGGTCAGAAGTGTGGGAAGCCATGAAAAGAGTGAAGTTGGGGAAAGCACCAGGAACAGATGGAGTGTGTGGGGAAATGTTGAGGTATGGTGGTGAGATAGTGATAGAATGGGTATGGAAAATGTGCAAACTAGCATGGGAGAAGGGGAGTGCACCCGATGACTGGAAGACTGGCATAATAGTCCCCCTATATAAGGGCAAAGGGGAAAGAGGAGTGTGTGGTAACCACCGAGGAATATGTCTTCTAAGCGTAGAGGTAATCGGTATACAGTAGGGTAGTGATTGAGAGAGTGAGAGTGAGAACGGAGAAATGGATAGGCGACGAGCAGGGAGGTTTTAGGAAGGGAAGAGGATGTGTAGATCAGATTTTTACCCTGAATTGTGTTGTGGAGAAGTATCTGGAGAAGAAACAAAAGGTGTATGTTGCCTTTATGGACTTGGAGAAGGCCTATGACAGAGTAGATAGAGAAGGTTTGTGGAAAGTACTTAGAATATACGGAGTAGAGGGCAAGTTGCTGAAAGCAGTGAAGAGCATGTATGAGGGTGCAAAGGCGGCAGTACGTGTGGAGAGTGAGCAGAGCGAGTTCTTTGACCTGAATGTTGGTTTGAAACAGGGGTGTGTGATGTCCCCGTGGTTGTTTACTGTATATATGGATGGAGTTATGAAAGAAATACTATCAAGAGCAGTGGATGTTGGTGTATCGCTGAAAAGGTTGTGAATTGAGTGGAAGCTACCTATACTCCTGTTTGCGGATGATACAGTTCTGATGAGTGATAATGAATGGGAGTTGCAGGGTCTGGTAAATGAGTTTGGAACAGTGTGCGAAAAACGGAATTTGAAGGTAAATACGGGGAAGAGCAAGGTTATGGTCTTCGAAAGGGGTGAAGTCACAGAGTGTGAGGTGAAGCTGAACGGTCAGGCTATGGAGATCGTCAACTCTTTTAAGTATCTGGGCAGTGTGTTGAGTAAAGATGGGACTATGGATGAAGAGGTGCGGGAGAGGGTACAACAGGGGAAGAGGGTTGTAGGAACGCTAAAAGCAGTAACAAGAAATAGGGTGGTCAGTATGGAAGTGAACAAGTCCTTGCATGACAGTGTGGTAATCCCGACACTGACTTACGGAAGCGAAGCATGGACGTTGGTTGAGAGACTCGACCAAGAGTGAGAGCAGTGGAAATGAATTACTTAAGGAGTGCGTGCGGAGTTACATGGAGGGATAGACAGACTAATGAGGAAGTAAGAAGGAGGTGTGGTGTGGAGGTAGATGTGCTGGAAAGTGTGAAAAGGAACAACTTGAGATGGTTCGGCCATATGGAACGTATGGAAAGCGAGAGAATGACTAAGAGGGTGTATGAGAGCGAGGTGGAGGGACAGAGGGGGAGAGGTAGACCGAATATGAGGTGGAAGGATGGAGTGAGGAAGTACATGAACGAAGGTGGTGCTGGTTGGGGGGAGGGGCGTCGACTGACTGGGGACAGAGGTGCATGGGGGCGGTTCATTCGTGGCCACCCCTTCGGGGATCACGGCGTCAGGCAATAGATAGATAGATAGACTTATATTTTCAGAGGGAATTACATTGCCTTCATAAATCAATACTTAATTAGTCTTAAAACATATAAAAAAATTGGACATTCTAAAACATCATTCCATTAAAGATTTCATTACTGTATTATGCAGTTGTAGAAAAATATGCATAACTTCTATATCCAGTATTAATAAAGACAACTTTGAGTAGACATATAGAATTTTTCTTGCCGTCTCAAGTTGGCCAACCCCACCTATGGGATATGTGCCTGAGTATATACAAATTCCCAAATTAATTACTTAATTGCAAAGTATGCAAAGTATTTTGACAAACGCTAAGATTTAATTAAATTTTAATTTCCATTTGGGCTCTGTCTCAAGTCTGCCAACCCCAGCTATGGGGTATGTGCCTGAGTATATACATAAATACCCAATTTCATTACTTTAAATTTTCAGTCGCTCAAATATTCCAAAAATTATATTTATTTAAATGTTAAACTCCCTGTGCGGGCTCAGTCTCAAGTTGGCAAACCCAAACTATGGGGTGTATACATTTAATTACTTTAATTTCCAAGTCTATTTTGCAAGCAATATTTTGTTATGAATTTCTTTCTATTGAAGTCTCAAGTTGTCAATATTAAAACTCAATCAGAATAATTATGAATCATCTACAACTGCATCTCAAAAAGTAAACTTTAATCATCTATACAAACAAAACTTGCACCTTAAACTTTCAGTATACAATTACTTCCTTTATTCTGGCTAATACATTATTTATTCAGCTTAGGTAGGGGCTGTGAGAGTCAGAAGCTTCATCTAGTCATTGTTTACACTCTCAAAGGTCCCTCTTAAACTGCTCAAATTTGTCAAAAAGCCAGAATATGAAAAAATATTGCATTCCAAAAGGATTAATACATCATGGGGTTAGTGACATTTTTAGCTCCATGTTAAAGACAAATAAAGACATAAATCATAAATATAACAAATAAGCCCTTTACAAATGTAGTAATAATTGTATAAAACTATGTATAAACTAAACTTATACTAATCATTCAATAAAACTATGAACTAACTAAAAGCCTATTAATTATACCTAATGTAGTAGCAATTCTATAAAACTATGAACTAAAACCCTATGGATTATACCTATAACTAAAATCTAACTTTCATACTGTACTATAGACCAAGGCATCACAATCTCCATCAGTCTTCCCTAGTACCATAAAAGATAATCCTTATTACCATATATAGGTACAGTACTGTATTAATAACTACTCTTCTCATAAGCTATAACCAAGTTTCAGCCATAAGCAAAAATAACAAATGTAACCTTCAGATTCAAAGTATTTTAAAGATCTATATATACCGTAAAATTTATAACTATTTTTCAATCCTCCCTCCTAAATACAGCTATATATCCCATATAATGTACAGTATTCCCAATGATCAATTAGAGTTTACAGAAATCTACAATAATCTGACTAAATTTACTTTCAGATAACTGTTACTGTACTAGAGAGTAATAGAACTTAATATTTTTAGCATTTGGGAAGAGTCAGCCAGGGTATCTTATTTTATAGGCAAATTCCTCACAGCATGTCATATTTTCAGCCCAAATTATATAGATTACACTTGTCTTAGACTTCACTGAACTTTATATAAATGACCAACAGTTACTTTCATTTGTTATTGAATTCTTAGCCTTCCAGCCTATTAAACTACTTTTCAAAATTTATAGAGACCATTAATCCACTTTACTCAGCTTAGGAAGGATCTAAAGTTATAAATGGACAATTAAGGTTTGCTTCCATTCCCGTAGTATTTTTTAATTACTTCAGGTAATTTACTCATTACACCATTAGGTAAATCTTTTACTACATTTAACATGTAGTTTCTTTATTCATGCAGAGTTTAGTAAAATTTGCCAGAACGTCCCGGACTTCCCAAACTTGACTACTTCCTTTAACGTGACGATAGTGCGTTGTTATATGTGCGATTAGTTTGCTTGGGAAAAAGATTAACTTGCTCATGTAGTAATGTACACCCTATGTGGTGGATTGTGTTCTTTTATTTAATAATTTTCATTTTAGTAAGCGTTGTTTCCACATAGCGATTTTGATAATTTAATTTGACTTTATATTGTCCTTGTCCCAATTTTGGTTGGTTTAGTTTGCAACTTTTACATTTTAACTTATACATTTAATTTAAATTTTAAGTTTTATACCAACACTTCACTTAGGGATACTGCATTTGCAACTATAATATATAGTACTGTATATTCTTCAACAGCGTACCGTATCAAATAAAAAAATTGACTGCAAACTTATTTCAGTTATTTGCCTATTATTATTAGTTATTCAGTCTTATTATTATATTATCAATTATTAGTTATTCAGTCTCACAAACTAGAATTGAGTTTCACTTACGCCAAAATTGCTCTTGCTTTATACTATTTCAAACTTTATTGCTAATTGCTATTTTGACAAGTACTTGGTCTTTATAGTCATTTGTGTTTTGGTTTCTTTTGAAAGTTTTACTTTCAAATTTCTAACTAAGCTGCCCGACTAATTAAAAAAACATTAAAGACTACAGTATATAGAACCAATCATTATCAGATCTTTTACCAAACTTATTCCTAGCATATTTTACTATTTATAACTAGTCACTACTACAACTAGGTACGGTACTTCTATTTTCAGCCTAACCCTATCCATTGAACAATACAGCATATCAAAATGTATAATGGGCTTAGATGGTATATATACAATTCACATCTCATATTTTTCTTTATTTACCAATGGACCAAACCTTTCAAAAACTTACAATAGTGCATTAAAATCAGCGTCGGTAAAATAAATTAGGTTAAAGCTTGGATACTGCACATAAATTCCTTTCCTTAACTTAGGAGAGTTAACGAAAGCAACTAATCAGTAACCAAAGCTCTCCCATTCACTTTTACCTTGCCAAGTTCGATTTGTATAAATTTACTCCGTTAACAATGTTTACAGAACCCTTACAAACTTAAAATATTTCCAAAACACCAGGATGGAAATTCTTTTAAGTTAATAAACACCTTCAGGATTAGTAAGCGTTCAGTTTATTCGATCATTAAATGCTTTTATTCACCTTAGGAAGGATCTAGGGATTCATATTTTTACACCAACCAACTTTACTTCTAAACTCAATGAAAAATACACGAGACACTCCAAGGACTCGAACCAAGGATATTACTAAAGTAAATTTAATTAAAAATACTGTAAATGTGGCACTCCAAGGACTCTAACCTAGGAGACACAGAAATTCTGCACATTTATGCATTACACTATAAAGACCGTTAAAGAATTATGCACAAGGCTACGATATATTGGGTAGATTTGAGTTGCCAACGACCTTCCTAAAAACAGAAATTATATAAAGATCGAATAAACTTTATGTGCATCTTAATACCGAGGGAGCCAAGACTCTCCAAACATTGCTTCCGAAGGAATATAAATGATACCAGTGGAACAATTAATACCCCGAAGCTAAGCCTACATAAACAAACTCTCACTCTCTCCGTTCATTCCTATATCCCGGGCACCTCGGGGGCAGGACCTGACTTTCGGAATCACTACTTATTGACAACCTTGTTGCGTACTAGCAGGAGACCGTTATGAATGACCGTACTAGTTTTCAGGCTGCAGTCGTGGGCCCGGAATATACTCAAAAACAAATAAAATAAAAGTTCTACAGCTAGAAACATTAAATTTAAAGTTACCCTTCCTAGCATAATCCCACCCAGAATATACTAACAAAACAATAAAAATAAATCTAATAAGTACCACCCCATTTAAATACAAGTTATAAATCTAATGAGTAACACCCCATTCTTATCAATTACAAACTCAAATTTACTTTAATAAACTGATGAAAGCATATGGTCCTCCCGGGATTCGAACCCGGGACACCACAACCAGAACATAAGCACCTTAAGCCATTACACTAACAACTTTACTTCTAAACTCAATGAAATCAACAAATGCATGTGGCACTCCAAGGACTCGAACCTAGGATAGTCACACCAAAATTATACTTTAATTTTGAAGTTAATCCACCCACCCAAAACTATTCTCCCCCGCCCGAGAGATATGCTCCGCGGTTCCAATATTCATTATGTGAACTAACTTACTGCATTCAATCCCCATTTCAGGGTAGCAGTACTGTACAAGGGGCAGATCCCTTCTAGCACTCCTCCATTCACATTCTGGATTAGTAGATACAAGATTCAATATTTGGCAAGATTCGGATATCATCTAAAATAACTTTAATTTTACTTTCATCACAGCTACCCTTAGACAGTTTTATTAAGCTTAGGAAACATCAGTACGAATCAAATACGCTTTGATGCCATAGACCCTTCATAAACTGAATAAAATTGAATGAAAACTACAATAAAGCAGGAATTACAGTCTGGATTTAAATTTAGTGAACACTTTTCTATAAATTTCTGATAACCAACCATTCACTGAAGTCCCCGATCATTAGGGCACCCACCCTAACCCAGCTATACATCAGCAGGGAGTATATGGTGGTCAAAACTGCATCAAATATAATACTTAGCCATTTGGATTAGTGGTCTTTTCTTTTTACTGCGTTCCTTTAAGTGGTTTGTTTATTTTGCAAGTTTTACATTATAATTTAAGTTAAAAAGATACTTCAACTTTCTTACATTTGCCCCATTTGTGTGGCATTTTTATAACTTTTTATGTAATTTAGAAGAAATCGGCCTTTGGCAGAGCCATTTTTCTACCAAAAAAGGCACCAATTTATTTTGAGTGTCTTTAGTATTTATTTAAACCTTTGAGGTCAAAAGGAATTTTTTATTAATTTATATTTTTTCAACAAAACTACTTCTAAACTCAATGAAATCAACAAATACAGGAGACTCTCCAAGGACTCGAACCTAGGATACTCACACCAATATTCCGCACATTTATGCATTATGCTATCAAGACAATTAACATGAAAGGTCATAGTTTAAGTATTACGCTATCAAATCATGCCAAAATATTACAATCCTTCGTAACCGTACCTATTCTTCCATCACTATCACACATTGTTAATAAAGTATCCTACTTGTTCCACTAGTATAATTTTTTAAAGTTTACCCTGTAAGCATATCATTTGGCTACATTCATGTTTATAGAGGATATATCACATTAGGCTGGATTTAGAGGTTGTAATACAAATGGGGGAGGGGGAATTCAGGGCGCTACAGGACAGACCCGTCACTTTCAACGTCAATACTAATATTCGCCGCGCTCCCTTCAAGGTCCGGTACTAACGGCGGATACTTTCTCGAACATGTACAGACAGTCTTTATAGGCACCAACATATAGGGTACTAAATTCTTATAGTATGGAAAATTTTCTATCAAAATATGTACGAAGGGTACTTTAGAAGCTTGTCTAGAGCAAACCACATTTTTTCTATAATTTTTTTTGTTGTAAAGTTGGATTGAAAGTCGACAGAGCAAACAAAGACATTTTTCTATCGAAAAATGCACAAGGAGTGCTTTATTTTAAGCTTGATTGAGGTCTAGAGCAAACAAAGTAATACAAAATAAATAAGCAATTAAATACGCCGCTCTATAGATAATATTTCTTATATTTTATTTTAAGCCCTGGGAGTCTTTTTTCTAGACTCAGTGGTCTGGTTAAACAAACTTAATTAATTTTAGCAAGCGTTTTCTCCACAGCGATTTTGAAGTTATTTTGACTTTATATTGACTGTTAAAGTTTTGGTTCGTTTAGTTTTGCGAAGTTTTAATAAGCAAATAAATAAGCCGTTCTATAGATATTAATAATAAATACAATGGGGAAGGTGACCGAGTATATAGATAAAGATTAAGTACTGTGGGACCAGTTATTACTTTTAACTGTTCATTTGCTAATGCGATGGCCAAGATTTAGGGAACCCATTGTAAAAGAAATATATTCTAATTCAGTGCACGCCAATTTTATTTTATTATTTTATAGCTTTAAGTTTAATTTCCGATAAATTTTAAAATGAGTTTTACCACATACAGTATATAAGGTGGAGTTTCTATTATTTTAAATTTTAAACTTACATTAACCCTCTCCGACATATGACGCGATTTTGAGCCTATTAGAGATACTTTAAAGCCTTTGTTACCATCAGGGGTATTTAGAAACCTTTAGTTTAGTTACTTCAACCTCTGCAGTTGGCTGTGGGCAGAAAACTAATTTTGGAGAGGTAAATTATAACAGTGAGAGAACTCCATTTCTTATTGCTAATCTGGCAAGCTCTGCATCATATGAGTCTGAAGGTGTTAATTTGAACAGTAACTTTTAGTTACTTTTAAACTTTTTTATATAAAATTTATTGCTAATGCAATACCGAAGATTTAAAAGGAACATTGTAATTCAGTCCAGTAATTTTATTTCACATTAGAAGTTTGTGGTTTTCAAAGTTTAAATTCCGATCATATTACATTAATTTTGACACATTTGTTAGTGCGCTTCAATTTTAGATTTTAAGAGTTACTTTTATTAATATGAACAGTACTTAGTTTCAAAGTTAGGCTATATATTTTAATTGCTGTACAAAGTATCCATACTTAAAAAGTTTGCTAGATTGCCCACTGTAGATAGATTAATTATATAGTCGCTTTTACTTTGCCAGAAACAAGTCTAATTCTATACAAAACTATCCAGCAATTTTAATATTACTTTAGTGAACATTTACTCTTAATTTCATAAATTAAATTATAGTTTTAATTTTCCATTTTATATTTAGCGTGATTTCTATAGCAATTTCTATTAATTATTTTTACTTTAATTTCAATTTGTCCCAGTTTTAGTTTGATTGTTTTTAAATTAATTATCTATATATTTATCTATACAGTATTATTACTTAGTTTATTAAGGGGGAGCGGATCATTCTTAACCAACATAGTCAGACTAATTTCAACAAGGGACGTTAATTTACAACCAACAAATCCAACATAACAAATATATCCTATCTAACTTCACGAACCTTATTGAACAGTAGCGATGTGTGTGGAGAGTTGAAGTAGAGGATTGAAGATAGACGATTGGAGATCCTAGCGACGTTAATCTTGAGACGTTGGGAAGCTCTTTGTCGGCTGTACGATCCTTGTGCTGTAAAGCGTAGACAAAGGTTAGTGGATTCCATGCTATACAGATGTGGATATACATGCATCACATTTTAAGACCGAATGCTCCACACATACGTGCAGTTTCAGGCTCTTGTCCTAAAGGCGGCGTTCCAGGCAACCCTGTTAAGGGCTGCTCCGCTTTTCAATTTTTTGGATTTGATCGGCACTAATAGTCTGATCACAAGTTTGTTTTAGAAACCTTTAGTTTAGTTACTTCACCCTCTCTAGTTTTCTTTGAGTTAGCTGTAGACAGAAAATTAATTTTGGAGGTAATTATAAGTGAACTATTTCTTATTGCTAATCTGGCAACCTCTGCGTCATGAGTCTCAAGGGGTTAATCAACATTTAAAACTACGATTAAGCCAAATATTAATAAAACTTTAATACTTTTACTTTCACTGAAACTTTCTATTTTACATTAAACTAACAACTCAATTTACAATACAGTTTGTACAGTTGCCCAAATAACTTCTGGTCCTATGTGATCTTATACATTGAAATTTTATGTGCACATTAAGATTTATTATGCAGTACAGTAGTTAACTCTTAAGATTACTCAACTCTTTATTCATATTTTTTCACCAACCAACTTGTGGCTCTCCAAGGATTCGAACCTAGGATACTCTCACCAAAATTCCGCGTATTTATGCTATAAAGATGAATAGTAAACTGATAATTTCTTTAATTCACTCAAACACTAAACACCTCCCAAAGAAATTAATGAAACTAAGCATGTGATCCACCAGGATTCGAACCTACTGTAGGTTACCACAGATTTTAAACACTACCCATTACACCATCAAAACTCAAAAACATCACAAGGAATAACTTTGATGGACAACTGTACAGACTGCTAAACTTAAAATAAACAAAATACTAACCGTATAGTAGTATTGTAGGGAAGTAGTGGTAGTTTACTCCATTGAAGCTAATAGTAGTCCACTGCAGAGAATATTAGTCTAGTCTTGTTGTAGTACCAATCCATTGAAGAGAATAGTAGTCCAGGTAGTCCATAGAATATCATCTTCAATCTAGGTACGATCCTCCTAGGTCTTCTTGCGCTGTAATACAAGTAGAAAAAATATATTAGTTATATGGATTCAGTGCCATTTCCTAGCCTAAGATTTTATACCCCAATTTGTTGCTCATGTACGGTCGCGCTAATAAGTCATACCACAGCGGTCATTAACTTTAGCTTGCTCTGTACTGTATTAACCTCTGAAGTGCGCATGGGGGTAATTAGACACCTCTCCCAGTGCGCATGTATTTGAGGTGTTTCCGTCACTAAAATATTCATTGTACCATTAATAGCATTAATACTTATCCATATGCGCCTATTATGGGTTGATTATAAAGGTATTAACCTGAAACAATAAAACGAGTGAAAACAGCGTTTGGATGGTCAAAATCGGAGATATAGCCCGCGAGTTGTATAATGTATAGGTGAGGCAAGCTGCTTTCCCGCCAATTTCCCCAAGGCCACTGAGACACAGTCGATCGATACTCTCTCTCTCTCTCTTGCACTCGCTTGCCATCAGTGATGACAACACCCTGCTTGCAACTCGCTAATGTTAGCACAAAAATATACCTCAGAATAAGGGAATAACAGGGAAAATAGGTGATAACTGAAGGAGAGGAGGAAAATGGGGAAGGAGGGGAGGTAGAGGACTGAGATTTTGCATGGCCCAGGGGCCAAAACAAAATAAAAAAATACATTTTTTTTTTCGATGTCAAAAGTTGATTTTTTTTTTCACTCACTCTTAAGAGTCTCCCCGCAGTCCGCCGGGTTAATGGGTCAGATGTTAAATAGGGTGGGTAAGTGTAGGAACATTTGTATATTTCACTCTACATGACAAAATGTAGCTTAGATATTGCCGATACCACTTGATCAAAACATACCTGGTGCCGAGACATCACTTACTAGCGCGACTGTACTACGTGGTGGATTGGATTTTTATTTATAAATTTTACGCAAGCGTCTTTCACATCACGATTTAGTGAAGTGCTTTTGTCTATCCAAATAGGGTGTAAATTACTACTCGATACACTTATTTTACAATCGTATACAAGATCATAACGAGGAACATAACTTATGTGGCCAACTGTATAAGGATCACCTAAGTTAACCCTCTCAGACATAAGACACAACTTTAAAGCCTTTGTTACCATCAGGGGTATTTAGAAACCTTTAGTTACTTCAACCTCTGCAGTTGTCTTTCAGTTAGCTGTGGCCAGAAAACTAATTTTAGAGTTTATTATAAGAGTGAGAGAACTATTTCTTATTGCTAATCTGGCAACCTCTGCGTCATATATGCGTGAAAGGGTTAAAATACCAAACTCTTCAAAATACTAACCGATTAGTTGTCCTGTAGAGCGGTACATCAGGGGGTCCACATAAGAGTCCTAATACCATGCTTGCCCTATGCTGTATCCAAAACAAAGAGGCTCCTTCCGTAACTCCACCACCATTCCAGACGATCCATACAAAACATGTCAGGCCACAACGCTCCTTCAGTCAGGCACAAACGCTCTGCCTCTTGTCAATTTAAGATAAGATTCCCAAGGTCACCGTACTCTGCAAGAAGAGTAACAAAAATAATTAAGTTACTTCCAAGGATTATGGAATTTGGATTTATATTTTACAATTTAAAACTTTCAAAATAAACAAATCAAAACTTATACAAACACAGCAAAAAGACAAAACAACTAATCAAAATCGCTGTGGAAACAACCCTTAAAATAATATTTTATAAATAAGAGGAATAAGACTTTTGTGCAGTTTTGCAGATAGCTTACTTTTGTTTATCAATTTAGTCTACTTTTAAAGTACTGTACTCCTCAACATGATGGAATTTCGTATGCCAAGCTTTTACTGTGTATTATATTTGCCTATTCAGGCATTTTGAGCCACATTTCTTTACCACAAACTTCCAAAACTCAAAAATTGGTTAAACTTCAACATACTAACCGAATATTAGTCCTGTAGTGTGGTTCAACGCAAACGTTAGTCGCCATCACCGACGCTCCATCATCAGGCCAGAACTTCGTCCACCACACACCAGGCCACAACTCTGCATCCACCACCAGGCCAAAAACCCTACGTCCACCACACCACCATCGGGCCACAACTGCGTCCACCACACAACACTGAGTCGTCCACCACCACTGCATCCACCACACAACACCAGGCCACAACTCTGCGTCCACCGCACCACAACACTGCATCCACCACACCATCAGGACACAACTACGTCCACCACACACCAGGCCAAAACTCTGCGTCCACCACACAACACTGCGTCTTCCACCACACCACCATCAGGCCACAACTGCGTCCACCACACAACACCGAGTCTTCCACCACCACTGCATCCACCGCACAACACCAGGCCACAACTCTGCGTCCACCACACCACCATCAGGCCACAACTGTGTCCACCACACAACACTGCATCGTCCACCACACTACACCAGGCCACAACTCTGCATCCACCACACAACACTGCATCGTCCACCACTCTACCATCAGGCCACAACTGCGTCCACCACACAACACTGCATCGTCCACCACACTACCATCAGGCCACAACCGAGTCCGCCACACAACACTGCATCGTCCACCACACTACCATCAGACCACAACTGAGTCCACCACACAACACTGCATCGTCCACCACACTACCATCAGGCCACAACTGCGTCCACCACACACCAGGCCAAAACTCAGCGTCCACCACATATATTTTTTCTTTCTAGACTTCCTTATCCCTAATTAGAATTTAAGTTTCAAAATAAAGAAACCAAAACTTTGACACTCAGTAAAATGACAAAACTTTATCAAAATAGATGCTGAAACTATAATATTTAGCTCCATTAGTTTACAGATTTAAAAGTATCTGCCCCAAAACTACGGCGACTTTGAGACCTTTTGTGCAATAGCGACTGCAGTTTAGGAGGAACCTGCCCTAAGATGGGGCATTTTTCTAATGAAAATTTCACAAGTTCACCTCTAAGAGAGTCTTTGGAGAATTTTTAAAACTTTATGGAGATTTAGCAAAGAAAAATAAAGAATATTTATACACAGAAATATCAAAGTTTTTTCAACTGAATGTGGAAAATTACAAATTGACAACTTACAACTTGAGGGTGCACTTGAGGGCAGAGTCCGACGTAGGGCAGATTCAGACACAGGGGCAGAGTCCATCAACAGTCTCGGCCAACACACCACCGGAGAAGAGCCGACCGACAGGATCGGTACATTGAGGCGATTCATTCGTGGCCACCACCTCAGGGAATCTGACAATAGATAGAAGTGGCGCAACAAATTATATAAAAAATGTGGAATGGGGCGGAGTAAATAGAACAGACATATAATATTATTCAAGCAGACTTAAAAAATAATACAATACTCTTATATGTCCGGGTTTTAAGCGACCAGAATAGGTTAGTTGCATTATATACCACCTGTACCTTCCATTAAGTTTTATGCGGCAGATGCGTAATAAGCAATATATACCGGTACATAAAAAAGGTTGGTTAAGGTTTAGAGTTTTATCCTGCATACTACAGATACATGGTAAGCGATACTACATGTTAAGCCAAGGTTAGTCTTTTCACACATGTACTGGATGCTAAAGATAACGTACCAGCTAATAAGGAAGTTAGTTTAGTTCTCATGTACGGTACCGGTACATGGGATGCTGGTAGGTACGGGTTAGTTTTGTATCCAACGTACTGTACTAAAGTTCATTCCAGCCGACTAAATTGTTTCAAAGTTTAATTTCCGATAAATTTAAATGCATTTTTTCAAATTTTGTTTAGGGTGTTTTAGTTTCAATATTTTTTTAATCTTTAGTTATTGATTTGAACAGCAACTTCTTGAGTTTGTTTTAAAGTTTCATATTTTAATTACATATCTTAACCCTTTCACGCACGTATGACGCAGAGGTTGCCAGATTAGCAATAAGAAATAGAGTGCTCTCATTCTTATAATTACCTCTCCAAAATTAGTTTTCTTCCCACAGCTAACTCAAAAACAACTGCAGAGGTTGAAGTTACCAAACTAAAGGTTTCTAAATACCCCTGATGGTAACAAAGGCTTTAAAGTATCCCCAATAGGCTCACAATTAAGTCATATGTCTGAGAGGGTTAAATACTTTGCTATTATGAAGATTTGTTTAATTAAATCATGAAAACTATGCAAGATCATATTTATCCATTAATTAAGTACTGTACAGTATCAAAATTATCTACTAAAGGTTTATATTTGCCGTCAGCTGAAAAGAAACTATAGGTCTAAGTTTGTTAGGTTAATGCCTTACATATACATACTATACTACTAATCTTAATACGCATCTACATTCTCAAACTTTGACGGGTAGTAAACAATGCAACTAATCGATTAAGATAGATAAAACACCTCTCAAAATTCAGACCAAAAAGATATATTTACCAATGAAAAAAGTAAAAAATTACATACAAATCAAAAATAAAATAATCATGGTAAAAGTGGGGAATGGGGTAAATACCAATAATAATTAAAGTTCGTAGGCTCTCATATACTGTACACATACTAGCATTAAAAAAAAAACACATAAACAAATATATACAGTATATAATTATAAGCCTATACAAAAAAATATGAAAAGTGGGGATTTATTATATTTATTCTATCTATGCTCAGGCCCATAGAATAAATATTTTTACCAATGACAAAAAAATATGAACAATACAGTTTGTAGGCTTTTTCTTTACATACACAAACTAGCATAAATATATTACTGTACCAATGACAAAAATAAAAATGAATAAAAATAAAGTTTGTAGGCTTTTTCATTATATACACAATTAAACTAGCATTAAATATAACTCACCCGGTGGAAGTGTGAAGATTGTCCACTTTCATCAGCTTCTGAAGGATCTCACAAGATTGTACCGGTACCGGGTTGTCAGACACATCCATGGTGTAGCATAGGCTCTCCTTCACTGCTGGGAGTAGGTAGTGGTAATTGACAAATCTATAAATGTTGTAATAATTCCACTACACCACCAAACACTTCCAATGAAATTAAATTAAAGCATATGTAAAATAATAAATAATTAATAGAACAGTAATAAACTACTAGCAATTTCCAACTATAAAGTAATACAGAAGTTTGAGCTGTAGACACCAAAGTTTAGTAGGCCTAAACAAAATTGTCAAAATACGGTTGTGGTGGAAAAATATATAAGCATCACCCCGTTCTTAACTTATCAATTACAAACCCCAATGTACTTTTAACTAGTGAAAGCATATGGTCCTCCCCGGATTAGAACCTGGGACACCACACCCAGAACAAAACTACTAAACCATTACACCACTAACCCAGATCAAAAGAAGTCAATTCAGCCATAATCTCTTAGATTTAATTTCAATCTAGTCCCAATTACTTAATCATACTTTATAAGCAATGACAAATACAAAATATATTAAGATTAATAATAAATTTTCAGGTTGCATATGAAGTGCCATTGCTCGGTTTTCCCTATTCGGGCTCTGCCGCCCCCAGAAACAAATTTAACAATGGGAAATGGGACTCGGTAAATATATTAATTTAGTAATTTTATATAGCAAGGATCATTGCATTACAGTGTTGCCATTGGATACAGGATGGGTTGAGGGGGGTAGCGCCCCCCCGCTACTTTTTGAATTTAGATTTGGGGTACGGTCGCGCTAACAAGTCATGTCCCAGCTGTCATTAAGTCTGGCTTTCTGTGCTGTATTAATGTCAGTCAGTTGAATAGGGTGGTTAAGAGTTGGAAAAAGTTTGTATATTTCACTCTAGGCTATATGAAGAAATTAAGCTTACATATTGCAGGTACCAATTATTAATCAAAACATACTTTGTGCGGAGAAATCACTTATTAGCGTGACTGTACACTAATTACTATAAAGACAGTGGCGCGGGCCTAGGCTAGACTGAATTTTAGTGCGAAACATCTCCCGAAATTTGACGGCCCCTAAGCTAGGCTAAATTGGGAAAGTTGGCAATTTGTTTTTTCGGTAAACCTGACGTTTTGGACCGACAGCGATTTCAGTAAGTTTTATTTTGTTTTTTGTAATTTTTCCTTCAGATATAGTGTTATTTTATACTGAAGAGGAGCGGAAATGAGTATTTACCCATTATCCAACAATCTAAAAACATGCCCCCCCACTAGTGGGGAGGGCTATGAAGTTCAGGGAAAATGAGGGGTTAAAAGCGTAAAAATACAATAATATAGCGTTTTGTATCAAAACTTGGCTCGGGTTTTCCCAAATTGCAAACCCATAAAACCCAATTTTGTGAATACCCGAGCCAACTTTTGACGAAAGCTGGCTCGGATTTCACGGGGTGGAGTGGGTAGCCTAATATTTTATGTTATAAAAATAGTCAACTTTGGGAAGACATTAGCCTAACCCAACAACCTTACCTAACCTATCCTAGTATTATGGGTGGGGGGCTGCCGCCCCCACACCCCCGCTGGTTGGGTTAGACTATCTTTTTTTCTTTCTTTTTTTAATGTTCTAGGCTATTAGCCTAACCTAACAACCTTACCTAGTATATGGGTGGGGGCTGCCGCCCCCACACCCCCGCTGGTTGGGTACTGGCTGAAAAACTTATTGTTTTACAGTATGTATGAATTATAGCGTTTTTGTTTTTTTCTCCCTTATAATACATTTCAGCTCTTAATGACATATATAGCAATGATGTATATGCTCTACCGGACCTATTAGGCCTAAAAAAATCGATGGGCTAACTGTCGGTCCAAAACATCAGTATAACCGTTTTTTCTAGCCATATTTAGGCTATAATATTTTGCTAAAGTATTTTTGGTAAATCTACAGTTATACTACCCCTCCCCCACCTCCCCCCTTCAAAACACACCTTTTAGCATGTTTTTGGATGGTTAAGCAGATGCGGAAACTGGAAAAAAACATTTTGATACAAAATTATCACCAACCAGATAAGAGTTTTTCAGGTAATTTGTTGTAGTTTTTATTTTTTATTTGATATACAGTGTTGTTTAATGCCGAGGAGTCGCATTTTAGTATTTTTAACATTAGCCTAACCTAACCTAACTTAACCTAAACGAAAAGTAACCAGTCTCCACGACGGTCTAAACTCCCCCTCACGTTCCCTGTTTATGGGTGCACGACGGTCTAAACCCTGCTCACGTTCCCTGTTTATGGGTTTGCGAAGGTTTGTAATACTTCAATGTACCTATTTCAAGTCAAATATACATTTCCGCGCATCATCAAACCATACTAAGTCTACTACTAATAATATTAACCCATTAGTTCCAACAGAATAGCGACAAAATAGGGGTAGTATAACTGTAGATTTATCGTATTTTTTTCACATAGCGATTTTGATACGGTAAGTAGGCTACTTCTAGTTTATTTATTATGCAAGTTTTCATAATTATCGCGAATAGACTCAGCGTTATTATACATAATTTATTAGGGAAAGTGAAGCTCTATGGAATCCTTATAATATACGCATAGCCTAGATTTCGTTGTGGTAAAATAGTTTTGATAAAGTTTTGTAACCATTTTGTCGATATAAATAGTCCCGCGCGTAAACAAACTCAGTCCCGCAATCTTGAGAGCTCTGCTACGGACGTGTTCGAAATGGAGTACCGGTACACTCGCTACGGTAGTGTTGTTCTACAAAAATGTTACTGTAGGATATGTCTAATATATGAACCCACAGTTGCTGGCATGCAACTTGTAAGGGCTAGTGTTGTATCCCACGTACTGGGTCTAGGGCATTCTAGAGTTAGGTTAGGTTGTTTGTCTAGGTTAATATACTAGGTCTCTGAAACAAGATTCATAGTTGCGGTAGTATTTACATCAAAACTATACTTAACTATCAAAACTATTCTCCCACAGTGGAATCTAGGAGTATATTAGAACTTAGAAGGATTCCAAAGAGCTTCACTTTCCCTAATAAATTATGTATAATAACGCAGAGTCTTTTCAACAAAATTACAAATTTTATATAGGCTAGGCCTACAATAGGCCAAGCCATTCGCGACGGTCTACGCATATCCAACACTGAAGTAGGCTAGGCTATTAACGGTAAACCTGACTTTTTGGACCGACAGCGATTTCAGTAAGTTTTATTTTGTTTTTTGTATTTTTTCCTTCAGATATAGTGTTGTTTTATACTGAAGAGGAGCGGAAAATAGTATTTACCCATTATCCAACAATCTAAAAACACGCCCCTATTAGACTATTTTTTTTTTTTTTTTTTAATGTTCTAGGCTATTAGCCTAACCTAACAACCTTACCTAACCTAACCTAGTATATGGGTGGAGGCTGCATCCCCCACACCCCCGCTAGTTAGGTTACTTTTTTTTTTTTTTTTTTTTTTTTGTGCCATTAGCCTAACCTAACCTAGTATATGGGTGGGGGCTGCCGCCCCCACACCCCCGCTGGTTGGGTACTGGCTGAAAAACTTAGTTTTACAGTAGCCTAGGCCTATACATGTATTTTAGCGTTTTTTTTTGGTTCTCCCTTGTAATACATTTCCGCTCTTAATGCCATATATAGCAATGATGTATATGCTCTACCGGACCTATTAGGCCTAAAAAGATCGATGGGCTAACTGTCGGTCCAAAACATCAGTATAACCCTATTAACTTTGTATAACAAAATTTGTAAATATTGATGGCTCTGGAGGCCGGGTAACATCTATCTATTGCCGGACGCCTTATTCCCCTTACGAGGGTGGCAATACACAGATTGCCCCCAAGCGGACCTATTCCCTGTGAGAGGGACAACCCGAACCATTTTAGTGAAGGACTTACAGGATAGACCACTCAATTTAGGATCTGTCAGACTCCGAGGCCCTCTGTGTATCTTGTTAGCACTATTTTTCTACAGCGATATTCAGCTATACACTTCGGCCGGGTAACACTGGACATAAAATACATATGCTAGCCTAGCTTAGGCTATAAAACAATGAAATGAAATGCAATAAAAAAATAAATTAAATTAAATTAAATTAACTAGGCCTAGCCTAGCCAATAACTATACCGGTTTGGCCAAAAAAAAACAAAAAACAAAAAAAAAACCACACACACAGCTTAGACTAGCCTATTAAGAAGCCTCTTATCGTCTGGCCTTTTTTATGTTACTTAACGGGCTCTATAATAGTCTACATAGCATATAATTTAATGGCCACCAGTGAATATATATAGACTTAGCTGGTTAGTGAAGCATATTGATGAATGAAAAGACAGGTGAATGTTCTGGATAGGGGTTCGGGGCTAAGGTAGACATGTTTTACAGTCTCTCATGTTAATTCACAGGCTTTTATAAGTTGCATATATTGTAATGGCCACCAGTGAATATAGATACACTGAACTAGTTAATGGACCATGTTGATAAAAGACAGGTGCTAGGATGGTAAAGATATGGCACAACAGGTGGAGGTGATGGCGGCGGCCATTGTTAGCCTATGGAGAAACTAATGTACCGTCTCGCCTTTCATGTAAATTCACAGATTCTCAAGACTAGTTACATATAAATAAATGGCCACCAGTGAATATATATACACTTAGCTAGTTAATGGAGCATGTTGATTAATGACAGGTGATAGGGTGATCAAGATGGAGACTGATAAATGTGGAGGTACATACAGGTGGAGACGATGGCGGCTGGGCGGTTGGAAAAGTGAGGCCCTTTATAGGTACGATCAGGGCTCCCACTTTGCCAGTCCAGGATTTCCCCAGATAGATGTAAAAATGTCCCTAGATTGGTCACAATTTCCCCAAAATTATACAACACTGCCTTTATGTTTACTGGCTCATTTTAATTGTTATTCCTGCTACTACTTATCATAAAATGCATACAATAGTGTATGTTTTTATAATGAAACTAACCAGGAATACAGAAATACATATAAGTTTGCTCAAACATATCATTTTCTATTTTCATTATACCATCATAAATCATACTATCAGTCTATGACCGTAATTATCTATCTATATTGTATAGGACATTATTTTATATAGCTACTTCTGATGAGCAACTGGCAAAAGTCACAAAGTAGGCCTACTGCATTGTTCTGTGGAAACCTCTTAATCTTAAATGAGTTTGCAAAAGAATAAGTCCTTCAATTATTGATGTTTATATCAAAAATATATTAGTTATGCTTTCATTCATCCACAAAGGTATATAAAAGCGATTTTCACTCATCATAAAAACAAAAAATAAAGTCAGTAACTTACAATGAATTGGAACCATGAATAGCTACACACTTTCAATAAGCTTTTTATTCTGTTGAGTTATCTCAGGGAGAAACCATTTAAAATTAGGATAAATAAGTTACATATCTATCAAAATAAGTTACATATCTATCAAAATAAGTTACATATCTATCAAAATAAGTTACATATCTATCAAAATAAGTTACATATCTATCAAAATCACATACCAGTATACTTTATAGAACTATGGAAAACTATGCCTATTTGGACACTGGAGTAATTAAGCGATATCAGTACTTACAGTACTATAATATAGTAAATGCTTACATATTATGCCCAAATTGAAAAAGAAGTTAAAAATATATAAGCACTTTATAATTGCACATTACTTAGAAATTAAAATTCCACTGCTGTTTGGTAATTTGGTATTATGTTTTGGTAAGACAAAAATAAAATACTGTGGCCTTATTTGCACTAACCATGATCCATCAAATACTAGGTGAACAAGTAGATTAACCCTTTGACTGCTAATGACAGTATGACACTGTTATTATATTTGAGTAACCCTAGACAATTTTACTGAGAAGTGATAAAACTAAAGGCACTAGAAGGGTTAGACTACTGTACTCGAAATAATTATTCTCAACTTGCACCAGACCATTTTTATTAAGCTGAGGGGAAGCCAAAACAGTCAAAGGGTCCATGAATAATATAGAGTAGTGTGTTGGAGATTCTTAGTAGCTATATCTTGCAAAGTACAGTACTGTACCGTTTTTCACAACTTTATATTAATATGTACTGCATATCAAGAGTTATGGCTTTAAATGGTTTGCTATTATTTGATGTGCCTCTGCATCTGTTGCATTACTCTTTATATTCTTCATCAGTCTCAGCAACTCTTTATGCTCATGTAAGATCAACTCATGAGCAGATTTTCCAGATTTAGCCAGTCCTTCTTTTGAATGCAGTAACCCACCAACACTTTCTCTCTTCAAACTGTTTCTAAATTCAGTCTTAACCAACTTGAGAACACTGAAAAGTCTTTCAACGGGAGCATTGGCGAAAGGTAAAGACATCAGGCATCCAATCACTCTTAGTAGGTTCTTGTACTTCAGCTCCCCACTGTAGTTTTTTATGCTAAGGCGTTCTTTCCAGAAGTCAAAATATGTTTGGTTGCATTTAATCTCAGGAGCTTCTTCAATTGCCTGGACTCCAGAAATGTTGAAATTTTTCTAATACTGATCCAAGATTTCCCTAGATTTCCCTAAATTTGCCCATTTCCCTAGATTAGTCACTAAAATTTATCAAATTTCCCAATCTAGTGTAATTTCCCCAAAAAGTGGGAGCCCTGGGTACGATTCTTCGAACCTCGCCTCGGTAAACAAATGAACCTTCGACATGCGCAATAATTCTTTATCCAAATTACATTAATTAACATGTCAAATAGTACTTTATACCTATTCAAAAACTAATTACCTTCTAGAAATTTGGATAGTTACAGTAATCAAATTATATTAAATTACAATAAGACTTCAGGTGATCCAACAATTATTTAAGCCAGCACACCGTAAATCGAAACCGTCAGGAATAGCCTTTTCCGAAAAAATACAGTATAAATTAACCATGTAAAGAACGGGCACATACGTTAAAATAGGCCTTCAGAGGCTATTATTATTTAGGATTATTAAGCCAGCACACCGTAAGTAAAGAATAGTCAGAAATAGAGGCCCCTTTAACCCGGCAAGCGCGATAGGCCTCACGGAAGGCTTCCTATAGGGAACGCGATAGGCCTCACGGAAGCAAGACCATAAAAAAAGCCTTCCATAAAAAAAAAGGGGCTATCAAAACAAAGGAATTTGTCTCTAAGTGAGATAATTCCCCTCCAGTACTCATCCATGTAAATCTCACCCACCCCCCTCCCCTCCTTCCCCACCTTATTCCCCCCTCCCTCCCCTCCTCAATTATCACCTATTTTTCCTCTTATTATCATCATTTATCGGTTATTTTTCTCTTCCGCGATAATGTAGCACAAGTGGGTTGCAGAAAAGATCGTTATGCAACACCCAGACACCGGCCCACACCGCCCCGCTCGTCTCAGTTACCTCACAGACAGCGAGAGAGGAGGGTTGCCTGTGGCTCTCTCTCGCCTGAGATTATGACCGGGTGGCCAATATCTTCGTTTTTCACCACCCAAATGCTTTTCCCACTTATTTTAGCACTCTTGAAGGTTCATATATACATCATATATGTAAAATAAAAGCATACCGAAAACAAATAATGCTCTATATTGTAAATATAACGAATTCTGTCAGAATCCAAGGCTAGAAATGCACAAATAACTACCCTAGCCCCTAGGTCTATTTAGCGCTTGTCAGGTTAAAGATTAAAAATTCCAGAGTATAAAATAATTAAATTACTATAAAAATCGCACATGTTAAAATCTGATATTATTTTGGATTATCAAATCAAAAGTTAAACATTGAAAGTTAATTTAAAATAAGACTTCAGAGTGTCAAGACTTACGATCGTATAGTGGATATTGGTATATTTCTATAAATTTACCCAGGCACATTCCCTTTTTGTTTTCTTAAGACAGTAAAGGGAGTTTCATTATTAGCCTAGGCCCTAAGGAGAAGCCTCGTATCGTCTGGCCTTTGTTTATGTTAATTCATAAGCTGTATGATAGCCTAAATCTATTTTAAATGACAACCAGTGAATATAGATCGACTTAGCTGGTTAATTGAGCACGTTGATGAATGACAGGTGCTGGGGATGGTGAAGATATAGCGCGCTAAATAGGCACAGGCACCACAGGTGAAACTGATGTCCCTCAAGTATAAAATAATTAAATAAACTCATCACAATCGCGGACACATACGAGAAGACTTCGCGGGCTATTATGATCCTGGATTAAGCAAGCACACCGTAAATACAGAATACCGATAATAAAAAGATAAGAAGTCCCTCGAGTATAAAATCATAAAATGTATCCTTATCGGGAACGAAAACACTTACGTCACCTCGTTATGGAGTCCAGCTAGAAAAGAACCCCCTCACCTGGCCCGTCCTGGTAGATGGGTTGGTGAGCTCCTGATTGGCTGATGGTCGATGACGTGGCGCTCTCTCATTGGTCGAGCTCCTCCCCGCCCAACAGGATACTCGATTTAGCGCGCGCTTGTTTAAATCACCCCACCCCACCATCCCCTCCCCTTTTAACTGCGACCCCCGATAATCCCCCACCCCCTGACCCCCTCCCCGACAGGATACTCTCTCTTTGTTCAGTCGCTCCCCCCCCCCTACCCTACCCTTCTCTTACCTTCCCCCAATCCCTCCTCCTCTTTCTCTCTCCCGTTGCCTTATATGGGCATTCTTTCGATGTTCCGTTCCTCCTTCCTCCCCCCCCCCTAAGTACTCAGTCCCCCCTGTCCCTTTAATACTCGCTTTTCTGGACCCCCTTCTCCCTCATGTTCAGCATATTATCACCACCCCACCAATTAACTTACACATATAGGCTACCTAATTAAGACTTTCTGTACCAGTGACGTCTGCTATATTTTGGTCTAGCTATAATTAGACGATTATCTGCACCTTAGGAAATATCTGTGGTAGTTAAAAGAGTCGACTGAGATAGTTCGAAGCCTTATAATTGCTAGAGAACCTTCCTAAAATGACTAGTAGTCGCCACAATAATATTTAAAAGACGTCGCCAGTACAGTACGGGTTAATGAAAACAATCACATTAATTAATACATGTGGTACTCCATGGATTCGAACCTAGGATACTCACACCAAAATTCAGCGCACTAATCATTAACCCCTTCTGTACTGTACCGGTGACGGCCCTTTCACATTATTATGGACCCTATTACACGATTATATTCAGTTTAAAAAGGTCCGCTAGCAATTAACAGGCTTTGAACTATCGCATTTAACCCTTCTTACTACCACAGATCCTTCTTAAACTGCACAAAATCTTCTAAATATGGCTGGAGATTAATTGAGAAAGACGTCACTGGTACAGTCGCGCTAATAAGTGATGTCTCGGCACCAAGAATGTTTTGATCAATAATTGGTATCAACAATATCTAAGCTTCATTTCTTCATATGGAGTGAGATATACAAACATGTTCCTACACTTACCCACCCTTTTCAACATCTGACAGACATTAATACAGCACAGAGCAAGCCAAACGTAATGCCAGCTGAGACATGGCAAATTAGCGCGATCGTACAGGAGTTAAGCTATCAACACAAGGTTATGTAAGATTAGCCTATATATGGTTATATAAGAGTATTAGGCCATGAATTAGCGAAATATATAATTTCAGTAATGGTTAGATACTTTTATGCAGCTTAGGAAGGTTGTATGGGCGTCTAAGAAAGATCTGTGGTAGTAAAAAGGGTTAAGTGAGATAGTTCGAAGCCTTTTCATTGCTGGAGGCCCTTTGTAAACTGAATAAAATCGTCTAATCTAGCTATGTTTAGACGATTTTATGAGGTTTAAAAGGGGTCTCTAGCAATGAACAGGCTTCGAACTATCCCACTTAACCCAAATTTACTACTACAGATCCTTCTTAAGCTGCATAAAATCGTCTAACTATAATTGTATGCTGGCTACTATTAGACGATTTTATTCAGTTTACAAAGGACCTCCAGCAATTAACAGGCTTCGAACTATCTCACTGAACCCTTTTTACTACTACCACAATCCTTCTTAAAATGCACAAAATCGTCTAAATATAGCTAGATTAGACGACTTTATTCAGCTTTAAAAGGTCCTCCAGCAATTAACAGGCTTCGAACTATCTCACTGAACCCTTTCTACTACCACAGATCCTTCTTAAACTGCACAAAATCGTCTAAATATAGCTAGATTAGAAGATTTTATTCAGCTTAAAAAGGGCCTCCAGCAATGAACAGGCTTTCAAACTATCTCACTTAACCCTTCTTACTACTACAGATCCTTCTTAGGCTGCATAAAATCGTCTAAATGTAGCTAGATTTGACGATTTTATTCAGTTTACAAAGGCCCTCCAGCAATTAACAGACTTCGAACTATCTCACTTAACCCGTTTGACCACATGGAACACATAAAATCGTAAATATAATACAGTAAACACAAGCAAGGGTAGAAAAGCTGTCACTGCCTATCTTAAATGTGTGATAAGTAAAGCTAGTATGACACGAGAGATTTTATAGTCAACATTCGATGGTCAACATTTTTCTGGCAACATTTCTGGATTATTTTACACTGGTATCGGAAACTAGGCTGATGATGGATGAATTTAGGTAGCATAAATATTGCAAATGTTGACCTCATAAGCTGCCAGACCAGTGTTGAGGATAAATGTTGAGGGAAAAAGCGCTCGTGTGATACCGGCTTTAGTGTGGTGACTTAGTGAAATGGCTGGTGTTAACGAGAGCGCTACCTCTTCCCATATTCTCCAGCTTTGTCTTGCCTTGCAAGAAAGGATGGAGATGTGGAGAGAGAGAGGTTCAGTTTCTCAGAGACGAAAACCTTGCCTTGAAGTTAACTCGGCAAGAGTTGTGTTATCGGCCGTATCACCTACCTCTGACCGGGTATATCCTAGTGTTTATTAGCCTATACCCCTTTGAAAGGACATTAGCCTAACTTAACAACCTTACCTAACCTATCCTAGTATTATGGGTGGGGGCTGCCGCCCCCACACCCCCGCTGTTTGACATCAACATACGTGCTTACACGACGTACGCCCTGTAACACAACTCATTCCGTTAACTCTGCGGGTGCCCAACCCCGAAAGGGGTTGAAATAGGGGAGCGATCTCTGCCATACCCATACATTACTCTGACTGCTCCTTTTACTTATATATTTTCTAGATCTCAAGTGACAGCGTCTCTTCCGTGGATTGACCTCCCAATCTACCAAGATTGGAAGCCAAAGCGTCACATTTTTCCTTTGCCCCTCAACTGTTTCTTCATAGTTGCTGAGGGGCACAGGGCCCTGGGTAGGGCTTTGGTTTCCCGGGTGTTTCCGCACCCTCCTCAGCTCCCCGCCATGGAGTGGCTTCGGTCACCCAGGCTTTATTGTGGTCGGCAGGGAGGGTTCTGTGAGGGCGCTCGGTTATGGCTTGGCCTTGTTCGGGGCCTTGGGGCTGTTCGGCCAGGCAGCTTGGGGAACAACAACAACAACTCTGGCGGAGAAGAAGAGCTATGCTAGTGCGGTTGGAGATGGTGGAGCTCCCTGGAGGATAGTGGCTACGAGTGGCACTAAGTGCAAGCCAAGAAGAGACACACTAGAACTTAAAAACAAGTTCGATGCCTTGGCTGAAGAGGGTGATGGAGGAAGGGATAGTGTGTCGGTAATTACAGTATAGGGAATAGGCTCGCACCCTTATTTTTTATGTTTTTTTCCTCCAGATTTTGAGAAATGAGTGTTTTGATGGTCTTAGTTATAAATCCAATGTGGGATAGACGATGGGCTGAGGGTGGGCTTTGCCCCCCCCCCCCCCCTATGAATTATTGAAATCGTCATCTATGTTGCCAGCAGGGGGTAAATATCGATTATACTGCATAAAGAAGGCGTTTGTAAACAGTGAGGATGTCCGAAAGAGCTCTGAGATTGATTAGAATGGGCGTTTTTTCTATTAATACCGGGTTTTATAAATGTGATCAAAATTATTCTCCCACAGTGGATTATACATGAGTAAAGTTTCCCAAGGTGGGAAAAGCAGGAGGAAAGAAGGTAAGTCTCCCCACAGAGAACTTAGTGCGGCTGCTCCCCCACCAGCCCCCAGCGACGTGTGTTCTATTTTATTCTAGCTATATTTAGATGATATTAAGCAGCTTGGGAAGGATCTGGGTAAGATCCTGTGTAGAGGGTGACTGTTTTTCAGATGCCTACTTTAACCTAACCTAACCTAACCTAGTATATTAGTGTACTATTTATGAATGTAAAATGTACAAATATATTGTTACATTACCAAATTATTGAGATATATATACACGGTAGCCCGCCGCTACACATGATTATACCAGGATCTGTGGTAGTTAAAAGGCTGGGTTGAGATAGTTTGAAACCTTATCATTGCTAGAGGTCCTTCCCAAACTGAATATAATCGTTTAATAGTTGCCAGAATAGATGAAAAGGACATCCCTGGTCTCAATGGGTTAAGCGTTACTTCCACATAGCGATTTTGATTAGTTCCTTTGCTTTTATCTTGTGTCGTCCCGGTTTGGTATGTTTATTTTGCAAGTTTTACATTATAATCAAATAAAATAAAGTAACACCCCGTTCTTAACATTAATCATCAATCCCCAATGCACTTGAATAAACTAATGAAAGCATATGGTCCTCCCGGGATTTAAACTCGGGACACCACACCCAGAACATGAGCATCTTAAAGAACCGAGGGAACTCTGCCGCTGCAACACAACCTAACGTCAACGAACCAGACGACGACGACGATTTACTGGAATATTAACCCTCTCTCCCCCACCCCCCCACTCACCTGTTTGCGAGGCCTTTACTACATCATCAATAAAGCCGGTATCACACGAGAGCTTTTATAGTCAAAATTCGATAATCAAAATTTTTCTGGCAACATTTCTGGAATATTTTGCACTGGTATCAGAAACTAGACTGATCTATCTATCTATCTATTGCCTGACGCCGTGATCCCCGAAGGGGTGGCCACGAACGAACCGCCCCCATGCACCTCTGTCCCCAGTCAGTCGACGCCCCTCCCCCCAACCAGCACCGCCTTCGTTCATGTACTTACTCACTCCATCCTTCCACCTCTCCCTCTCTGTCCCTCCACCTCGCTCTCGTACACCCTCTTAGACTGATGATAGATAAATTTAGGTAGCCGAAATAATTTAAATGTTTACCTCATAAGCTACCAGATCAGTGTTGAGTATAAATGTTGAGGGAAAAAACGCTCGTGTGATACCGTCTTTAGGTGTCCAATACTATTACTACTATAGACAATTTTTTTCCAGCTGAGGATAAATTGCCATGTTACTATCTTGGTTACTCAGCTATAAGGTACATTTTGTAGCGAAATATGTTGTTTATTATGAAAACTTTACAGTAAACGACACACAGCCATACCAGTTTCATATTTTTCCACTACGTATCGAGAAATCAGTTACTAAGGGATTCAATAGACAACTGTATAGTACTACTACTGCTATTACTTAAATTAAAATGTAAAACTTGCAAACCAAACAAACCAAAACTGGGACAAGGACAATATAAAGTCAAATTAAATTATCAAAATCGCTATGTGGAAACAAAGCTTACTAAAATGAAAATTATTAAATAAAAGAACACAATCCACCACATAGAGTGTACATTACTACATGAGCAAGTTAATCTGTTTCCCAAGCAAACTAATCGCACATATAACAACGCACTATCGTCACGTTAAAGGAATTAGTCAAGTTTGGGAAGTCCGGGACGTTCTGGTAATTACTTTTACTACTACTTACTTTTAATACTACTTTTAATACTACTATTACCACTACCACTACTACTTCTTCTACTACAGTAATGCTACTACTACTAACACTAGTACTACTACGAAGAACGACGGGCTCCCGTGTCTTATGATCCAAATACAAGGTGATGCTTCCTCGGTCTACCTAGGATGTCATATAATTATTCATAATTAAATACGGTTGCTAAAGATGACATAATAAAATATATATTTGATTATAGGCTATACTGTAAATAAACAAGAGTTGTAGGAATTCATGTGTATACCTTTTCAGCTATTTTACTTTTCTAAATTATTTTAATGGATGTGTAATATGTACATGAATGTAAATTTTGTATATACAGTATTATGAAATAAAGACAATTGAATTGAATTGAATTGAATTGAATTGAACTACTACTACTACTACTACTACTCAAAACACTAAATTTATCCTGTATTATTATACATGTTATTATTATCACGTTCTTTTCATCTTGTGTCACATTTATTTATGTTATTTAGCATATAATGAGGCTGAAAATTAACCCTATTTAGGATGATCCCCTTAATATATTGGTAAAAAAACACTGATAATAATTTACAGCTTTTATTAATTTATCCTATTTTCTTTTATTGAATTTGCAGTCTGATCTTAAATCAAAGAACCTGACAAGTGAGACAGCTCTTAACAGGGTTGCCTGGAACGCCGTCGGAAGTCGCTGGTACTGTACTGGCGAGTTACTTTTTTACTGACGGCCAACGTCCTTCGCTGGGACAGTAGGTGCTAAGGAGCCTGTAGATTCAACCGCTCAACACAGTCAAGTCAGGAGGTTTTATTCCAGATGGCGAGTGAGACACAGGCCGTAGCTCGATTGTTAGAGCGTTCGCCTGCTAACCGTGAGGTTGACGGTTCGAGCCTCGGGCCAGCCAGTGAGTTATTGGCAGACGTCAGTGCTGTTGGTGAATGGTGCGGTCTAGCAATCTGTGGCAACTATTCACTAAGTCCCTGATTCATCAGGGCATCCACCCCAGCCTTGCTATTCAGCAGGGAGTGTATGGTGGTAAAAACTGCATCATCATCATCACACCGAGACAGTTTCAGTGTTACAACCGGCTCGTTCATGGTCTTACCTTCATACACTTATGACGCCTGGTTGTCTCCTCGCGGCTCGGTGCAACTCTGATTTCTCTATGCTGCATCGCCACTGTCTCGCTGTCTCATCTCACAATCTAGGACGCCTCTCTCTCTCTCTCTCTCTCTCTCTCTCTCTCTCTCTCTCTCTCTCTCTCTCTCTCTCTCTCTCTCTCTCTCTCTCTCTCTCTCTCTCTCTCTCTCTCTCTCTCTCTCTCTCTCTCTCTCTCTCTCTCTCTCTCTCTCTCTTCTCTTCTCTCTCTCTCTCTCTCTCTCTCTCTCTCTCTCTCTCTCTCTCCTCTCTCTCTCCTCTCTCTCTCTCTCCTCTCCTCTTTCTCTCCTCTCATCTTCTCTCTCTCTCCCTCTCTCTCTCTCTCTCTCTCTCTCTCTCTCTCTCTCTCTCTCTCTCTCTCTCTCTCTCTCATACGCCACCTATTGATAACGGTTGTTGTTGTTCCCCAGGCTGTCTGGCCGAGCAGTCACAAGCAAGGCCAAGGGCCATAAACGAGCACCCCCCACAGAAACCTCCCTGCTTACCACCAATAAAAGCCCAGGTGACCGAAGCCACTCCAAGGCGGAGAGCTGAGGAGGGTGTGGAAATGCCCGGGAAACCAAAGCCCCATCCAAGGCCCTGTGCTCCTCAGCAATTATGTGATTTCTCAAGTAGTTTTATAGCAAACGACTGAAAATCTAAAAACTAATGGGGCTAAACATGAGGAAGAAAGGAATCCAGAAATACAACCCTCAACATTAAAATTAAAAGCTACCCGGTACTTAGCTACAATTCAAAGGTGCCTACAGTTGTACTACCAAGGTTTCTCAGAGTCAAGTGTGCAGTTTTAGAACCAATTAACCCCTTCAGCACCATGATGTCTTTTTACCTTTGATTCTGGCTAAAATAAGATGATTTTATGCAGTTTAAGATGGACCTATGTTGCTCAGAGGGTATATTGGTAACGTATAGACCCTTTTGAATCCTAGAAGTCGATTATAAGCTAAAGAAAAACGTCTAATGGTAACCAGAATATGATGAAAATACGTCATGGGGTTAATCTAACCAATCCCCCGTGCATAGATTATCATGGGCGGTTGTGCAGTTTTAAGCCGGTATCACACAAGAGCTTTTATAATCAAAATTTTTCTGGCAACATTTGTGGAATATTTTGCCCTGGTATCGGAAACTAAACTGATGATGGATGAATTAAGGTAGCCGAAATACTTAAAATGCTAACCTCATAAGCTGCCAGACCAGTGTTGAGCATAAATGTTGAGGAAAAAAGTGCTTGTGTGATACCGGCTATAGAACCAATTGAACTAACCAGTCACCCGTGCACAGGTTTCTCATGGTCGGGTGTGCAGTTTTAGAACCATCCCAGGAGACCCGTGGCGAAGCGTCCAGTGGTGTAGACCAGGGTGATGAGGCCGAGGTAACCAAAGCTGCCACGCATACGCTTCTTAGGATCTGAGGAGAGAGAAGAGCAATAATGTCAGTAACAATTAATTCATATTATCATCAACCCACCAATTAACTTGCAAATAAACCTAATGTTAATGTAAAACTTGCAAAATAAAGAAACCGAAACTTGGACGAACACAGTAAAAACACAAAACAACTTCTCAAAATCGCTATGTGGAAACAACGATTAGGCAAAATAATAATTTATAAATAAAAGAACACAATCCACCACATAAGTTAAAAAGTAATTCACTCAACAGTTCATAAATATATACAAAGGAAAGTTTATTCGATATTTGATTAAGTATTTGTATGTACAGTATGTATTTGTATGTATGTACAGTATGTATTTGTATGTATGTCTATCTATCTATCTATATGATCAGGCCCAATCCCCATTTTGGGGGTAGCCGACTCAAGACAGAGCAAGAACAGGAAAAACACAAAAACAACATAAAAAAATAAATAAACACAGATAAAAAACACAAACTCACACACATCCAGGTCACCCAGGAGAAGACCCAGAGACCAGGGTTACCAAGGTCGCTCCAGCACTCCCCCGGCCCCTGACCACCCGGAGAGGTTCCGATCTCGGCAGGCAGACATGCAGCGGAGCCAAAGCCACAAGCCCTCCTACCACACTTCCAGGCACACCCTTCATATTAATCGTCCCCCCGGGCCAGGCGCCTGATGGACTATTATCTAGTCGAACTTGCGCCCGACCCCTTACTCCAAATGACCATGTGTTCACTTAACTATTCACAAGCATTCTCCATTCACTCCTGTCCACCACCACTTCCCCTGCCTGATCTATAGTCATTCCTCTATCATCCAAAGCCTTTCTTACACAGTCTCTCCATCTCAATGGGGGTCTTCCTGCCCTTCTATCTCCCCTTGTACCTGACTCACATATTCTCTTTGTAAGCCTTTCATCTCCCATTCGTTCAACATGACCATACCAGCTCAGCACCCTTCTGTCCACTCTGGCTGACAAATGTTCCTGCTGCCCCACTCTCCTACGTATCTCTTCATTCCTCAATCTGTCTCTACGAGTAACTCCACACATACTCCTCAAGCAGCTCATCTCCATCACATCCAGCCCTCTTTTCTCCTTTTTCTTCAGAGCCCATGTTTCAGCCCCATACATCACTGTTGGCACAACAATTCCTTGATACAGTGCACTTTTTACTTTCACTCCGAGATTTCTCGTCTTCCACATACTTCCCATTGCTCCGAAAACCTTCCTTCCTTCACACACTCTCTGTTTTACCTCCACTTCCATACCTCCACTCCTGCTTATCGTTCCTCCTAGATATGTATGTATGTACAGTATGTATTTGTATGTATGTACAGTATGTATTTACTCAGGTCCCTTCCCCACTTTTCCTTTTTTTTTCTTTTCTGGGGGTGGCCGACTCAAGACAGAGCCAGAATAGGGACAACACAACAGAAACCAATGAGCACACAAAAACAAAACACAAATTCACACACATCCATATACATGACTATAATAAATCGCTGGTACTCAAAGGGTTAATAATGACAAAGGAACATCTTAAAATCCGAAAACTAATGGGGCTAAACATGAGGAAGAAGGGGGACCAGAAAAATTACCCATCTCCCCTCAAGTACATGGACTATAATAAATTCACTGACCTTCCGTGTAGTATCCAAGAGCGTAGACGACCCGGCCGGCACAGTAGACGGTACCGGCGATGGCGCTGGTGACGGGACTGTGTAGACCGCCCAGTAGTAGCATGGATAGGAACGTGGGGTACATCTCCAACCTGGTAGGACAACAAAGTAATGTATATTGTAAAACTTGCAAAATAAACAAACCAAAACAGGGACGACACAATATAAAGACATAAAAATATATCGAAGTGGCTACGGGACACCACCAGTGGTGTCCCGTAGCCCAGCCTCACTGGCTGGGCTGCGTGACACCACCAGTGGTGTCTCGCAGCCCAGCCACACTGGGTAGGCTACGGGACACCACCACAAGTGTTTTCGTATTTATCGCCATATAATTCAGCCAATTAGACTGTTGAATCGAAATTCTTTGGATTATTATTTATATTATCATTAAAAACGTTGGACTTTATTAAATTATAATCCTACATGTTGTATATACAGACCTATTCCACACTCAACTCCCTACGCCACACACACTCACACATACCTATTTATACATCTAACTAGGCTTATATATAGCCGTTATAAATGTGTGTATATTCTTCGTCTTTCATATCCATTTTATAAGAACATATGGGAGTCTGCAGACAGTCGATTGGCCAAAACAAGGCAGATCCCTCTCACACCCAACCCATCTCGTTTATACGTTTATCTAATTTTATTTTGAAACTGTCGTTCTTGATCCCCACAATGGCGCTAGGTAGCCTATTCCACATGTCTATTATCTACATATCTGTTACCATTATGGTATAATGATCAAACAGAAGTAGTCATTCATACTTGCATTACGTGCTGTAAGACAGCTTGACGACGTTCACAAGCACAAGTGCGTCAATGTGTGGATAGTTACATGTGTTTGTGTAAATGAATATGTTTGTGAGTGTAATGTAAAGTAATGCAAATACAGTATATGTGCGTAAATAAATGTTTGTTTACGAATGTTATATGGATGTTCAAATGCATGTCTACATGAGTATGTATGTGCGTGTGTAATGGCATGTACGTTTGGGTCATAATTTGGAAGGAACAAAATTATATATTTGTGAAAGAAATTGCAAAGTACACTGTAAAGTGATCAGCTCAGTAGCAGTAGGCTTTCAAGCATAAACTGAATAGCTTAATGAATTAATTGGGTGTGAGCTGGATCTGCCTTGCGTAGGCCAGTTAGGGGGGGGGGGGCGCAGTATAAGCTTGCATGCACGAGTAGAAATGTGCATGTACGAGCATAAAGCCTGTACGTTTGTGAGTGGAAATATGTATTTGTATAATTGATGTAAAAAATTAATAATGAATGTACAATATGTTTGTGTGTGTGTGTGTGTATGTGTTTGTGTGTGTGTGTGATAGAGAGAGAATGAGAGTCATTCACATGACTTGTCTTTGTGAATGTGTGTTTGTGTTTGTGATTAGGAATGCGAATATGTATTTGTGCGTGTGGTTCTGAAAGAACATTAGAGTGTGGGTGCGATTGTGGGAGGGAATATCAATGTGTGTGCGTGTGTATTCTGATTGGAAATGTGAAGGCGAGTGTGTAGTTGTGAATGTATGTTCGAATATATGTGCGTTGTCGAGTGGTAATCTAAGAGTGTGTGTGTGTGTGTGTGTGTGTGTAGATATATGAATATAAATTACCGAACTTGTTCGTCAAGGTGAATACACGCAATGCGAGTTAATGACATTGCGGGTAGGAATACGAAGATGTGTTCCTGAATGATTTTGTGCGTGAAAATGTGAATGTGCATGAGTTTGTGTGTGTTTATATAGTGAATCAACATAGAAGATAATAGGTAACATTTCTCAATTGATGATGCATATATTGTCTGGTGATTATTGGCATCCAAATGTGATGTTTGGTTAATTTAGGATAGGGATTGTAATTGGTAAATCTATAGCATTATAAAACATTTATATTGCTACCATGTGAGTGCGGCCGAAGAAGGTTGCCAACAAAAAAACCCGCTGACCAACCTCAAGCTAATCCAGGTAATCCAGAAAATTAACACCTACTTGTAAATTGTACCTCTACCTCTCTCTCTCTCTCTCTCTCTCTCTCTCTCTCTCTCTCTCTCTCTCTCTCTCTTATACACCAACGTGTTCGGTTATGTATTGGTTGACATACTTACTTTACAACTAAGAGGAGCTGGGTTCGAATACCAACCAGGAAAGAGACATTGGGACAAGTGTCCTTACCCCTTGTTCCTTTCCTCAGTTTTACAAAATGGAATTAATAGAGACTTGGTATAAGGCTACAGAGTGCTATAGTGGGATCAAGAACGATAGAGAGATTTAAGATAGAATTAGATAGAAATACGGACGAAATGGGTTGGTTTGGGGATCTGCCTGATCTGGGTTAATCGGCTCTCTGCAGACTTATGACGACCTCTGACAGATTTTGGTGAGGTCGGTCCTCATGGCTTTAGTGAGTTGGTCCTATAATTAGGGTTGGGTGTGAATGGGATCTGTGTGTGTGTGGGCCAATCTGCTTTCTGTAGATTCCCATTTTCTTATTTTCTTATGTTCTTATATATATATATATATATATATCTGTATATATATATATATATATATATATATATATATATATATATATATATATATATATATATATATATATATATATATATATATTTATAGTATATCTCGCAAATACACGCGAGATAATAAATGTTTAAATACCCCCAGCCGGAATCGAACTTCCGACATACAGAATGAGTGTCCAAACTTTTAACCCACTATACCACGGCATGATAAAGTAATCTTAACCTTTTCCTATATAATTATATTAAGTAGAAAGGAAGTCCTACTAGGAGAATTTATTTCAATTCATACACAAGTCGTACGATCCATATTACAGGATACCATACAGGAATATTTACAAGATTACCTACGCAACTCGGGTTATAGAGATTTCATTTAAATCTCGCCCAGCCAAACACGAGAGTCATTAACATCAAGTATATCTCACAAATACACGTGAGCTAATAAATGTTTAAATACTCCCAGCCGGGATCGAACCTCCGACATTCGAACGAGTGTCCAAGCTTTAATCTTGTAAAAATCCCTCTATGGTATCCTGGAATATGGATCGTACGACTTGTGTATGAATTAACTAATATAGTTTGGAGTGTAATATTTATTACATCACAGTCATGATAATGTGTATTTCATGTTCATAACATAAGAACATAAGAAAATGGGAGTCTGCAGAAAGCCGATTGGCCTAAGCAAGGCAGATCCCTGTCCCACACAACCCCAGTTCAATTACAAAGCCCAATTATAGGCTCAACACTCTAATACCCTGAGGATCATCTTACCAAAACGGTTAGAGATTAACGCAGGATTATGGGGGTATGCAGAGTGCTGATTGGCCCAACCCGGCTGATCCCCCTTCACACCCAACCCTTCTCGTCCATATGCTTATCCAATTTTATCTTAAAGCTCCCTACCGTTTTAGACCCCACTATAGCACTTGGTAGTCTATTCCACCCATCTACAACTCTGTTACCAAACCAATATTTGCCTATATCTTTTCTGAAACGAAATTTATCTAATTTGAAACCATTGGTACGAGTTCTTTCGCTATCACTGAGCTTTAGTACATTTGTCATGTCCCCTTTGTTAATCCCACTAACCCACTTGAACACCTCTATCATATCCCCTCTAACTCTGCGTCTCTCTAACGAATGTAAACCTAATTTCTTCAACCTTTCTTCATACGAAAGATTTCTAATATTATGGATCATTTTTGTCATTCTACGCTGTACTCTCTCCAATGAATCTATGTCCATTCTGTAATAAGGACACCAAAATTGGACAGCATAATCCATATGGGGTCTCACTAATGACAAGTAAAGTTTTAAGATAACATCAGCAGTTCTGTTACTCACACTCCTAGAGATGAACCCGAGAATCCTGTTTGCCTTATTACGAACGCTTATACACTGTTTTCTAGGCTTCAAATCATTGCTAACAAACACACCTAGATCTTTCTCACAGTCTGAATTTTCTAATTCTAAATTAGCTAGTTTATATTTAACATTTGTATGCATCTTCCCTATCTTTAATACCTTGCATTTGTCAATGTTAAACTTCATCTGCCAATTTACTGACCATTCATGTAAGGTATCTAGATCCCTTTGGAGGCACTCTATATCGCTATCTGAATCAATTGATCTCCCCATTTTAGTATCGTCTGCGAATTTACTTATCCTACTAGTTATACCTAAATCTAGGTCATTTATGTATATAAGAAACAACAGGGGACCTAATACCGATCCCTGGGGGACACCACTTTTGACTGCTCCCCACTCTGACTTGGTACCATTTATGCTGACTCTCTGTTTCCTACCAATTAGCCATGACCTAATCCATCCCAACAACGATCCTCCTATTCCATGTGCCTCAACCTTTCTCATCAATCTCTCATGAGGGACTCTGTCGAAAGCTTTACTGAAATCTAAATAAATAATATCATATGACTTGTCACTATCTACTGCTTCATATACCTCTGAGAAAAAGCTAAGCAAATTAGTAAGGCAAGAACGTCCCTGAGTGAATCCATGCTGAGAAGAATTTATTAAGTTAAATTTGTCTAAGTGGCTTCTAATTTTCTTAGCAATAATAGACTCTAGCAACTTTCCTATGATTGATGTGAGACTAATGGGACGGTAATTGGATGCTATCGATTTATCACCTTTTGTGAAGATCGGAACTACATTTGCAAGCTTCCAAGCTTCTGGAACTAAACCTGTTTCTAAAGACTTGTTAAATAAAAATGCTAATGGGCTACTTAACTCATCTCTGCATTCTTTTAATACTCTAGCATATACCTCGTCAGGACCAGGCGATTTTTGAGGTTTCAGTCTGTCAATTTCCTTAAGCACATCATTTCTACTTATACTAACTGTACTTAACATATTTTCTATACTATCACTATATACCATATTGACTTCTGGAATCTGTGCCAAATTTTCATTAGTGAAAACGGAAAGAAACTGACTATTTAATGTACTGCACATTTCTAAATCATTTTCTGTTATTTCTCCTATTGAAGTTTTTAGGGGGCCTATTACATCTCTAACTTTAGATTTATATAGTTGGTAAAAAGCTTTAGGGTTATTTTTTGAGTCACTGGCTATCCTTATTTCATAATTTCTTTTTGCTTTCCTGATTTCCTTTTTGACCTGTCTTGATAGAGTCTGATAGTATATATGTAGATGATTTTCGCCTTTCTTTATTTTTCTATATATTCCTTTCTTTTCTCCTATAAGATCTATTAGCTTATTAGTCATCCATTTTGGTTGGTTCTGCGGCGATCTAAATTTTCTTTTAGGGATATATTTATTTTGAGCATTGTGGAGTGAAGCAATAAACTGGTTATATGTAGGTGGCAAGTTTAACTCTGGCATATCCTGACTTAATTGCTTAAGAATAGGGTCCACCCTTAAGTCACTTCTTAGCCCACCATAATCGGCTTTTCTGAAATCTGGGATAAGTGTCGTATTCTCTTTAGCATTCCCTGTCCATTGTATATTAAAATAAATAGATTTATGATCGCTATTTCCTAGGTGGTCACCAATCTCTACATCATTTATCATATGTTCATTGTTACTGAAAACTAAATCAAGAATATTAATACCTCTAGTCGGCGTTTCTATGAATTGAAATAAAAAACTATCTTGTACTACCTCAATAAACTCTACTGAATCGGAGTCGCCTATTTGGTGCTGCCAATCAATGTTCGGAAAATTAAAATCACCCATAATGCACACATTGCTAAACCTTGATGCTATTTTAATTTCCTCCCATAACGATGTTCCGCCATTTCTACTCATATTAGGCGGTCTATATATAACTCCAATAACTATGGTCTCACTACCTTCGTTAACCTCTACCCAAACACTTTCATTATCATTATTTAGTCTAATACCTGATTTAATACATCTTTTTAATGTACTCCTGACAAACACTGCTATACCCCCGCCCCTCCTACTTGTTCGGTCATATTTAAACAAACTATATCCTGGAATATCAAATTCTGCTAAAAAATGCCTAGATTCTGTATTAATCCACGTTTCAGTTAGCGCTATTATGTCTATATTTTCTGTGCTAACGAGTGCTCTAAGTTCGTTCATTTTGTTACATAAACTCCTACAATTTGTATAATATACCCTCAACCTATTACTTTTATTTGCAACTAATTTTCTATTGTTTTTAGCTAACTTATTATTTCCTGTTGAACTACTAGCTCTAGACGGAAATTCTACTCTATCAGTAATCTCAACTTTACTATCAGTTACATGTGTAGTGTTATCGATACTACTATTACACATCACTATATTCGCACTATCTTGACTGATTATTTCTATTTTACTCACTGGTTTGTCACATGAAGTACCTGCTCCATATGGAGACAGTATTTTACTTACACCCCCAGGTTTTTTTTAACGAAACCCCGCAACAATCTTGTCCAGTGAGCTGGCCAAGGTCGAAACTCCTAGTCGAGAAAGATGTACTCCATCCTGGGCATACAGTTCATCCTTACCATAGAAGTGGGTCCAGTTATCTAGGAATGGTATTGACTTTGCCTTGCAATACTTCTCCAGCCGGCTATTTACACCAATAGCCCTGGAGGACCATTCCTTCCGTACCCCTCTTCTTGGCAGGATACTGTGTACCACAGGAAATCCACCCTTCTCCTTGATCCTCTCCAGCATTTCCTGGTACTTGGTCAGCAACTCCTCAGTCCTGCATCTCCATATGTCATTGGATCCCGCGTTGATGAAGATGATGGGGTCCTCCCCACCCACCTCTAGGACACCATCCATCTTCTCTGCCACCCTCCCGACTCCGGCTCCAGGTAGGCAGACAACTTTACTAACATGAGTGTTAGTAGCCCCGTCAAGGTACCTAACCATTGAATCACCGACAATGAACTTAGCTTTTTTCCGTTGTCGGCGTGTAGCAGGAGTTGTAGCAGCAGCAGCAGCAGACTTCCCCCCCTCCCCTCTCACTGCCTCGATGATCGCCACTTCCTCGCCATCACTCTCATCAGCCAAGGTGCTGAAGTTGTTGTGGGTCTTGAGTGGCTGCCTTTTCAGCTTGCAGGCCGTTGCACTGGTCGACACCACTTTCCAAGGGGCTTCACGATCCCTGGGAACACTTCCGGTAGCCTCACACTTCTTCTCCGCCATAGCTAGTCTCAAGGCCAAATTTTCATCTTTGAGACACTGAATCTCCTGCTCCACACTCTCCAGTCTTTCTTGCAAAGCAAGACAAAGCTGGAGAGTATGGGAGGAGACAGCAGACTCATCAACAACAGCCATCACTAAGAAAGTTCACTAGGACCTCACTAAGGGTAAACAGGTTCACTAGCGGTCACTGGGGACGTCCGCACTAGTCAGGGGTCAGAGGGCAACGCACCAATTTACCAAAGCATTTGGTTTCGAATCGCAACATAATGTTTGAAAGATATATTTATATCTTTTTAAACCTCAATTGAATGTTAGGATTTTTTCCTTACAACTTTTTTGAATTTATAATAAAAAAAAATTAACCTTTTGAATTATATATATTTATTTCACATCATAAGAGAAACAAAATCATAATAATTGTGAGAAAAATTGTCATACTGACTAGCATAAGAACAAAAAACTGTCCATGAGCAAAGAATTAGCAGAATCAGTAAATTTGCAGATGACACTAAAATAGGAAGAGAGATTAATTCTGCTCATGATATTCAGGCTCTCCAAAAATATGTAAATACAGTACACAAATGAGCAGTAAATTGGCAGATGAAGTTTAACGTACATAAATGCAGTGTAGTCAAATTTGGGAAATCGATAGAAAATACAGCATATAAATTAGATAACATCGATATAAGAAACTCAGATAATTAAACAAAATGGGAGTTATCGTCAACTGTGAATTTGAAATTAAGAAATCAATGCATCAGTGTCCGAAATAAGGCAAATAAAGCTCTCAGATTTATATTTAGAAGTGTGAGTAATAGAACAGCAGCTGTAATCTTATTATTTTTTTTTATCCAGCGTTAGTAAGGCCTCATATGGATTATGCTGTTCAATTTTGGTGTACCCATTCTGAATGGACAAAGATTCGTTGGAGAGAGTACAATTAATCAGGAATAAAATGTTGGCCATGAGTTCCCATCTGATATTCTACTTCACTCTGTTGATCAAGATTGGCATCATTAGATTGATCATGATCCTCATTTTGAGCATCTTGATCAATATATTGATGCACACTTTCCTGATCAAGATTTGCATACATATCATCTGATCCATTATGAAAATCTTGGCCAAAAGATTCAGTGTTGCTAGCTAGTCCAGGATCATCAATGTCTTCTTGATGTATTGTCTGATTGTCTTCATTTTCTAACAATTCTATAACAAGAGCATTACGTCCAGCTTCCCACAATCTAACTAAGTCATGTAGAATTGCCATTCTACTCTTATAATCTTTCATGCCACATTCCGCAATCATAGATGACATTTTTTGAGACATCACAGATGCTCTTTTAAACTTCTCCTTTTGTGAGAGAATCCGTGCTTTTTCTTCCTTTCGGCAGTCTCTTACTCCAATTCTTCCTAAACCTGGGAATTCCTGAAAGACCCTGTGAACATTTCTGTAATTGGTCTTGGACCATCGTTTGTCAATGGTCTCGGGACAGTACAAGTCTAAACTGAGTTGCTCTCTTAATTTTAATAAATGCTTGCAGGGCAAGTGCTGAGATAATGTCCAATTCCAATATCCTTACACAGTTATAGTTTAGCAACTACTATTAATTATTACTACCTCCTCTCCCCAAAAGTGAATATATATATATATATATATATACAATTTGTAGGCCTACATATTCTTAAAAGCACGTTAGCATCCACTATTAAATATTCAGTTAAATATAGAAATTGCATCAACTAAGGAAACGAGGTAGTGGAGAATGGGAGTATAAGAACATAAGAAAATGGGAGTCTGCAGAAAGCCGATTGGCCCACACAAGACAGTTCCCTCTCACACCCAACCCTAATTACGACGCCAAATTATTAGCTCAGCTCACTAATACCATGAGGACCGACCTCACCAAAACGGTCAGAGGACAGACAATGAGGGTCTGTTGAGCGCCGATTGGCCCACACCCGGCAGATCCCCCTCACACCTAACCCATCTCGTCCATATGCCAATCTATTTTGTTCTTAATGCTTTCTATCGTTCTTGATTCCACTATAGCACTTGGTAGCTTATTCCACCTATCTACAACTCTGTTACCAAACCAATATTTGCCTATATCTTTTCTGAAACGAAAAATATCTAATTTGAAACCATTTGTTCGAGTTCTTTCGCTATCACTGAACTTTAGTACGTAAGGAAGATTTCTATCATGTGGAAGGTCCTAGGACTTACATATAAGAACATAAGAACATGGGAGTCTTCAGAAGGCCGATCGGCTCAAATAAGGCAGATCCCTCTCACACCCAACACTAATTATAGGGCCTAATAATAGGCCCAACTCACTAACACCATGAGGACTGACCTCACCAAAACGATCAGAGGTCAACATGGGAAAACGGGGGTCTGCAGAGCGCCGACTGGACAACAACCGGCAGATCCCACTCACACCCAACCACCATTATAAATACTAAATAGGGCATTAGGATAACACCATAGAGGATTTGTTTAGACTAAGTATATGGATTCATATGGTACTAGTTTGTACTAGGACCTACATCAAGTGCTTGATGATGGACCACGATAGTTTGAAATATTATTAGTAAATAAGGTAAATATGGGCATTGCTCTAATCAAGATGGGTTGGGTGTGAGAGGGATCTGCCTTGTGTGGGCCAATTGGCTTTCTGCTGACTCCCATTATCTTAGGTTGTTCTTATGTTATGCTCTCTCTCTCTCTCTCTCTCTCTCTCTCTCTCTCTCTCTCCTCCTTTGTACTCCTCTTCTAAGCAACATGTGCCATAGTACGTATATAAATTCAATAATGTCCAACTTCAATATCAATACAGTTATAGTTTAGTAACTACTTTTAATTACTGTAATTACCTCCTCCTCTACCCATATATATATATATATATATATATATATATATATATATATATATATATATATATATATATATAATTTGTACATATTTTTAATAGCACGTTAGCATCCACTATTAAATATTCAGTTAAATATAGAAATTGTATCAACTATGGAAAAGAGGTAGTGGGGAATGGGAGGAGTATAAATTGTAATTAAAAGAAAAAGGCAGTCAATGGTACCAATTAAATGTGATTAGAGGATCCACCTGGTCCTCTAATCACAGATTATACTCCTCCCACTCACCAATAATCTATTTTTGTTCTAATGCTTCACCCATTGTATATTCTAATACATACACACACACACACATAATATATATATATATATATATATATATATATATATATATATAATGTGTGTGTTTGTGTGTGTGTTATAAATATTATAATTAATATTAGTTGTGACTGACTGACTTATTAGTTAATATTGCTATCATATTGCTAGAAAGACGATTATGTAGAGGAAATAATGATAGAGGTGTTTTAAGTGGATGAAAGGTGATAGAGGTGTTTTAAGTGGATGAAAGGTATCAATAAGAGATATATGTATATATATATGGTATTATAGTTTAGTAACCTGCCTTTTGTCTCCTTCATACGCAGAAAAGAAGAAAAAATAAGAAAATGGGAGCCCGCATAAAGCCGATTGGCCCACACAAGGCAGATCCCTCTTACGCCCAACCCATCTTGTCCATAATATGTCTATCTAATTGTATTTTGAAGCTCTCTATCGTTCTTGATCGCACTATGGCGCTAGGTAGCCTGTTCCACAGGTATATACAACTCTTAACCAAACCAGTATTTGCCTATATTTTTTGAAACGAAATGTATCTCATTTGAAACCATTTGTTTGAGTTTTCTCGCTATCGCTGAGCTTCAGTACATCTTTCAAATCCCCTGTATTTAGCCTATCTCACTTACCCACTTGAACACCTCTATCATATCTATCATATCGTATCATATCATATCTAACTCTGCGTCTTTCTAACGAATGTAAGCCTAGCTTCTTCAACCTGTCCTGTCTTCATATGGAAGATTTCTAATATTACAGATTATTATTGTCATTCTCAGTTGTACTCTCTCCAAGGAATCTATGTTCATTCTCTAATAGGGACTCCAATTTTGAACAGCATAATCCATGTGTAGCCTCACTAGCGCTAGATAAAAGTTAAAGATTACTACTTATTACGTCTGCTGTTCTGTTACTCACACTTCTAGATATACATCCCAGAACTCTATTTGCCTTATTTCGAACACTGATGCATTGATTTCGTGGTTTCAAATCACAGTTGACGATGATTCTCAAGTCTTTTTCATTATTTGAGTTAGTTATATCCACGTTATCGAAATTGTATACTGCATTTCCTATCGATTTACTCAATTTTACTACACTGCATTTACCTACATTGAACTTCATCTGCCAGTTTACTACCCATGTGTGTAATATGTCTAAATCTATTTGGAGTGTTTCCATTTTAGTGTCATCTGTAAATTTACTGATTTTGCTAGTTATTCCTACATCAAGGTTGTGTCTCTCTCTCTCTCTCTCTCTCTCTCTCTCTCTCTCTCTCTGAGAGAGAAGAGGTACAATTTACAAGTAGGTGTTAATTTCCTGGATTACCTGGATTAGCTTGAGATCTTAAGGTAAAGGGTCCAGGGCCGGTATTTATAAAAGAATTTAAAAATGTCCCTAAAAGTAATTTTAACTAAAAGAAAATCCTTAAAAGTTATTCATAAAACATTTAAAAGCAGCTTTTAGTGGAAGCGTTAAGAAAGCTGCCACAACCGCTATTAATAGGTAAGTATAGGCTTCTAATTGCATATACTAATTACTATAAAACATTAGGGTAATTATGCAATATTTTGTTATTGTGAAATCAATTATATATTGCTAAATTGAAAGGGTAATATATTTACCATACCAAAACAATTGCATACTCCGGTGTGGCAGCATCTGAGATAGTTGCCAAATTCGCGAGTTTACACAATTCGTAAAGTGGGGTAATTTCGGAAATTTTCCTAGTTTGTTTTTTACAATTTCTCCTGACTGTAAACACATTGTAGAGATTTAACTAGGTCAAGTGATGTGTAGTGATAATGCGCCGTAATCCAGGAAGCCTCCTAAAATTATCTCCCATAATATCCTTATCCTTTTCCTAAATAATGTCCGAAGTATTCTTGAAAAGTATGGTAAAAGCGTTTCCATTGTATAATGACAATGGCTAATTACATATTATCGCCAAAGTCCGAAGTTATGACCGCAGTCCGAAATCACCCCAGTTTACAGTAATTTGCGAAAAAATAGGGTGCAAATAGGCTACTTAAATTGGTCTCGGATGTTATGAAATAGGCATATCTTGTGACAATCGAAAGTAAAAGTAAAACTAGAGAAGCTGTTGAACAAGACATATCAAGTAATTATATTGAGGACTTAAGCTTTGAAAATGCCAGAACAATTTTTATGACAAGGACAAGAATGATAGAAGTAAAAGAAAACTTCAAAAACAAATATGAATCTAACCTATTGTGCGATATTTGTCAAAATGAAAATGAAAATCAAATGCACCTGTTCAACTATGAATCATACGAAGACCTATACACAGATCTGAGAGGTAGGGACAACTTGAGGGAAATATTTGAACAAAATTAATTAAAAAGGGTAGCAGAGATTATAAGAACAGTTCTAAAAGGGAGGGAGACTATCGTTAATTTGAGAAAAGAAATATATAAGTAATATGAAAATGTTTAACAAATACAAATAACAATAAGGGAACAGCCATCGTTCATAGAACGAACTCCTGGATGGGAGAGTGCACCAAAAACAACAACAACAATCTAATATTATATGTTAGTCCTTCTACACTCCTTTAATTTGGTCTATTTGTTAGTGTTCTTCCAACAAGTACAGTATAGGCGTTTGTCAACGAGGACGCTGGAACTATACCGGTTGTGGGCGGAGGAGGGGATTTATCCAAGGTTAAGAGATTTAAGAACATAAGAACATAAGAATTTTGTTTTTATCTCTTAACCTTGGATTTACCCATCTACCGAGAGACCGACCGCGGCAAAAAATGTAGTCGGACATAATATATACAGTATGAATCGAAATGTTTAAAGTAGGTTGATATAATATATGGTCGTAGGTTACTTTCTAATATAGCTTATTCGTTGGAGAAAACACAGTGGATCACCTTTGAGTAGTATGATAGGCCTATTAATCCAATTGGTCTTTTTAACATGAAAATTCCTTGGCAGGGGGTGGCGGATTTGTTATTCAACCATCTTCATCGTCCTCTAAAAGTAACTTTTAAGCGCTAAAAGTCCCCAGGAGGGCTTTTAGTTTTCGCCGGGTTTAAAAGCTACTTTTAGCTGCTAAAAGTTTTTTTACCCAACTTTTACCTTTTAAAAGTGGCCGCCATCTTTAAAAGCTACTTTTAAGCCTAAAAGTGCTTTATAAATACCGCCCCAGGTACGCTGGTATCCAGAGATTGGTCAGCGGTTTTTTTTTCGCAACCTTCTTCGCCCGCACTCACATGGTAGCAATATAAATGTTTTATAATGCTATAGATTTACCAATTACCATCCCTATCCTAAATTAACCAAACATCACATTTGGATGCCAATAATCACCAGACAACAATTATGCATCATCAATTGAGAAATTTTACCTATTATCTTCTATGTTGATTCACTATATAAACACACACAAACTCATGCACATTCACATTTCACGCACAAAATCATTCAGGAACACATCTTCGTATTCCTACCCGCAATGTCATTAACTCGCATTGCGTGTATTCACCTTGACGAACAAGTGATTTATATTCATATATCTACACACACACACTTTTAGATTACCACTCGACAACGCACATATATTCGAACATACATTCACAATTACACACTCGCCTTCACATTTCCAATCAGAATACACACACACACACATTGATATTCCCTCCCACAATCGCACCCACACTCTAATGTTCTTTCAGAACCACACGCACAAATACATATTCGCATTCCTAATCACAAACACAAACACACATTCACAAAGACAAGTCATGTGAATGACTCTCTCATTCTCTCTCTATCACACACACACACACACAAACACACAAACACATACTCACACACACACAAACATATTGTACATTCATTATTAATTTTGTACATCAATTATACAAATACATATTTCCACTCACAAACGTACAGGCTTTATGCTCGTACATGCACATTCCTACTCGTGCATGCAAGCTTGCACTGCGCCCCCCCCCCCCCCAACGCAAGGCAGATCCAGCTCACACCCAATTAATTCATTAAGCTATTCAGTTTATTCTTGAAAGCCTACTGCTACTGAGCTGATCACTTTACAGTGTACTTTGCAATTTCTTTCACAAATATATAATTTTGTTCCTTCCAAATTATGACCCAAACGTACATGCCATTACACACGCACATACATACTCATGTAGACATGCATTTGAACATCCATATAACATTCGTAAACAAACATTTATTTACGCACATATACTGTATTTGCATTACTTTACATTACACTCACAAACATATTCATTTACACAAACACATGTAACTATCCACACATTGACGCACTTGTGCTTGTGAACGTCGTCAAGCCGTCTTATAGCACGTTATGCAAGTATGAATGACTTTAATTCTGTTTGATCATTATATCATAATGGTAACAGATATGTAGACAATAGACATGTGGAATAGGATACCTAGCGCCATTGTGGGATCAAGAACGATAGTTTCAAAATAAAATTAGATAAACGTATAAACGAGATGGGTTGGGTGTGAGAGGGATCTGCCTTGTTTTGGCCAATCGACTGTCTGCAGACTCCCATATGTTCTTATAAAATGGATATGAAAGACGAAGAATATACACACATTTATAACGGCTATATATAAGCCTAGTTAGATGTATAAATAGGTATGTGTGAGTGTGTGTGGCGTAGGGAGTTGAGTGTGGAATAGGTCTGTATATACAACATGTAGGATTATAATTTAATAAAGTCCAACGTTTTTAATGATAATATAAATAATAATCCAAAGAATTTCGATTCAACAGTCTAATTGGCTGAATTATATGGCGATAAATACGAAAACACTTGTGGTGGTGTCCCGTAGCCTACCCAGTGTGGCTGGGCTGCGAGACACCACTGGTGGTGTCACGCAGCCCAGCCAGTGAGGCTGGGCTACGGGACACCACCAGTGGTGTCCCGTAGCCCAGCCTCACTGGCTGGGCTGCGAGACACCACTGGTGGTGTCCCGTAGCCACTTCGAAAATATATATACCTGTACACCCCCCCCCCCCCCCAAGACCCTCCTCCAAGATAAATTATCTAAGGCTTGATGGTCTGTGTGAAGGATCCTACCTGTACCAACACTGTGGTTTGATGGTCTGCATGAAGGATCCTACCTGTACCAACACTGTGGTTTGAGGGTCTGTGTGAAGGGCCTGCTCAAGTCAACACTGATTTTTCAAAGTTGAAGTTTCCAATATTTTATTAATAAAACTCAAATAAAACTAAATTGGGTTTCCTTGCTTGCCACGCTAATCACTAGTTGCTGAAATTATCATGCTGACTAAAATCAAACTTTAACAGAAATAATGTTTGATTTGATATGGGGTTTTTTTCCTGGACCAGTCTCGCTAGTGTCTAGCCCCATCAGTTTTCACATTTTCGCCCCATTTAATTTGGTAACTAGACACCTTTCGCCCAATTTGTTTGCCTATATTAAGACCTTTCGTGCCATTTATGATTCCTATTTTTAATGGTGATCAAAAGCGAGCCTGTATTTTAGGAGTAACTGGCCTTTGGCTGGCTGGTACCTTTATTTTCTACATAAAAGCTTAAGATTTTATCTAAGGTGGGTCTTAGGGTTGTTTTTGAAGTTTGAAACGAAGCAAACTAGAAAGCCCCTCGTAAGTTAGAGACTGCCTTGAAAATTTAAGACCACGTTTTATGTCTTGGAGTGTAGGCTAGTCTAGAAAACTTATCTAAATTCCATTTTCATAAACCTATTGTTAGTCTAGAATAAACCTAATAAAATTAATAAATATTGCTCTAATCCTGTATACAGCTCAAACTTCCTTAGTATGAAACTCTGAAGTGGTAAATTCTGAAACTAAGGTCTATAGTCCATTCATTATAGGTAGGACAAATATTAGCCTAACTTTTTAAACTTCCGAATAAAGGAATGGCTAAAATTTATACCATTTTTGTTCTATGGGTAAAGGACACAAAAGGCAAAGCTGCCTGTAAAATCTCACCCAAAGTTGAAACTGACTGAGCCAAATTCAAGTTAGTATACGTTCGTCAAAAACTTCTGGACGCGATGAGCTTAAAGCAGTTTGTCATAGGATGAGGGAGAGACAGATTGATGGAGAGTTCCAAAGTTTAGAAGACTAGAAAAAGTAATTCACTCTTGGGTTAGAGTTGGACAGAACGGGTGGAAGAGTGTTGAAAGGTGGGTACCCTCCCCATTCTCCGTAAGGGAGGAGGTATATACTGTACTGAGAAAAGTCTAAAAAAAAAAAATTTAAATCTCGTTAGAAGAGTGCGAGCGTTGGGGCGTTTAGAGAGCTTGATTGTAAGGAATTAGTGAGTTGACGAGACTAAATGCTTTGGACTCTACCCTTTCGAGAAGTGCGGTATGGATGAAACCTTCCCACACATGTGAACAACCCTAGATACATGGGCGCACTGTGCCCCGAAACAGAAAGATGCTGTGCAGGGGTCTACCTGGAGTTGTTTTGGCCATCTTCAGTGGCCTCGGCGAGAGCTGCCCCCCAAGAAACTCCAAGAATATAGAGAGAAGATGAAGGGTTGATTTGTGTATTGTTGAGGTACATCATCTTGTGGGAGATTGTGATGGGTAGGTAGATAGAGAAGTTAGGGTTTTTTAATCATTGAAAGTAAAAATATTTTCTTTGTCCCAATCAGAAATAGTTGATCGATCAGAAGGCATGCTTTGGCCTCCTGTGAGTTTTGGAGTGATTGCATGCTGGGTCGTTGTGGACAACTATACTCTATTTTTTTCCAACTGGTGGTAAATTGAGACGTGTAACTTCTTCCATATACTTGGTGAGATTGTTTTCTTGCTCTTTTTTTTTTCTTCATTATCTAATCTGACACATTGTTTAACCTAAATTTGTGATATTGATGTAAATATTCCACCTGATACATTTATCATTGGCTTGATACCGTACATCACTTAAAAAGCCTAAGAGTAACTAGCTAAAATGATACAGTTTTCAGTTTTTAAAATACTGTACACTCCCTTGATAGGCAGTGGTAGGGCATGCCCTTGTTACCGGGACTTTACTGGACATTTGTCACAAATCGCTAGACCTGAATGTCCAAACTCTTGACTTCTACCAATGACATGGGATGGAATCGAACTGCGGACTCTTTGATCAGCAGTCAGACGCGCTACCGACCATGTCACAGGCGGTGAAACTAGATGTCCAGAATTACCCTGCCTTACCTAGCATCTGTGGCGCCTTACCTAGCATTTGTGGCGCCTTACCTAGCATTCCTGGCACCTTACTAGAGAAAATCAGCAATAGAAGCCAGGTGGTGAAACTAGATGTCCTGTTTGACCCTGCCTTACCTACCTACCTACCGACTGACCATGCCACAGCCGGTGAAACTAGATGTCCAGAATTACCCTGCCTTACCTAGCATCTGTGGCATCTTACCTAACATTTCCAGCACCTTCCTAACATCTGTAGTGCCTTACCGAGCATCTATGGCGCTTTACCTAGCATCTGTGGCGCCTTACCTAAGCCTTTCCGGTCACGCAGAAAATCGACAGCGAGGTGCCTATCAATTAACCCCTTGAGGATGAAAATTTAAACTTGCAAAAGAAACCCACCAAAACAGGAACCGTACAATATATAGACAAAGGAATTTATCAAAATCACTATGTGGAAATAACGCATTAATAGATTTAGCAAAATTATATTATGACTGTTTATTCTGGCTATCATTAGACAATTTTATACAACTTGGGAAGGATCTATGGGCATCATAAGGGTAAATACTATCCCAGTTAACCCTCTGACTTCCATATACTGTACCCTTCCTAATCCAAATATATTTGTCTAATGTTAGCCAAGATTATTTCAGACTAATATGTCACATATTATGTATGTACACTTGTATGTATAATATTGTATACACTCAGGCACATACCCCATACCTCATTGGCCGATCGAGTCAGAGACCGAACAGAAACAACATTCAAGGGTTCTAATTCTCAGGGTCCAGGACCACTTTTGCGTTCCTTTGTCCCTTTATCTGTCTCGATGAGTAGGAGAATTTTACAAGGGGAGGAGGATTCCTAGCTCCCTGCCCTCAGAAGGAAAAATAGGACAGTAAAAGAGACAGACAGAAACAGCTAAGGTTGGTTAGAGGATGCCAAACCTCACTCTGGATAGGACCAGCCCTCACCCACACACACTTACAGTACATATTAGTCTATTTATTTACATATTATTGCTATTCCTCCCTCTCCGCCCTCCTCTCTCTTACTTATGCCTAATATCCTAATCTCTTCTAAAGATGTACTTTCTACCCTCTCTGGGCTTAACACTAATAAGGCGTACGGTCCGGACGGTGTTCCTCCTGTTGTTCTCAAAAACTGTGCTTCCGTCTAGACTCCCTGCCTAGGCAAACTCTTTCGTCTCTGTCTATCCTCTAACGTCTTCCCTTCATGCTGGAAGTTTGCTCATTCAACCTGTCCCAAAGAAGGGTGACCGCTCTCAACCCTCCAACTATCGTCCAATTGCTCTTATCTCTTGTCTTTCTAAAGTTTTTGAAACTATTCTTGCTTCCAAATTTCTTAAGAATTTCTCTTCTCATAATCTGCTCTCAGATCGCCAGTATGGCTTCCTTAACCCGGCAAGCGCGATAGGCCTCACGGAAGGCTTCCTATAGGGAACGTGATAGGCCTCACGGAAGCAAGACCATAAAAAAAGCCTTCCAAAAAAAAAAAAGGGCCTATCAAAACAAAGGATTTTGTCTCTAGGTGAGATAATTCCCCTCTAGTACTCATCCATGTGTTTCTCACCCCTCCCCCTCCCCTCCTTCCCCACCTTATTCCCCCCTCCTCAATTATCACCTATTTTTCCTCTTATTATCATCATTTATCGGTTATTTTTCTCTCCCGCGATAATGTAGCACAAGTGGGTTGCATAAAAGATCGTTATGCAACACCCAGACACCGGCACACACCGCCCCGCTCGTCTCAGTTGACTCCCAGACAGCGAGAGGGGAGGGCTGCCTGTGGCTCTCTCTAGCCTGAGATTATGACCGGGTGGCCAATATCTTCGTTTTTCACCACCCAAATGCTTTTCCCACTTATTTTAGCACTCTTGAAGGTTCATATATACATCATATATGTAAAATAAAAGCATACCGAAAACAAATAATGCTTTATATTGTAAATATAACGAATTCTGTCAGAATCCAGGGCTAGAAATGCACAAATAACTACCCTAGCACCTAGGTCTATATCGCGCTTGTCAGGTTAAGGGTCGCTCTACTGGTGATCTTCTTTCATATCTTACTAACTCTTGGTCATCCTCCTTTCGGGACTTCGGTGAGACTTTTTCTATTGCACTAGACATATCGAAAGCCTTCGATAGAGTCTGGCATAAATCTTTAATTTCTAAACTACCCTCCTTCGGTTTCTATCCCTCCATCTGTGCCTTTGTCTCTAATTTCCTTTCCGGCCGTTCCATAGCCGCGGTTGTGGACGGCCATTGTTCACTTCCTCACCCTATAAACTCCGGTGTTCCTCAGGGCTCTGTCCTATCTCCTATTCTCTTTCTAATTTTTATAAATGATCTCCTTAACTGTACCTTAATTCCCATCCATTCATACGCAGACGACTCAACCTTGCACTACTCCATTAGTTTTTCAGAACGCCCCAGCCAGCAATCCCTCAACGACAAACGTAATGAAGCCATAGAACTCTTAAATTCTGATCTAAATACTATTTCCAATTGGGGCAGAGAAAACCTTGTTAACTTTAATGCTTCCAAAACCCAATTTCTCCATCTATCTACCCGTCAGGATCTCCCAGCGGACTATCCCTTATTCTTCAACAATACAAAAATCAACCCTTCATCTTCTCTCAATATTCTTGGTGTCTCTTTTTCTTCTGCTCTCATTTGGAAGGACCATATTACCAGTCTTGCTAAGGCAGCCTCCCAGAAGCTGGGTGTGCTCAACCGCCTTAGGGGGTTCTTTTCCCCTGCACAGCTTCTTGCTCTGTACAGGGGCATAGTGCGCCCTTGTATTGAGTATTGTTCACATGTGTGGGGAGGTTCCTCTCACACCGCTCTCCTAGACAAAGTTGAAAGGAAGGCCTTTCGTATCATTAACTCCCGTCCACTCACCAACTCTCTGCAATCTCTCTCTCTCTCTCCGCCGCAATGTTGCATCTCTCTCGCTATTCTATCGCTACTATAATAATCAGTGTTCCTCAGAGCTATCCCAGTGCATACCACCTCCTTTACGTAGGGCACGTGGTACCCGTCTTGCAACTCAATCCCACCCCTACTCTGTGCAACTCTCCAACCCAAGAGTGAAATGTTACTCTCAAACTTTCTTCTACTCAACAGCTGAGCTCTGGAACTCTCTCCCAGAATCAGTCTTTCCCTCTTCCTATGACTTAAATTGCTTCAAACTCCGTGTGTCCAGGCATTTTGGCTCGAACGTCCCTTGATTTTGGCCCTGTCACTCTTTCAACTATGGGGGAGGCACTCGCTATAGGCAGTTATGCCTTTTGCCTCCCTCAATCACATAGAAAAAAAAACAAAAAAAACAAAAAAGTCTGGCTGTCATTAGACAATGTTTTCAGCTAAGGCTCTAGACAAACTTGTTCTCTGTCGGTGGTAATTATAGTTTTACTGTAAATTCAACAGCTTTACTGGTGTGCTCCGAGCCCGCAAACTTTAGTATTCCTTGCCAGTCACTATGATATGCTGATAAAAACTATACTAAAAAAAGTTGACAAAATGAATATAAACGCTGTATAAGGAGGAGCACTTTATTGACATATAAATAAAGTGCTCCTCCTCATATGGTGTTTATATTTACTATGATATGCCAGTGTTTTGTAATTGCAATAAGAACTGAAACATTATTACAGTTGTGTTATTGCAATTACAAGAGCTGTACTGTACCCTGTTCTAAGCCGAGTAAAATTGCCTAATGATAGTGAAGATAGAATGAAGTTAGACCTTTCTTAGACGTCATTGTTGGGCCTACCGGTTTACAGGTGGCATCACACGAGGGAATATATCCGATACCTGGCTTAGACTTTCTATCAGATTAAAAAATATGTTGGGCCTACCGGTGATCTATATTACAGGTAGCATCACACGAGTATAGAATTTGATTAAAAAATAGTATGTATGTACAGTATATACTCAGGCACATATCACATAGCTGGCAGTGGCCGACTTGAGGCAGAGCCTAAAATTATTGTTTGCCACAGGCTGTAGCGTGGTTGGTAGAGCACTTGCCTGCAAAACGGGATGTCGTGGGTCCGAGGCTCAGGCCAACCAGTGTGCGTTATTAGCAAATGACAGTGCTGTTGGTGGACGGTGCAGTCTAGCAAAATGTGGCAACTGTCCACTGAAGTCCTGAGCCGTGAGTGCATGGTGGTAGAAACGCATCAATATTGCCCCCATTTTGATGGTACAGTATATTAAAGTTGGAGGCTAGATTAGGAACTGGCCCCTTAAAACACATAAATTAACCAAACACTATAGACTTAGATGATACCAGACTCGGATATATACAGTACAGTATCATGTGATGCCACTGCAACTTAATCTAGCTATACTTTCTCTTATTCTATCGACTCCTCTTCTTCTCTTGGCTCTATTAATATTATCTGAAACACCACATCCATTCGTTGCACGCCCTACAGTGGAGCAAAGTAATTGTTTATTTTGGCTGAGACTAAATATGTAGGGGTGGACCTAGATAGACGTGGGATCAGGTACATGTACTTCGATCCGATCTCTAAACAAAGAACTTGACAATAGAGACAGCCCAAAACAGGGTTGTTGTTGTTGTTGTTCCCTAAGCTGCCTGGCCGAACAGCCCCGAGTCCCTGAGAAAGGCCATGGCCACGATTGGGCTTTCCCACAGAGCTCTCATTGAGTGTAGATTGTGTTGTTGGTGTAAGTGGTTGTGTGAAATGCAGTCTTCTAAAGGTCTCTCACATAAAGATATAATTAATAATAAACATCAGGTCAAGTAAATGCCGGGAATTAACTTACCAAAGTATTTTATATTTTTTTACCTTGTTCTGGGGGGTTTTAGGTGTGTTGTTGTATTAACCCTTTCACGCACATATGACGCAGAGGTTGCCAGATTAGCAATAAGAAATAGAGTTCTCTCACTCTTATAATTACCTCTCCAAAATTAGTTTTCTGCCCACAGCTAACTCAAAGGTAACTGCAGAGGTTGAAGTAACTAAACTAAAGGTTTCTAAATACCCCTGATGGTAACAAAGGCTTTAAAGTATCCCTAATAGGCTCAAAATCGCGTCATATGTCAGAGAGGGTTAACCCTTCAACCCCGGGTGGTACACATGTGTACCATTATGTTTTGCCCCCAGGAACCCGGGTGGTACAACATTGTACCATTGCTTGAAAGCCTGTGAGTTTCGTGTGCGAGGCGTCGGTCCGACGCATGTAAACAACAGCCGGCTGGACCGACGCCCCGCATCTCCGGCCACAAGAAGGAGAGCGTCGCTTGTTCGTGTGTGCCTGTATGTTGTTGTTAAGTATCGAAAAGTAGTGTAAAGTGGCTGTTTTGGCCATAAAGTTATCTCCAATGAAATCATCATCACAAATCAAGCACTTGACTTAGAGAGCTCTACTTAATGCCATTCTACAGGTAAATAACACAGCTACGCTTGGGGATGCGCGGGAATGCGGGAAGCAGTCAGCATAACAATGATACGGTAGCCTAGCCTAGACGTTTTTCGGCCAAAACACCCGGATTTCGGGGAATATTTATGTAATGCGTAGCCGGGGCGGGAGGGTTAACCCCATCGGAAATTGCAAAAAAAAAAAAACTTTATCCATCAATCTTAACATACGGCCCCCCAGGGTAAGTTGAGGGCCCTCACCCCCCAGGACTTATTGAAAACAGCATCCATGTTGCCAGTAGGGGGCCTAATTAGGTTTTGGCATAAATCAAAGGTGGGGCAAAAAGTGTGGAGCCCGCCCCAATGCAACAACAAATGGTGATCAAGTCAGAGGTGTGAGATCTAGGAATTGTTTGTAGCGATTTAGGGATTAAATATAAATGAATTACAGACGTTGTGGACATAATATGCCAGTGAACTACTGTACATGATATAACTAATATATATGCATAAATATTATTTCGATGGTTTCGACCCGGTGTAAAACTAGATATAAACCGAGCTATTGTATTTAGTATTGCACATTATCTTCTTAAGAGGATCATCCACCCCTTCCTTAGACTGTCACATTTTTTTAGTTTGATTTCAAAGAGATTTGGCACGTGTAAATCTGCAAGACCCGGGATCGAATCCCTGCCACGGCGGACATTTAGTGGGTGTGGTAGTACGTCCTAGCATGTTTCACATGCTCGCACCCAGTCAGGGGGACATCCTGACGACGTATACAGACTAAACACACATAACAAAGCCACTCCAACAGCTTCATCTCTCTCCAACACCCCTTCTCCCCTCTCAACACTCTTCTCTGAGCTAGTGCCGATACAAATGGACAGTCCTGTATAGAATCGTAAGATTCAGAGTCGTAAAGATTCCAGGACGAGCTCAATAGAAAATGAATGAATGAATTGAATGAAATGACACAAGTAGAGGTCTATAATATATTGTCACATATCAATTGTCAAGAAATTATTTCAATTAGTGTTTGGATTAGGACCAAATTATGTGTAAAATTAGGGTGAAAAATAGGCTCTACAGTACAGTACTATAAATCTATCTATTTTTACAAATTTGCCATTTTTTATAACTTTGACAACATGCTGTGTATAATACAGGGAGAATATGAGAAAAAACACAATTTGAGCCTTAGGGTTTTTTCCGTTCTTTCCAGTTATATCACCTACAGTGTAACAGTATAGCCTATATCATTTATGTAAGACAAAATCTAACCAAACTTACAGTATTGTGTTTAAATCTTACTAAAATACATTTTGAGAAAAATGGGTGTAAGTTGGAGAAGTGTTTAAACTTTATTGTAGTAGATGAACTCGACTTCCAAGATAAATTATGTACTGAACGCTTCAACGCAATGCACATATCAATTCTAAGGCTTTCTGCATATATTATAGTCACGTGTATGTAGATATACTGGATTCATACATATCCTAATAGGCCTATATACAGACATACAGACCCCGAAATGCTCCGGAGTTCGGACCTTCAATTAGGCCTACTGAATTTGAATAGCCTAATACAGTACTGTATTTAGTAAAAATTGGCAAGAATGTAGTTACCGGGTGTACCGCCCGCCTTGTTTACACTACGCGGACACTCACCATCATGTTCCCGTCTATTTTGACTGCCTTTCGATACAAAAATACATTACCCTAACCAAACAACCTAACCTAACCTAACCTAGTATTATAGATTTATAAGTACAGTACCGTCAACTCGGGCAATTTCGGACGTGGGGCGAATTCGGACCTTACGTCAATTAAAAGTTAATTTAATTGATAAATAGATAGGCTAACAAACAAACGTAATAGAAATCCGTTTTCACTCAATTGTTCGAAATGTTTTTTATCTAACTTTCTTGCTTAAATAGTTTTAATGTACAGTATAGGCTAATGCGATATGTACCGATTACAAATTAAAAAAACGAGAGAAAAAAAAAAATCGTAACATCGGCAAACTTTCTTGGGCCGTGTTGATGAGTAGATGCAGGAAAGTCTACGGTGCCAAGATGTACTTTCGTAATTAGTGTGAGAAAGTGCAAATTAATTGATTGGCATTATCTTTTATATTATTCCCTTAATTGGGTATTAAATTATTATTTTTTTTAATTTCCGTGAAAATGGGGCGAATTCGGACTGGATAAAAATTAATTAAATAAATAATATTATTTAATCTAACTTTAACTATAACCTGTCAGATTCGGATATTGAGTGTAATTTGGGTTTATAGTTGTCATTACACGTGGTATTTCTGAGTTATGTCACAGTAATCCTTATTTTTACATTACTAAGGTCATACTGCTACGCAGTGTATGGTAAATAAATAAAGATTTGCCCGAAATTGCACCAAAAGTGTCGTATCTTACGATATGGTTTTTATGGTCTTTACGTTTTCAGGGAGTGTTATAAGACCCTTTTAAGATGTTCAATGATGTCCGGATTGACCCCTGAAAGGTCCAAATCTATACTGGGATCACTGGTTAGTCCTATGAATGTATTTTAAATCCATGTCCGAATTCAGGCCAGGTGTCCGAAATTGCCCCAAATCGTGTCCGAATTTGGACACCTTTATTATATCTATAATAAATATATGCAATGCATTTTAATTGTTTTAATGCTATGATTGTATACCCCAATGTACAGTACCAGCTACACATACAATGCTTAAGATCTTACATTGAGATAAAAACAAGACTCCATGCTACGGAAATACGCAAAAAACGTCCGAATTCGCCCCGGTTGACGGTATTTATTTTATTATAAGTATTTATAGATGATTTATGTTGTATGTCGGTAGTGGTACACCCGGTAACTACATCCATCCCTAAAAATTTACCAGAACGTCCCCGGCTTCCCAAACTGACTAATTCCTTGAACGTGACGATAGTGCGTTGTTATGTGTGCGATTAGTTTGCTTGGGAAACAGATTAACTTGCTCATGTAGTAATATACACCCTATGTGGTGGATTGTGTTCGTTTATTTATAAATTATTATTTTACTTAAGCGTTGTTTCCACATAGCGATTTTGATTAGTTATTTTGTCTTTTTACTGTGTTCGTATAAGGTTTGGTTTGTTATTTTACAAGTTTTACATTATAAATTAAAGGAGACTAGCACGGCAATATTCGTACACTCTAGGAGTTTTGAGTTGGATTTGACTTTTTTTCTGAAATTATCCCACGGCCAGCCAGCGTTCATTTAGGCCTAGGCTACTCCTTGCTGGCATTAACGGTCAAATTGGATTTTCGGTCACGTATGTGGTTTTTGTATTGGGCTATAATCCTTTTTTTCATTGATTAGTGTGTTTTAAGGTGTTTTTCCTGGAAGGATGTAGTTACCGGGTGTACCACTACCGACATACAACATAAATCATCTATAAATACTTATAAATCTATAATACATTACTAGGTTAGGTTAGGTTAGGTTAGGTTGTTTGGTTAGGCCAGTGGTCAGCAAAACTTAAAGCTAGAAGAGCTATTATTTAAAAGTTTCATAAAAAAATTGTACTGTCGGAGCCGCAATACAAAAAAATTGGTCTCATCAACAGTACTTCAGAAATAAGAGAATATAGCCTACCCTACTTCTGAACTAAACAAATTATAGTGATATTGTTTAATATCCTGGTATTCACAAGCTTAGGAAAGACATGTGTCACATTTCTAGAAATCATAACGATTGATATCTATACATCTTTTTGAAGTTGAATAAACAAATCTAATGTTGCTTTGAATGTGTTATATGATACCTTCATTTTGAAGGAAGAATGATTGTTTCTGAAGATTCTGGAGCCACACAAGTGTCCTGAAAAAGCCGCATGCGGCTCCTGAGCCGCAGGTTGCCGACCCCTGGGTTAGGCTAATGTATTTTTCTATCCAAAGGCAGTCAAAATAGACGGGAACTTGATGGTGAGCATCTGCGTAGTGTAAACAAGACGGGCGGTACACCCGGTAACTACATTCTTGCCGTTGTTCCTTCTGCAAATTCATTTCTACCCATTATTTTGCAATATTAAAACATGCACCCTAAAACCATATTTTGTCATTAGGCTACCCTAACCGGTAAAATTCTAGTTTTGGTTTCACAGCGAATTTAGTGTTTTTTTCTTCTGTTTTCTTTAATATACAGTGTTGGTTTATACTAAGGACTGGCGACTGGCGAAAATTAGTATTTACCCATTATCCAACAATCTAAAAACACGGCCTCCACTAGTGGGGAGGGCTATGAAGGTCAGGGAAATTGCGGGGTAAAAGACTAAAATAAGGGGTAATATTAGCCTAACATAACAACCTTACCTAACCTATCCTAGTATTATGGGTGGGGGCTGCTGCCCCCACACCCCTGCTGGTTTGGTCTATCTATCTATCTATTGCCTGACGCCGTGATCCCCGAAGGGGTGGCCACGAACGAACCGCCCCCATGCACCTCTGTCCCCAGTCAGTCGATGCCCCTCCCCCCAACCAGCACCGCCTTCGTTCATGTAGTTCCTCACTCCATCCTTCCACCTCATATTCGGTCTACCTCTCCCCCTCTGTCCCTCCACCTCGCTCTCGTACACCCTCTTAGTCATTCTCTCGCTTTCCATACGTTCCATATGGCCGAACCATCTCAAGTTGTTCCTTTTCACACATTCCAGCACATCTACCTCCACACCACACCTCCTTCTTACTTCCTCATTAGTCTGTCTATCCCTCCATGTAACTCCGCACGCACTCCTTAAGTAATTCATTTCCACTGCTCTCACTCTTGGTCTGAGTCTCTCAACCAACGTCCATGCTTCGCTTCCGTAAGTCAGTGTCGGGATTACCACACTGTCATGCAAGGACTTCTTCACTTCCATACTGACCACCCTATTTCTTGTTACTGCTTTCAGCGTTCCTACAACCCTCTTCCCCTGTTGTACCCTCTCCCGCACCTCTTCATCCATAGTCCCATCTTTACTCAACACACTGCCCAGATACTTAAAAGAGTTGACGATCTCCATAGCCTGACCGTTCAGCTTCACCTCACACTCTGTGACTTCACCCCTTTCGAAGACCATAACCTTGCTCTTCCCCATATTTACCTTCAAATTCCGTTTTTCGCACACTGTTCCAAACTCATTTACCAGACCCTGCAACTCCCATTCATTATCACTCATCAGAACTGGTTTGGTATTAAAATAATAATAAAAGATTGATGGTCGCCGAAAAAAAATCGATGAAGTCTAGGGTATTTACTCCGCAATCTTCAGCTTTGGCTGTGGATAACAGGAGGTAAGTATTAACTTTTTCACAGTAATTATAATTCCATTTGCGCCGCTACTGACATACAGTATATAGGAATAAAGGAATGCCGGCTGATTTGAACCATGGCTGATTCAGCCCATATAAAGGCTGATTCGGACCAAAGCATTGGCTGATTCGGCCCATAGCATTATAATGTAAAACTTGCAAAATAAACAAACCAAAATTTATACGAACACAGTAAAAAGACAAAACAACGAATCAAAATCGCTATGTGGAAACAACGCTTAAGTAAAATAATTATTTATAAATAAAAGAACACAATCCACCACATAGGGTGTACATCACTACATGAGCAAGTTAATCTGGTTCCCAAGAAAACTAATCGCACACATACTAACGCACTGTAGTCACGTTCAAGGAATTAGTCAATTCGGGAAGTCGGGGACGTTCTGGTAAATTTGACTAAACTCTGCATGAATAAAGAAACTACATTAAGTGTCAAATGTTATATTAAAATCAAATTTGCAACTTGACAAGATAATAACAATAGTACAAAATACAAATATAACTCACTAACGATTGTGCTGATTCGGACCATTCAGTGGCTGATTCGGACCATTGTAATGTTTTGAACTACAGTATAAACGTATAAAATACACAACAATTCAACCACTATAAAAAAAAAAACATCAACATTGGATTGGCAGGAACTTTTAATTGTCCTTGTCTCGCAACCATTAAATGGTTCAATTTGACCACTTGCGAGTTTTAGGCTATAAGGAAGTTCGGCCTGTAAACATCGATATTAAACACAAATACAGTAATTATTTAGGTTTATTAGGGATAAATAGTATGTTGAATTTGGTTTTATGTATTAATTAATGTACTAAAACCGTATTATAGCGAGTTATTCTGCTAAATATCGATGTCTACAGCTCCAACTTACTTATATAATAAAACTCGCAATTGTGAATTGACGATTTATTTTCGATTCAGACTATGTGGTGTACAGTTGAGGACAGGAATTTCTGACACTGACGAACCAGACTGGTTCAAATATCAATTCATCAAGCCATCGTTCATAGAACGAACTCCTGGATGAGAGTGCGCCAAAAACAACATCAACAACAACAATCTTGTTTTCTATATAAAGAGTTGATGACAAAGAGTCACTGTCAGTACAACTTATTATTTAAGAAGTTTATGTGGTGCAAGACGGCATTTCATCTTCGCCACGGGACAGCAGTTGTTATTATTAGGAAAAGCCAAGACTTGGTTTATTGACGGGACTTTTAAAGTAATCAAGTCTCCCTTTTACCAACTCTTGTCTATACACTCTTTTATCAAATCAGGGGATGACATGAAACAACTCCCATTGTGTTTTTGTGTGATGTCCGGGAAAGGAAGTAAAGATTACAAAACTGTTTTTAGGGCGATACTAGATAGGCCTAGCCTATGCTTCCAGTGGATTATGCAGGGACTTCATTTGTAGTAGACTACGAAAAAGGGCAACTTTAAGCATTAATCACAATCATAGTGTACAGTATAATATTATGTAGGCTATATAGGCCTAAGCATTCCAGTTAGGTTTTATTGACAACTACCGGTATATGTATTTAGGCTATAAGCAATTATTAATCAAAATCATACACACAAATAGTGTTTATATATATCTACTCCTTCGATAAATTTATATATTATATAAACAGCATTATAGCCTACTAGGCCTATGTACGAAACCTAATAACAAGATTAATAAAATTACATTAAATAAAAATATTCATAATAACTTCATATGATAATGATCATGGTCCGAATGGGCCGAGTAAGCCTAGGACGAATATATTATGGTCCGAATGAGCCTGGGCCGAGTAAGCCTGGGACGATCCGACGAATTAATGTGGTCCGAATGAGCCAGGGCCGAATCAGCCATGGTCCGAATCAGCCGGCTACCGGAATGAAGTATGGTATATGACAATTTATAGAAGCCATAGAAATTGATGAGTGTGCTGTGAAACCGAAACTAGAATTAAACCCCCTAACCTAACAACCTAACATACGGTAACCTGGGGGCTGCCGCCCCCAGACCCCCGCAGGGTTAGCATTGATATGGAATATGACAAAATACTAAAAATACGGTAAAAAAGTGAAAAATATTACTGTAGTTCTCAGCTGATCCAAGATGGCCACCATTTTTCCTTCCACCCTTATTTAACCCACAAAGACTAAGGAAAAATAGGATTTTTTTTTATTTTAATACCACAAATTTTCAGTATTTTTTATAAACAAAATTGGTCATTTGCATCAATATATAGTGTTTGTAATTAATTAGAAATCTCGGGAAAACCTATTTTCCCCATTAGGCCTATCGATCGATGTTGAGACACGCTCCCCGATAGTGATTTGAAAAGACATTAGCCTACCCTAACAACCTTACCTAACCTAACCTAGTATTATGGGTGGGGGCTGCCGCCCCCAGTGGTGTGGGGGGCCCCCACACCCCCGCTGGTTGAGTACTAATCCCTTAATAAAAAAATTAAAAAAATTGGCTGTCGATTATACGAAGGTGAAAGAAAAGTCGGTGAAGTCTATGGTGTTTACTCTGCAATCTTCAGCTTGATTATACATTGATGACGGGAAAGTACCGTATTGACAACCTTGTTACGAAAATTAAATTTTAGTACCATAGGCCTACTTTTATATTAGGTTTTTCCGAGGGTTTAACACATTTTCATATGATCTTTAGAGCTATCGATGACTGAAATACTTACCGTGTTGACAACCTTGTTACGAAAAAAGAAATTTTAGTACCATACAGTACTTTTTTTATTTGGTTTTGCCGAGGGTTAAAACAAATTTTCTTATGATCTTTAGAGCATATAGATTCAATATTTATCTTCAAATATATCAATAAAATTTGTGGTATTAAAATAACATTGAACCGAAAAATACTTTAAAATGCAGCAGTAAAGACATATATTGCGGTGACTAGCCTAATACCGGTACTCTATGAGAAAGCTATAGGCTAGTACACATTTAGATTATATCCCATACGTGACCGAAAATCCAATTTGTCCGCATTAGCATTTAGCATTTAGAATATGAGGTGGAAGGATGGAGTGAGGAATTACATGAACGAAGGCGGTGCTGGTTGGGGGGAGGGGCGTCGACTGACTGGGGACAGAGGTGCATGGGGGCGGTTCGTTCGTGGCCACCCCTTCGGGGATCACGGCGTCAGGCAATAGATAGATAGCATTTAGCATAGCCTAGCCTAGGCCTAATATTAAAAATAGGCTAAGCTAATCCTGGGGCCCGGGGGTGAGGGGGCGAAAAAGGTTGAATATGAAGCAAGCGCAGCGAGCATGCGAACCGATGCAGTAGGCTCCTTGGACCTTGAATGATACCATACAATTTATAGGCTAACAGCCTAGGCTAGGCTACATAGCCTACAATAGGCTAATAGGCCTAAGCTCACTTATCCACACCCGTCAACTGCATCATTCTCCAGAGTGTTGGGGCTAAAGCTGAATAATGAAAGCACAGGCAATAGAATTAACCACTTATCCTTTGCAATGAAAACAAACCAGCAGGTCTCTAGCCTAGTCCCAAAATACTTCATGCCAGCTATTCTAACTGGGCCTACCCAAATAACTACAACACCACTAGTAGGCTACATCAGATCTCTAAATAACCACAAGGCTCTCTACGTTATATACCTGGTGTGTTTGGCTTGGGATATGGCCGTTTTTAGGAGTTTGGAGTAGTTTGGACAGCATTTTGCCAAGTGGAAGTTCAAGTCGCCCTTCACAGCTGATGGAGTCTGCGCCTTGATTATTGGTTTGCTTATTTGTGTATCTAAACTTACCCTCTTCTGGCCGTATGCCTTCATTATTTAAACTTAATTGAGCTCGCCTTTAATATATATTCTTTAAAATAGCTCCGATAGAAACACATACTATAAAACAAGCGAAATATAGTATTGTCCCGAAATCGAAATGTTCTAACAGCGCATTTTTGTTCATTTTCTTTGATCCGAAGGAAAGGGCATACTATGTTAAAACTGAGTAAAATTAAATATGCTCGCCTCTGTGAGAGAGAGAGAGAGAGAGAGAGAGAGAGAGAGAGAGAGAGAGAGAGAGAGAGAGAGAGAGAGAGAGAGAGAGAGAGAGAGAGAGAGAGAGAGAGAGAGAGAGAGAGAGAGAGAGAGAGAGAGAGAGAGAGAGAGAGAGAGAGAGAGAGAGAGAGAGAGAGAGAGAGAGAGCACACACAGCCTCTCTGGTCTATACCCTAACCGAGACTCCCTCTTCAGTCCCTCCTTAGCAACACAACTGTCCACATCACTTCTCCCTCTCTAGATCAAGGTCAGTTCAGTTACTGTTATTTACCAAACACTTGACATATGGATAGTTAGATTGAAGTGATTGCTTTACTAATGGATAGATGGCATGCTAGTTATATATATATAGACAAAACAAATATATTTCTTAAAGTTAAACGCAAAATATAGCGGAGTTTATGAATGGAACTTAGCTTCCCATCAGAGAGAGAGAGAGAGAGAGAGAGAGAGAGAGAGAGAGAGAGCACACACACACAACAGCCTCTCTGGTGTCTATACCCTAACCGAGACTCCCTCTTCAGTCCCTCCTTAGCAACACAACTGTCCACATCACTTTTCCCTCTCTAGATCAAGGTCAGTTCAGTTACTGTTATTTACCAAACACTTGACATATGGATAGTTAGATTGAAGTGATTGCTTTACTAATGGATAGATGGCATGCTAGTTATATATATATAGACAAAACAAATATATTTCTTAAAGTTAAACGCAAAAAATAGCGGAGTTTATGAATGGAACTTAAGCTTCCCATTCATAAACTCCTATATGTAACTTTTGTAACTTTTTTATGTGTTTAGGTCCAATCACCACGGCCAATCTGGGGATCCGCCGTTGTGTGGGGAGATTGTAGACATAATAGAGCAGGGCAATAACCAGGGGATATGCTTAATAGGCATGTGATAAGGAGTTGCTGGAACTCCAGTTTCATTTGTCTGGCTTCCCTCACTGTTTCTATTTGTGTCTCACCTACAGAGAGTAATCCAGCTAGCTCTCACAGACACCTCGAGCCTCGAGCCTCCTATTCATTTCACTACACTAAACAAGCACACCACAGTTATTTCCAATACAAAAATATATATAAATACAAATAAAATGGCGAATATCCCTTTTTCAACTTTGAGGGAGACACTTCTTCATACACATTGAACAAAAAAAATGCCTTAACATTAGGCAATATATATATATATATATATATTGTAATGCCCTCGAAAATGTCCCGCACCCACAATAATACTAACCCGAGTTGACGTCAGGTATAGCGTAAAATAGTCGTAGATGGTAAGTCCAATAAACTCATCACGTGATAACACCACGAGACTATCACCTGGTTCTTAAAAATCGGACTAAGGTTGCTATACTTTTAGTACGTCCGTGGTAGTACAGTGGGTTAGCGCGCGGGCCTGGTGGTGATGGTTGGGTCACTAACCAGGGTTCGAACCCCACCCAAGGCATCTCAAAACCTGTGGGTTTTTAGGGGGGTTAAATTCCCTTCAGAGGTTCGTACCCCGCGCCAGGTACCAGGAAAAGTTGATCCTAAAGGTAGCCTGGGGATATTTCAAGAGACCATGAATTCCCTTCACACCCAGCATTTCATTGGTGGCAGCTAGGGAACGTGACCAGGTAGCTACGTGGAGCACCCGTCACGCGAACCCTATACCAACAATATTGAGATTGCTGAGGTAATACAGCTACGATACCTTACGACCTTAAAATAGGCTAGGGACTAGCCCAGTTAAAGAAGGATGTAATGTAATGCCCTCGAAAATGTCCCGCACCCACAATAATACTAACCCGAGTTGACGTCAGGTATAGCGTAAAATAGTCGTAGATGGTAAGTCCAATAAACTCATCACGTGATAACACCACGAGACTATCACCTGGTTCTTAAAAATCGGACTAAGGTTGCTATACTTTTAGTACGTCCGTGGTAGTACAGTGGGTTAGCGCGCGGGCCTGGTGGTGATGGTTGGGTCACTAACCAGGGTTCGAACCCCACCCAAGGCATCTCAAAACCTGTGGGTTTTTAGGGGGGTTAAATTCCCTTCAGAGGTTCGTACCCCACGCCAGGTACCAGGAAAAGTTGATCCTAAAGGTAGCCTGGGGATATTTCAAGAGACCATGAATTCCCTTCACACTCAGCATTTCATTGGTGGCAGCTAGGGAACGTGACCAGGTAGCTACGTGGAGCACCCGTCACGCGAACCCTATACCAACAATATTAAGATTGCTGAGGTAATACAGCTACGATACCTTACGACCTTAAAATAGGCTAGGGACTAGCCCAGTTAAAGAAGGATGTAATGTAATGCCCTCAAAAATGTCCCGCACCCACAATAATACTAACCCGAGTTGACGTCAGGTATAGCGTAAAATAGTCGTAGATGGTAAGTCCAATAAACTCATCACGTGATAACACCACGAGACTATCACCTGGTTCTTAAAAATCGGACTAACGTTGCTATACTTTTAGTACGTCCGTGGTAGTACAGTGGGTTAGCGCGCGGGCCTGGTGGTGATGGTTGGGTCACTAACCAGGGTTCGAACCCCACCCAAGGCATCTCTAAACCTGTGGGATTTTAGGGGGGTTAAATTCCCTTCAGAGGTTCGTACCCCGCGCCAGGTACCAGGAAAAGTTGATCCTAAAGGTAGCCTGGGGATATTTCAGGAGACCATGAATTCCCTTCACACCCAGCATTTCATATATATATATATATATATATACAGTATATATATACAGTATATATATATATATATATATATATATATAAAGTTTTCGTCTATTCTCTCAAGACATCTTTAGGGTAGTACCCTAACCATATTACCCTGAAGATATCTAGAGAGAATAGACGAAAGCTTGGTGCTCTAATTTTTATTTTTTCCTAGGTATTTTACTACATAATTTGATCACAGTATATATTTTTTTATTTAACCGCCACACACACACATATATATATATATATATATATATATATATATATATATATATATATATATATATATATATATATATATATATATATATATATATATATTATGTTTCAGACATTCCGAATATAGCATAGCATGTTGTATATAGACATGCCAAATATTTTTGCCACGTGTGACCCCAGATCTTAATTTTGCCTTATTGGTCAATACGTTGCTTAGGATTCAATACGCCAAAATATTGCATAGAATATGGTAATTATATTATTAATTGATAATAGTGATTAGTGATGTTAATTCTAATTACAGGATATACGTTTATATGTTTTTTGATTAACATGCACACATATGCAAAGGAGTACACAGAACGTAGCATATCTATTGATAATTACGAGGCTACACACAGACACACAGACACGGGCATAACTTGAGAATAGATTAAACCATTATGACCTTGAAGATCCAAGACTCTTTATAATACACCTATAAAAAATCTCACAGCTGTTGCTTTTACACGTCAATCATGGCTAGTGAGTCTTCAAGAGTACTCAATTTACCAAGGGTTAATATAGAAGCGCGTTGTATTATAATAGTGGGAGCTTTATAGAGTTTGTTGTAAAGGAGTTAGGCTATACTCATACGATACTATCTAAATGCTAGATGTGGCTAGCAAGGGTATTTCAAGCCGTTTATGTGAAACCCATTTGGCTGGCTTAGTAATTATTTATCCTCCTTTATAATGGCTGCCAAATAATGTTTGAATGTAGGCACACAGTCGATACAGTAATTCCCTTTCAGCTATTATTGAATTGAATTTGCCATATATGACACATAATTTTAAAAAGGTACGATTATTTGTGTTTGACTATAATTACTTAGCCAACTAAACTAATTCAGCGTTTGAAAGATCTATGGCTTGAACAATGGATCTGTTTTGATTTGCGTTGATAGTTTCTGATAGGTTGTGGGTTTTAAAGATGGGGGAAGGATGGGCGTGTCATTTACATTCCACGTCTCGCGTTGAGAGAGAGAGAGAGAGAGCGCATGAATTTGCCCCTATGAGAAAATTATAGTTAGGCCTACCAGGGACAGTTGGTATCACAAAGAATTTCATTTTCATTCCGGAGAGATATTCTTTGTGAAAGAGAAAAAATAAATGAATTGTTGAGTGCCGTACACTAATTGTATAGTGTTCAAAATATGATTTACTCTCTTCTTAACTATTCTACTGAAGAACTATTTACAACTTTTGAGGAAATTTGGTTCAGGTAAAACAGATAGTATACATATCATGTTATAAAGTTTCATTTTTTGTTTCTAAGGTAAAACAGATAGTATACATTTCATGTTAAAAAGTTTCCAAATTTGTTTGTTCTATGTGAGTGAGGGAGACAAAAGACAACTGCCGGTATCGAGTGCCTCTCCCAGAGTTGACAGAGTGACAGGGCCAAAATCAAGGGACGTTCGAGCCAAAAGGAAGAGGGAAAGACTGGTTCTGGGAGAGTTCCAGAGCTCAGCAGTTGAATAGAAGACAGACTGAGAATATTGTTTCACTCTTGGGTTGGAGAGTTGCAGAGAGTATGGGTGGGATTGTGTTGCAACGGGTACTATGTACCCTACGTAGAGGAGGTGGTATACACTGGGAAAGCTCTGAGGAACATTGATTATTCTATCTATCTATTGCCCGACGCCATGATCCCCGAAGGGGTGGCCACGAACGAACCGCCTCCATGCACCTCTGTCCCCAGTCAGTCGACGCCCCTCCCCCCAACCAGCACCGCCTTCGTTCATATACTTCCTCACTCCATCCTTCCACCTCTCCTTCGGTCTACCTCCCCCTCTGTCCCTCCACCTCGCTCTTGTACACCCTCTTAGTCATTCTCTCGCTTTCCATACGTTCCATATGGCCGAACCATCTCAAGTTGTTCCTTTTCACACTTTCCAGCACATCTACCTCCACACCACACCTCCTTCTTACTTCTTCATTAGTCTGTCTATCCCTCCATGTAACTCTGCACGCACTTCTTAAGTAATTCATTTCCATTGTAGTAGCGATATATAATATTTATTGTGCTAAACCTATTCAGCTCTAACTTCCAGCCATTGTTGATACTTGCATTCATATTGAGGGTAAGCATATTTTTACAATAATCCACTGTCATACCCATTAGCTAGTATTTTAATGACCTCAACAAGCTGGCTTTGTAATTGGATTCTAACGAAAAACACTCTCTCAACTTGTCCTCGTAGCTCATTCTCCTACTTAAAACTATCTGGTCCAACGTCTTGTAGGTTATTATGCTATATTGTATAATTGTTAATGAGGATTTTGCTTGCTTTTGCGATTTTCAAGCAATGTATAATAGTCCCCTTGTACAGTCGAAAAGGGAAAGGAGAAAGTGGTGTGTGTGTGTGGAAATTACAGAGGAAAATGTCTCCTTAGCATTGTAGGAAAGGTGTATGGGAAGATATTAATAGATGCAAGAAATGAGAGCAATTGGACGATAGTTGGAGGGTTGAGAGCGGTCACCCTTCTTTGGGACACATTGAATGATAGCAAACTTCCAGCAAGATGAAAATTTGTTAGAGGAGAGACAAAAGAGTTTGCCTGGGCAGGGAGTCAGCACAGAAAAAGTTTTTGAGTACAACAGGAGGAACACCAGCCGGTCTGTACGCGTTCTTAGTACAAAGCCCAGAGATGGTATAAGTACATCCTTAGAAGAGATTATGATATTAGGCATAAGTGTCGATTGTGGGCGACTCCATGGTAAGACATTTAGTTAGGGCTACCCGCACTAAACTTAGGAAGGTTGTGTGTCTGCCTGGCCATGGAGTTGGGAGGGTTTTAGAGAAGATGGACCACATCTTGGAAGATAGTGGAGATAACCCCATTATCTGTCTCAGTGCCGGGAGTAACGATGTTGGTAAGGGTAGAAGTGAGGAACTGCTGCAGCAGTATCGGGATGTGTTAGATAAAGTTAGGATGAAGGGAGGGATCCCTGTAGTACATTGTATCCTACCCAGAAGAGGAGTTCCCAAGGAATGGACATCCAGGGCGATTGGTGTCAATTGCCGTTTGGAGAAATATTGCAAAGAAAAAGCAATACCATTCATTGATAACTGGGATAGTTTCTATGGGAGAGATGGGATGTACGCAAGGGATGGGGTTCATCTTTCACGGTTAGGGGTTTCTACATTAGCTAGTTCTTTAGATAGGGTGGTTGTGGGGTTTTGAACAGAAATATTGAGAGTGTAAATGAGAGGTTAATTGGAACAATTTTAGCGTCAGGCGAAAGCGATAAGGATATTCAGTCTCATGCTAAAAATGATGACTATAATGCAAATAATAGTAGTGATGGTGCAACAGAAGATGGAAATGTCGCTAAAAACAAAGGTAAATTAGGTATAAAGAAAAGAAGTAAATTGAGAGTATATTACACAAACTGTAGGAGTCTATGTAACAAAATGAACGAACTTAGAGCCCTTGTTAGCAAAGAAAATATAGACATAATAGCGCTAACTGAAACGTGGATTAATACAGAAACCAGGCATTTTTTAGCAGAATTTGATATACCAGGATATAGTTTGTTTAAATATGACCGAACAAGTAAGAGGGGTGGCGGTATAGCAGTGTTTGTCAGGAGTACATTAAAAAGCTGTATTAAATCAGGTATTAGACTAAATAACGATAATGAAAGTGTTTGGGTAGAGGTTAACGAAGGTAGTGAGACCATAGTTATTGGAGTTATGTATAGACCGCCAAATATGAGTAGAAATGACGGAACGTCATTATGGGAGGAAATTAAAATGGCATCAAGGTTTAGCAATGTGTGCATTATGGGGGATTTTAATTTTCCGAATATAGATTGGCAGCATCAAATAGGAGACTCTGATTCTGAGGAGTTTATAGAGGTAGTACAAGATAGTTTTTTATTTCAATTCATAGATACGCCGACTAGAGGTAATAATATTCTCGATTTAGTTTTCAGTAACAATGAACATATGGTAAATAATGTAGAGATAGGGGACCACCTAGGAAATAGTGACCACAATTCTGTGTATTTTAATATACAATGGAAAGGTAATACCAGAGAGAATACAACATTAATACCTGACTTTAGAAAAGCCAATTATGGTGGGTTAAGAAGAGCCCTATTAGCGGACCCTATGGTCAAAAAATTAAGTCGATCCAGGTGTCCAAATGAGTGTACCCCTTCTCAGGCACCTGTCATCTTAAGTCAGGAAGAGACGTCAACCTTGGTAGATACATACGATAATTTTATCAAGTCAGTATTCAATGCACAAAATAAATACATCCCCAAAAGAAAATTTAGATCAACACAGAACCAACCCAAATGGATGAATAATAGACTATTAGATCTTCTAGGACAAAAGAGAGGAATATATAGAAAAATTAGAAAAGGCGAAATTCACCTACTTGCTTACTATCAGAATCTATCAAGACAGGTAAAAAGGGATATTAGGAAAGAAAAAAGAAATTATGAAATTAAGGTTGCCAATGACTCAAAAAATAATCCTAAAGCTTTTTACCAACTATATAAATCCAAGGTTAGAGATGTAATTGGTCCCCTTAAAACTTCGATAGGAGAAATGACAGAAAATGATTTAGAAATGTGCAGTACATTAAATGGTCAATTTCTTTCCGTTTTCACTAATGAAAATTTGGCACAGTTTCCAGAAGTCCGTAAGGTATATAGCGATAGTATAGAAAATAGGCTAAGTACGGTTACTATAAGTAGAAATGATGTGCTTAAGGAAATTGACAGACTGAAACCTCATAAATCGCCTGGTCCTGATGAGGTATATGCTAGAGTATTAAAAGAATGTAGGGATGAGTTAAGTTACCCATTAACATTTTTATTTAACAAGTCATTGGAGACAGGTATAGTTCCAGAAGCTTGGAAGCTTGCAAACGTAGTTCCGATCTTCAAAAAAGGTGACAAATCAATAGCATCCAATTACCGTCCCATTAGTCTTACATCAATCATAGGAAAGCTACTAGAGTCAATTATTGCTAGTAAAATTAGAAACCACTTAGATACATTTAATTTAATAAATTCTTCTCAGCATGGATTCACTCAGGGACGTTCTTGCCTTACTAATTTGCTTAGTTTTTTCTCAGAGGTATATGAAGCAGTAGATAATGACAAGTCATATGATATAATATTTAGATTTCAGTAAAGCTTTCGACAGAGTCCCCCACGAGAGATTGATGAGAAAGGTTGAGGCGCATGGAATAGGTGGGGCGTTGTTGGGATGGATTAGGTCATGGCTAATTGGTAGGAAGCAGAGAGTCAGCATAAATGGTACGAAGTCAGAATGGGGAGCAGTCAAAAGTGGTGTCCCCCAGGGATCTGTATTAGCTCCTCTGTTGTTTGTTATATACATAAATGACCTTGATTTAGGTATAACTAGTAGGATAAGTAAATTTGCAGACGATACCAAGATGGGGAGAACAATTGATTCAGATAGAGATATAGAGTGCCTCCAAAGGGATCTAGATACCTTACACGAATGGTCAGTAAATTGGCAGATGAAGTTTAACATTGACAAATGCAAGGTATTAAAGATAGGGAAGATGCATACAAATGTTAAATATAAACTAGCTAATGTGGAATTAGAAAACTCGAATTGTGAGAAAGATCTAGGTGTGTTTGTTAGCAATGATTTGAAGCCTAGACAACAGTGTATAAGCGTTCGAAACAAGGCAAACAGGATTCTCGGGTTCATCTCAAGGAGTGTGAGTAACAGAACTGCTGATGTTATCTTAAAACTTTACTTGTCATTAGTGAGACCCCATATGGATTATGCTGTTCAATTTTGGTGTCCTTATTACAGAATGGACATAGATTCATTGGAGAGAGTACAACGTAGAATGACAAAAATGATCCATAATATTAGAAATCTTCCGTATAAAGAAAGGTTGAAGAAATTAGGCTTACATTCGTTAGAGAGACGCAGAGTTAGAGGGGATATGATAGAGGTGTTCAAGTGGGTTAGTGGGATTAACAAAGGGGACATGACAAATGTACTAAAGCTCAGTGATAGCGAAAGAACTCGTACCAATGGTTTCAAATTAGATAAATTTCGTTTCAGAAAAGATATAGGCAAATATTGGTTTGGTAACAGAGTTGTAGATGGGTGGAATGGACTACCAAGTGCTATAGTGGGATTAAAAACGATAGGGAGCTTTAAGATAAAATTGGATAAGCATATGGACGAGAAGGGTTGGGTGTGAAGGGGGATCAGCAGGGTTGGGCCAATCAGCGCTCTGCAGACCCCCGTAATCCTGCGTTAATCTCTAACCGTTTTGGTAAGATGATCCTCAGGGTATTAGAGTGTTGAGCCTATAATTGGGCTTTGTAATTGGGGTTGTGTGGGACAGGGATCTGCCTTGCTTAGGCCAATCGGCTTTCTGCAGACTCCCATTTTCTTATGTTCTTATGTTCTTAAGTAAGAGAGAGGGGGTGGCCGACTCAAGACAGAGCAAGACAAAAACAAATAGGAAAAGTGGGGATTGGGCCTGAGTATATACAGTATATAGATAGATAGATTGAAGAGAGAGAGGGGTGGAGAGGGTGAAATAGCACCGGAATCATCCAAGGTTGAGTTTTAGCGAAAATTTGAACGAAGAGTTCAGCTTCAGAGGAACGTGGCGTCACAGTGGTGCCGTCAGTGGAAAAGAGAAGGGAAAGATGAGGAAGTAAAAATTTTGGAGAGGTTTTTGGCTAGATGCCAAAAAGCTTGGGAAATGATTGAGTTTGAAAGTTCAGAAAATGTATTATTGGTGAAAGAATTTATTTTACATATTGTGTTATCCTGTAAATATAACAGACACAAAAACTATTATCTATTTCTGTATGCCTGTCCACTAATCTTTGAACACCTACCTATATAGACTATATACATACTCCAAACATACACAAACACACACACATGGATGCATACATACTCGGTACATACATACTGGCTACCTGCTAACTCATTTGCATATATATTACTTACCATGGTGTACACCTCTTAACCAAACTATCTACCCTACACACCAACACATCTATCGAGTCCTACCTACCCATTTTCTTATGTTCTTATGCTACCCACCACATAGACTTTACAAACCCCAACCTTAACCCTTTCAAGATACGAAGACGCATTTCGCCTTTTTGTTCTGGGTATTAGTAGATGATTGTATTCAGTTCAGGAAGGAACTGTGGGCGTCAGTAGGTTCGTTGAGATAAATTTAACCCATTAGACTCCTAGAGGGCCTTTCATACCTGAGTAAAATCATCTAGGGTTAGCCAAAATAAGTGAAAATCCGTCCTCGAATACTGAGTTAACCAAATCAGACATGGAGAGGAATAGTTGGACCATATTTAGAGGAAGAGTTATGATACTGACGTAATATTATTAAAAACTGATCAAGTAACACACAAGTTTCACAATTACCTATAAATTAGATTAACTATAATTTGGCCAGAAATCTTGACCAATAACCTCTATAACTCAGATATGGTTAGAGTAATTGAGCTAATATTTTTATTATTTTGAAAGTGTTCGCTAGGGAATAGGTGTGGAAATTTACAACTCAATTGATCTAGCCCATCTTGAGTAACAGAGGTTATAGGTCAACATTTCTGGCATAATTATAATGAATAGACTGACATAATGGGGACGCTATAATATATATAAATGTTTGTTTTATTACTACCGGTACATATATTTGTTTTCGTTTGCTCCTTAGACCTCTATCAAGCTTTCATCCTTTTCCTGCGGGAGACGTTCCCAAACGCCATGGCAATTTACAACAATCTACAGGCTTTTAAAGCCTCTTAACCCTCGGACTCTGAGAGGCCTCATATGAGGCATAACAAAATATTGGCAGGAATCCGGGAGGCCTAATACGAGGCAAAATGAGCGGGTAAAAATTGCCGCTAAAATTGTCATAATACGGCAACCATGCGTCGTATCGATGTCATCTCAACTGCATTCTACAGACAACAAAAGGTTCTACAATTTGCAAAAAAAAATTACTGCTCTAGGTGGTCTCAATCAGTACAGTAGTAACTGAATTATGAAGTTTCCCTGTACATAAAGGGCCCCGGACACAGCGATCGGGATCATATGAGGCCCCCCGGATTTCGTGGGTTAAAGCCTGTAAAATCGAGTGCAAGGGAGCGCGAGCGCGACAGGCCACACGTCCTTCTCCCAGCCAGGCGGCCGTGGCACTGAAGGCTCTGAGTCAGAGTCTCGCTAGATATACAGTGCTGCCAAAGGCAAATGTAGCGAGACATTAGCGAGAATTGCTCATTTTAGCGAATGTCTATGGTAGTGCTGCGGGTGAACCCCGCGAGCTACGAAGCTCGTTTTGATGTCGTTTTGAAGCTATTTTCTTCTAGTTTTCGACTGAATATATTTAATTTCATTCAGACACTTGCCTAATCAATCAGGAGTGCCTGAATTAACCCTAATATGGCGGAAATAGGCAGAACTATGCCCACAGAGAAAGGGTTATAAAATGTACCCCCAAGACCCCCCTTTGATATAAATTTATAAATTTTTCGGTAGAAAAATGTCCCGGCCGAAGGCCAATTCCTCCTAAGGATCCGAAAAGTAGGCCTACTTTTCGGATCCTTGCCATATATCTCTGTAGGTCTAATCTATTATTTTGTATTCATCATATATACTTTGTATATTCAACAATGTATTGAATAGAATTTGAGAGTAATACAGTATGTCTGTAACATTAATGAATATAGAAAGGAGTGATATTTTGATGACTTCGATTTATAGATTTCGACTCACTGGATGGAAAATTATTACTATTAGGTGTATGGGAAAGAGCGGGCAACTATAGCAGACGCTTTCCCGTCCCCCATTAACGGGTCCATAGTAGATTGCCCTTATAATTAAATTGCACTATTATTACTTCCATAAATATATTTGGTGGGTGGGTATGAATTCAGGTGGCCAATTGTACTGTACTTATACCTTGCTAGTTGCTACCTACCTCTTTACGCACCTACATACTGCACTTACTAATCTTCCTTCCTTCTACACCTACTTACCTTTTATTGCTGCCTACTTGCAAACCTTCTATGCTTAAGTACACATTCTACCTACCTATGTAATCATCCTACCTAACTACCTACACCTAACTATATCTCCTAGACTCTTACCAACCTACACCCACCCATCTATCCAATCCTACGCACACCTACTTATTAATCTTCCTACCTCCACACCGATCTACCTACAGATGAAGCCGTGGGGTGAGAAAGAGTTCTGGGGTCTGGGCAGCGAATTTGACCCTGACTTTGTTCTTACGGACCACCAACGCAAGCTGAGGGACCGGGTCGTGGAAGTATGTCGGACTAAGATACGACCCTTGGCGGTAAGTATAGGTGTCGTAAGATTGATAAGATATATGGGAGTAGATAATGGTTGAAAAAAATAAAATTGCACTTTTGAGAGGTAACATTAAAGAATTAATCTTCAAAATTTCAACCTTAGGCCTACAGCTTCTGCCCTTTTTGACGAGGAATAAAATCTCACATGTATGGTTATTAGGGTGACCGGTCAACTCAACCAGTAGACCATTTCAACCAGAAGCTCTCAACCAGTACCAAATCAACCATACGGTTAGGTTAGGTTAGTACTATATTTTGGCACTGGTTTGGTTGGTCTGGGTTAATTTGGTACTGGTTGAGAGCTACTGGTTGAAATGGTCTACTGGTTGAGATGACATGGAACCAGTTATTAGAGGCAACTATTAGAAGGGTGGGGGGCTGCACATACTCTGCCTCCAATATTTTTTTCTTTCTTGCACTATTAAGGGTACAGTACAGTACTTCACACATGTACGGTTACTGTTGTGAGGGCCAAGACTCTGAAAATCGGTGCTAATCGGCGGAAAATTAGGCCGGATTGTGCGCAAAAAAAAAAAAAAAAAAAAAAAAAATTTGTAAGGATTTTGGCCCACAGCTCTGGACTCCCTCTGATGTGTTCTTCTTTCTGTACTTGATGACTTTCCGTGGGAGGACCAGGCGGCAAATTCCTTTTATCCGAAGGCCAAACAGAATCCCCGATATTACCAGTTAATGGAGATGTCTCACCGGATTGGCCTTGTACACAATCTGTAGCTCAGCCCCGAACTAAGGCTACATCAACTGTTAAATCAGAGGTATTACAGAGTGCTTCTTAGGAACAGCCCCAAACCAATTCCCTTGATCGGTTTAATACACGATCAATTGCCAAGCCCTGAACAATGGCACAAAGAAGTCTTGGTTGAGGTAACTCGCCTGCGGTGTTGTCCATTCTGGTGGTGATGGTTCCGTTGAGGCTGCTCCGTGTAAGAAGGGCCTGGTGGTGTTGGCCCGCTGTGAGGGGCCTGGTGGTTGCCGCTCTGGTGGGGATGTCTGAGGGGAGTTGCTTGGGCCCGTGCATTTGGAGGAGGGCTGATTGTTGTGTCCCTGTCCTGAATGTGGTAATAGCCACTATCCTTGTTATGGGCTGTGGATTTATCTGGGGTGTCTCCTCTATTTCTTTTCTTTGCTGCTCCATAATATTAATCTTACTACCTATCCATCAGATTGAGAACGACCGCAACTACCAGTTCCCTCAGGCAAGCATTGATGCCCTGAGAGAGCTGGGGCTTCTGGGACTCATTATACCCGAGAAGTACGGGGGCTTGGGACAGAATCACCAGTGCTGCGCCGCCATTTTGGAAACCATCGCTCGGTATGGCTGCCCAGCTACAGCTATGATATTCAGTAAGTTTTCACCTTAGCCATTAAAATCAGCAAATATGTATTTAAGTAACTTCTTCATGTTATGTCTGTTGTTGCTGTCATATTATAGGTTTAGACAATCACACACACTGTTGGGAGAATAGAGTGGATCACAGCCAAGGGTGTGTCCGAAACAACCATAGTGCGGCTACATTTTCAGAATCAGGTTCTTCCTTTTGCTATGAGTCCGAAGGTATTGCATCCCCCTTGGCTGTAGCAGAAGCGTATCTTCATAGAATGGGTAGGGCATAGCTGACGTGTTATGGTCGGTTGGTACGTACTCCTGAGCTGCTTAGTTATTTGCCTATTACGATGATCGGCTGGAACCCCAATTAGTAGGAGAGTATTATAGGGATGATCTTGCTGTATGAACTCATTGTCCGTGATGGTAGGGCTGTAGCCGACTATGGCTACAATTTGTTTACATTCGTTCAACTATTGATTATTGATTATGCATTATAATTAATCATGTTGATTATTGATCATTGATAATTGATTTATTTAACCATTGTGACCATTCCCAAGTCCCTCCCCACCGCTTTCATGCATTGATTCGGACTAAAGAAAATCATCAACCGATTGCATTTATTTTGGCCCTGCCTCAAGTACAAGTCAGCTGACGGACCGAGTATATGTGTTTGTTGTGCGTTTCATGGACAACAACACTTTCACTTGTGTGGTTTTAAGTGGTTTTAGGACGAACTCATACCCGCGCCATTTAAATGTACGCCTGGGCTCCTAGGGGTGAACTCTGAACATATTTCAAACAGTAAGCCTGGGCTCTGTGTGTTAATGCAGTGGCGACCAAAGTGTTTTTTATGTTAGACCACTGGACACCCATCTAGCCTTCTACTACTTCACCTACTCTTATGTAATTATTGTTGTGTCCCCCAGCCATGCACCTCGCCTCTGTCTCGTGCCTGATGTTCCGCTACCACAACAACGCACACATCCAGAACCTGCTCAAACGAATCGTCAGGGAGAAGTTGCTGGGTGCTATCTCTGGTTCTGACCCAGCTACCGGTCAGTATCATAGTATATGTGGCACTGAAAGAGAGAGAAAGAATAGTTGGTGACGATAGTAGTTGTACAGGTTGGGTTTTTGACGTCGTCAATTTTGTGTGTGTTTGTCTACTTAATACATTCATGACAAATTTTGCTAAAGATCTCAAGGAGGACAATATACTTAAACAGCCCCATTAAATTGGAAAGAGTTTTAATAAATGTAAATATTATACCACTCATCCTCCACTGACAGCACACCTTCCTGCATATGGAATAACACTTTAATGAGTTCCCTCTAAGTTTAATCTGTTTCCACTTCCCAGGCAGCCATGACTGGTTCCCTCTTTCCTCCAAGACTCGGTACCTGGATGCCAACTCTGTGCAACTCCTCAAGTTTGGTTCGTGGTGCACCAGTGCCGGATATGCTGACTTCTACTCCATTATGACAGTCAGCCCGGAACACAAGGGCAACTACTCTGCCCTCACCTTCTTTGTCGTTTATAAGGTATTGCCTATCCACAGTATGGTATTCTAGCATTTTGTTTACATCCACAGTTGATTAGCCTTTAGTTCCTTGATATTCATGAGCTGAATGATATAGTCTGCTGGCAACAGGAGACTGTTACAAATTATCAGATATCACCCCAACATTTTATGGAGCTCTTTTTCTGGTATTGCTAGTGTTGTTGTTGTTGTTGTTGTTTTTCCCCAAGCTGCCTGGCCGAACAGCCCCAAGGCCCCGAGCAAGGCCAAGGCCATAACCGAGCGCCCCCACAGAACCCTCCCCGCCGACCACAATAAAGCCTGGGTGACCGAAGCCACTCCATGGCGGGGAGCTGAGGAGGGTGCGGAAACGCCCGGGAAACCAAAGCCCCACCCAGGGCCCTGTGCCCCTCAGCAATTATGAAGAGAAAGTTGAGGGGCAAAGGAAAGATGTGACGCTTTGGCTTCCAATCTTGGTAGAATGGGAGGTCAATCCACGCAAGAGACGCCGTCACTTGAGATCTAGAAAATATATAAGTAAAAGGAACAGTCAGAGTAAGCTATGGGTATGGCAGAGATCGCTCAGTTCTCACTCTGATAGACCAGCCCATCACCACATGACTAGAACCCAATCCTCTCAGCATCAGCTAGGAAAGGCCCTAGAAAGCCGCCTTTGGCGGGGGATAGCTCCCCTATTTCAACCCTTTTCGGGGTTGGGCACCCGCCGCTAGAGTATTGTGGATTCTTCTAACAGGGAGAAATCAGGAGTTCTATACGTATATACAATACAAATACATGGTGAGTTACCGGTATACAAGAAGTAAAAGACGTTTTATTTACACACAATTAACCCAATGGAAGCGACACTCTTTCGAGAAGGTTTTAACCCGCACTGTACCGTAGGATACAGTAATAAAAGTCCCCAGCAGTCCCAAGCAATGTGGCCAAAATGACAGGAGAGACCACCTTTTCACCTCAAGAGATTAGGCAAGAATGGATCTATAATTTTTTTTTTTTACAAGACTTTAACCCTTGGTTCCCGGAAGGGCTCTTGAACGCCCATAAAAAAGCATAACAGAGCTGCCCGGAAGGGCTCTTTAACGCCCAGTGGTTGAAAGCCTGTGAGCTTGGTGTGCGAGGCGTCGGTCCGACGCATGTAAACAACAGCTGGCTGGACCGACGCCCCGCATCTCCGGCCACAAGAAGGAGAGCGTCGCTTGTTCGTGTGTGCCTGTATGTTGTTGTTAAGTATCGAAAAGTAGTGTAAAGTGGCTGTTTTTGCCATAAAGTTATCTCCAATGAAATCATCATCACAACTGAACCAGTTGACTTAGAGAGCTCTACTTAACGCCATTCTACAGGTAAGAAACACATCTACGCGCGGGAATGCGCGGGAATGCAGAAGCAGTCAGAATAATATTATTTTTATTAATCTCACCACCACACCCCCAATGAAATTAATTAAAGTATATATGATCCACCGGGATTCGAACCCGGGTTATCACACACATATTTTTGCCACCTTAACCATTACACCACCAGGACGGTTAAAGGTTTATGCACACGCCTACGACTTATTATCCATTCTCGAATACTGGATATTAATCTAATCATGTTAATATTCCCAACCGCACTATGGTAGCCTACTGTTTAAGTGAGAGGAAAGAATATTCATGGGGCACAGATCGTATAGACCGGCCTCTCGAAGAAATATCCCTAAACCTACTAATAATATTAATATTATTTTTATTAATCTCACCCCCACACCCCCAATGAAATTAATTAAAGTATATATGATCCACCGGGATTCGAACCCGGGTTATCACACACATATTTTTGCCACCTTAACCATTACACCACCAGGACGGTTAAAGGTTTATGCACACGCCTACGACTTATTATCCATTCTCGAATACTGGATATTAATCTAATCATGTTCATATAACAAAGATACGGTAGCCTAGGCTAGACGTTTTTCGGCCAAACCTCCCGGTTTTCGGGGAATATATATATAATACATAGCCGGGGCTGGAGGGTTAACCCTCTCACCACGGAAGGGCTCTTGAACGCCCATAAAAAAGCATATAACAGGTACCCGGAAGGCCTCTTGAACGCCCAGTGGTTGAAAGCCTGTGAGCTTTGTGTGCGAGGCGTCGGTCCGACGCATGTAAACAACAGCCGGCTGGACCGACGCCCCGCATCTCCTGCCACAAGAAGGAGAGCGTCGCTTGTTCGTGTGTGCCTGTATGTTGTTGTTAAGTATCGAAAAGTGGTGTAAAGTGGCTGTTTTGGCCATAAAGTTATCTCCAATGAAATCATCATCACAGCTCAACCAGTTGACTTAGAGAGCTCTACTTAATGCCATTGTACAGGTAAATAACACAGCTACGCTTGGGGATGCGCGGGAATGCGGGAAGCAGTCTGATTAACGAATATACGGTAGCCTAGCCTAGCCTAGACGTTTTTCGGCCAAAACACCCGGATTTCGAGGAATATATATATAATACATAGCCGGGGCTGGAGGGTTAAAGGAGAGAAAAAAAAAAAAAAAAAAAAAAAAAATCTTGTACAGGCAGTTACAAGACAAGTACATTACTGACGGCTATAACCGTCGCTGGGACTGGGGAGTTACTTATCTACTGACGGCTATAGCCGTCGCTGGGATTGGACGGGTTAATGGGCGAATGTGACGCTCCTTCCAGTAGATAGCCCAAACAAAAATAAAATAAAATAAGGCCCCAGGGCCAGTGAAATGGAAGCAATATGTGATTAAGTGGTATGTCCTCCTCCTGTCCTCCCCTTACATGTGTCTTACCCCCCCCCCCCCTCCCTTCTCCTCCCCCCTTTCTCCTTCCACTTCCCCACTCCTCAATTATCCTATATATTCCCTCTCCCATTCCCTATAAATTGTCTCTCCCGCCTCAAATACGTTTAGAAAGACAGAGAGAATGAAAGGGAGGACCGTGGGGTTTCTAATCATTTGTCATGTTAATGTGTAGGAAGCATCTTAGAAGCTATGACCGTGACATTGGTGCAATTTTATCGCATAATAATTCCTAAAACAGTGGCGCCATCTGAGTTATTTGTATGCTTCCCCAGGACGAGATCCGTGCAACGACAGACGAGTGGAGCGCCCTGGGTATGCACGCCAACCAGTCAGGTCCCATCATGGCGGAGGGGGTATTCTCTACTGACCGCATGATTGGGCTCTCTAGTGATGGGAGAAAGGTTTGTTTGATGACACAATGCTAAGTAGAAAAGTTTCTAACCGTATAGAGATTGAATTAGATGAAATAGTAGACAGAACCAAATGGAGAGAAGATATCTGAGAGGTATAATGGAGAAAAGCATGTTAAATTAAAGGGTTGTTGTTGTATTTTTGTATTTTTTTCCATTAAAATGAATGTCTAAATTATATAATTAAGTCTGGATATTTTTTGAGAGATCTCTGTCTTACAGTGGGATAACTTGGCCTATGATATGTACGAGAGCATATACTGTACTGTAAATGTGTGTAAAGTATGCATAAGTTGTTGTTAAGTCATGGGTAGTGAGGCGATATATGGATAGTGGGTGGTTACTTAACCTCTACAGTTGAAAACACCAAACAGCAGTGTTAGTGGAAGAGGGATTTATATTATACTCTATCAGTATCTAGTGGTGGATGGGTAGATTCCCTTTCCCACTAGGTCATGCTATCTTAGATTTTCTAGTGGGGAAAAAAAATATACTGCCTTGTAGGTTTCCGATCTTCTGGAGAAAGGCTAGGCCTAAAGCTTATAAATGTGGCTAGGGGCAATAGAGGCATGCAATGATACAAACCTACTAAGAACTGCCTCTGTACCAAATTTGTGGCTCGCTGGCATTGAATGATGCACCTTAGACCTGGTTCTGGTTCCCTGGGGCTGACCTGGCTAAGTGGATATATAAAATTCAGGGCATAGTGGCTTTCCAAACTGTCACTTTCCACATACTAGTACAGTAGTCCGAACTTGGTGGTAAAGCACCAAGAGGCTGCCCTATCAGTAGTTATATAATATTAGGCCAGTCGTAGTACCATGTACACTCACCCGTACTAAAAGTTGCTCAGGGGTGGGTCCTTCCTTCCCCTACTCCACCCTGGGCAGGTGGAAGGGGTGAGTCGGGTCCAAGTCTACCCCCACCTTCCACCCCCAAACTATCCCCAACTCCCCCACCCTCCTTCTCTAGCTGGCAGTTAGTGATTGGAGGCGATTGTTCTCATGAATTGTAAATTATTGTTATACCATCTTTGCACATGCTTACAATGGCCAACATTTATTAATACAATATACTGTATAATTGTATTCTCAAAATGAGTCTCTATACACACATGGGTTACAAGAATCTCGGCTGTATTGGTCTTCTACCTCGCTCTGTCTCTCTCTCTCTCAACACTGAGACTACGAGGTCATCTTATTCAATTTTTTTAAATAGGTAATGGGTTTGACAATGTGGATCATAGCAAACATTAGCATACTCATTTTGAGAATACAATTATACAGTCATCATCATCATCATCATCTCCGACGCCTTGCTTCCCCCTGGGAAACCCCCACTAGAGGATGGCCATGACAGAAACGTCTCCAAGCTACTTTGTCAAGACATGCCTCCTTTGCCCGTGCCACAATGCCCCTTCCACTACGTGGAAGGTTTTCTTCAATATATTTTTCCACTTTCTTTTCCCATACCATAGGTGGTCTTCCACTACTAGCGGTTCCACTCACCTGACTCCCATATATCTTTCTTGGCATTCTGTCTTCATCCATTCTCTGAACATGACCATACCACCTCAAAGTACTTCTCTTTATCCACTCAACCACACCACAATCAATGCCCAAAGCCTGCTCTTCCATTCCAAAGGACTCGTACACTTCCGTATTACTTGGCCCATCTAGCCTATTCATGCCAGCTGCCATTCTGAAAAAGCTCATCTCCACAGCTCTTAGTTTGAAGAGGTCCTCGTCACTTGCCGTCCATGTCTCGCTTCCATACGAGAGTGTTGGGAGCAGCACACTGTTTCTCAGTGACTTTTTGACTTCCTGGCTAACCATTCTTCCTTTGAGAATACTATCAAGTTCTCCAATCACTTTTCTCCCTTGCATTTTTCTCTCTTTTATCTCACTCTCCATTTTACCATATTTGCATAGTACAACTCCCAAATACTTGAAACTTTCAACCTCTTCTAGTACTTCATTTTTCAATTTTATTTTACAACTTTTCTTGTGTTCTTTCTTGATTCTATATTGTTCCTTAAAATCTATAGTTTCATGCATTCTTCTCTCAAACACCATTACCTTACATTTCCCTACATTGACCTTTAACTTTCTCTTTTCACATACCCTGTCAAAGTCAGTGACCACTCTCTGAAGTTCTTCAGCATTTTCCGCCAACAGGACTGCATCGTCCGCATATAGGCATGTTAAAATCTTCCATGTTCTTCCCTCTGATTCCAGTCTAGCTCCCACACCCATTGATACAGCCCTACATTCCCTAATCACTCCATCCATGTATATATTGAACAACCAAGCTGACATGACACATCCCTGTCTTACACCTACATTGACCTCAAAACTTTCACTTAACTTATCCCCTACCTTCACATTTGCCATTGCATTCCTATAAAAAGATTTTACTCACATTAGCAACTTTCCTCCCACACCATACTGTATACTGTTAACACATCCCACAGGCCCTCCCAGTCTACTTTGTCGTAGGCTTTTTCCAAATCCATGAATGCTGCATAGAGTTTTCTGTTTTTGGCCAGATACTTCTCTACCAACAATCGCATTGAGGCTATCTGGTCAACGCAGCCCCTGCCCTTTCTGAAACCTCCCTGTTCCTCGCCTATTTTGTCATCCGTTATCTTCTGTAGCCTCTGTGTTACTACTCTTGCGTGTACCTTTCCAGGTATGCTAAGCAAGCTAATTCCCCAATACTGTAATTCTTACACTCTTCTGTACTACCCTTCCCTTTGTACAAGGGTACTATCACTGCTTTCCTCCAGTCCTCTGGTACACTTTCCTTTTCCCATGCTAATTTACATAACCTATGCATTATGTCAACAGCTTCTTCTCCTCCATATCTCAGCATTTCACCTGGGATGTTATCTACTCCAGCAGCTTTGCCCATTTTAAGTCTATTGATTGCTTCTTTTACTTCTTCTCTGCTTATCTGGCTTTCAACTACCCTGTTTATTCTACCTCTCTCCATTCCTATGGATGAGATCTTTGCCTTCCCCCTACTCTTTACAGCTAAGCTACTAAAATGATCTTTCCATACTTTCACCACACCATCACCCTCTACCACTTCCCCATTCATGTCCCTCATCCTACCACCTGAGACACTCTCAGTCTTCTTCCCTCTGGCTTCTTTCACAGCTCTGTAGTATGCTTTCCTGTCATTCAGAAACTGTTCACTAATCTTTCTCCCATATGCCTCATCTGTCTTCCTTTTAGCATCTTGTATCGCCCTCTTCACTCTTTGTTTCAAATGTTTATATTCTTCTTTCCTCGCATCTCTAGGTATATTCTTTTGCAGCATACTCTTTCTGAACTCTTTCTTCTTTTTCACTATTTCTTCTATCTCTTTACTAAACCATGCGTTACCTTTCTTCTTCCACATTTTAAAGGTTTTCTTCCCACATACTTTCTCAGCTGCTTTAATCATGGAGTCTCTTGTACCTTTCCATACTTCGTCTACAGTATTTCCCAGATCTATCATAACATCCATGTCCTTTATAGTCTCTTTCAGGATGTCCTTGTATTTTGTTGCATTACATTCTTCATTTAATTTTCTCACATTTATTCTCTCTACTGTCAGTTTTCTCTCTTTCCTCTCATATTTCCACTCTTTCCTTATCCTCACTTTTGTCAGCACTGTATAGTGGTCTGATCCCGTCAGCATACCTCTTACAGCTTTTGAATCTAAAATTCTTCCTTTTAGTCCGGAGTCCATCATGGCGTAGTCAATTAGAGATTTCTGTTCCTGCTCACCTTCACCTCTGTGCCATGTATATCTATGAATGTGACGATGTTCAAAAAATGTGTTAGCCAGAAACAGCTCTCTCTCCGCACATACTTCTAAAAGGAAGTCACCATTCATATTCCTACCCTCCACACCCCATTTACCTACTATACCTTCTATCTCCTCATTTCCAACTCTACCATTCATGTCGCCTACTAATATTACTTGTGTACACTCTTGCCTTTCTCTTATACATTTATTGACTTTATTCCAAAATTTTCTATTTTCTTCCGCACCTTTCCCAGTTTCTTGGTTGACTGGTGCATAGACACACATAAAAGTATACCTATCTATCCCAATCTTGCACTCACACCATACAATTCTTGAGTCCACGCATCCATAGTTTTTCACACACTTCCTCAACCTTTCTGACAAAATTACTGCTACCCCTTCCTTTTTCTTACGTTTATATCCTGCATCCAATCCAGACCAGACAACCCATCCTTCCCCACCCCACAAATCATACTCACTCTCACCATCCCACACTCCAGAACCCAACAGGTGCGTCTCACCTACCCCACACACATCCACACATCCATCTTTGAGCTCTCAGTATATTGTATTAATAAATGTTGGCCATTGTAAGCATGTGCAAAGATGGTATAACAATAATTTACAATTCATGAGAACAATCGCCTCCAATCACTAACTAGAGAAGGAGGGTGGGGGAGTTGGGGGTAGTTTGGGGGTGGAAGGTGGGGGGTAGACTTGGACCCAACTCCCCCCTTCCACCTGCCCAGGGTGGAGTAGGGGATGGAAGGACCCACCCCTGAGCAACTTTTAGTACAGGTGAGTGTACATGCACAGGGTTATGTTCTTGAGGCTGGTTCTATTGGTGTGCCCCAGGCCGGTCCTAGCCCTTGCATTAGATCTTAGGTGTGGGTGCAGGGAAAGGCTTTTGGGTTGTTTGGAACCAGTAATCTGGGGATGGTACTGGTTCTTTGCTATCTAATTTACCCAAATACCACATTCCATGTGAGCATAAAGTGGCCTATGTATACCTCATGACCATTCTCAAGAGGACAGAGTTGCCATTCTAGAAGACAAGATTCAGTGTAGGCTACAGATGGCTGCCCGAGAGATACAAGAAGAAATCAACTACCAAAACTCAGTGATGACATTTTACCTTCAGAACTGCATGTACACCTCCAACTATATATGTCCCGTCTAAGTAACAAGTTATATTCCCAGGTAATGGAGGAATGTGTAGATGCCTATTTCCTGCTGCTATCATCTTGCTGTTGGACGGGTATTGCACTGGGAGCTATGGACCTGGCCCGTCGCCATGTCACGCGAGCCACACATGCTGACGTGGGCATGACGGTCAGCGACTATCCCGTTATTCAGGTCAGTGATGGTCTTGGTTCAAATCCAGTAAGGTTCCTATGTCAACAACTGTAGGCTGATCGATCCTATAAGTACTCTGTAAACTGATAAAAGTCGAATATACAGGTAAATAAGTTATAAAATTAAGCCATGATTCTAGATGATGACTTCGATTGGAGGTTCGATTGGCCTCAAATGTCGCTACGCCCAGCTAGAGTACGGTCGTGACCTTTTACCTGTGCCTGTCCTTAGTGACCGACCCCTAGTGATTGGACTTGTTTCTCCTTTAGTGTGATGGCAAGTATCTGTAGTGTCTTAGCGTAGTTTGAAACTGTTAGTTAATTAAATTGTGTGTTTAGTTCTTGCTTTCTAGATGATCTTGGGATAATATATCATGGCAGGTATGGAGATCAAATCATCAACTGACCTTCACCAACTCATCCTCCAGGTAGGGGAAAAGATGACTGAAATAAGGATAATTCAAACTCTAAGGGAATATAACGTAAATTGTCAGAGGGAAGTGAATTTACTTAGAGATAATTTAGCTTTGAGACTCGGTACAGAGGAATTGTTCAAGTCGAGTAAGGTGTCAAGGGAGAATTGTGATTCCAAGCCTTTATATTCATGGAAAGAGGCTTGCAACCAGGGTGGGAAAATTTCTCTAAAAAAACAAGATACCGGTAGTAATGTAGGAGTGAGAGTGAGCAATGCATTCACTTCCTTGCAAGACGAATGTGAGGTTGGGGATAGTCGTCAGGATAAGGGTGGGTCTGAAGGAGCACTTATCACCGCTAATTCAGGAAATGCTGCAACTGCTACCCACCCGGAGTATCTACAACTGCTGCTGCATCAAGAGTACCTCCAACTGCTAATGCTACTGCTGCTGCGCCTGGAGTGTCTGCATCTGCCGCGGATGCCACCATATCATTGACAAGGAAAGGTAAGTCGTTCTCTATAGTTGGCGATTCCATGGTCAGATACCTAGGTAGGTCTACCTGTACCAAAGTTAGGAAACTTGTCTGTCTGCCTGGTGCTGGGGTTGGGAGGGTGTTAGAGAGAGATAATAGATAACATCATGAAAGATATTAGAGAGAGCCCCATTATCTGTCTCAGTGCAGGGAGCAATGATGTTTGTAAAGGTAGGACTGAAGAACTGCTTCGGCAGTACAGGGAGGTGTTAGATAAAGTTAGAAGGAAGGGAGGCATACCTGTAGTACACAGTATCTTGCCAAGGAGAGGGGTCAGGAAGGAATGGTCTTCGAGGGCAATTTGGTATAAATTGTCGGCTGGAAAATTACTGCGATGAAAATGCAGTCCCATTCCTTGATAACTGGACCCAATTCTATGGTAAAAACCAGGTGCACTTCTCAGCTTATCTTCAAGCTCCCACAGGCTAGGAGAGGGAGTATTCCTCTCCTAAAAAAAAAAAAAAAATCTTTTGAGGTGGAAGGGTGGTCTCTCTCGACTCTGAAGCCATTTTGGCCAAATTGCTTGGTACTAGAGGGTACATTTATGGTCATACCCTCTGGTACAGTAAGGGTTATAAGTATAGCACGTACCTGTATTGATATTTCAGCAGTGTAGTTATATAGCAGATTTTCTCACTGCTCTCTCTCCCTCGACAGGACTACATGGGCGAGTCATTGATTGACACCAGTTCCGTCAGACTTACAACCTTCCTCCTGGCACAGGCCCTGGATAACGTCACGGATAATAACAACTGGGACATGCACAAGGACCTCTGTCTCACTCCAAGGTAAACATCAAGGTTCTAGGTTAGCTATATATACAATTAAGGTGTAATAGCTCTGACTTGTGATGCTCTAGATCTACAGTATACTAACTAACCTGAGAGCTGCTAGACCCCCCTATGACTCACTATTTCCCTGTGATAGACCTAGGTTGATTTGGCGACTTCCAAAACTAAATGAAAACCACATTGTGTAGGAAATTCAATTCCTCATCCAACCATACATATATGAATACCCCAAAGATGCGTGGTTGAGGTGTTGCGGTGATCCGTAGTTGAAAATGTGGCGCGAAATTGGCAACGAGTGGCCATGCATATGTGCGTATGCACGTATGTGTGGAGCACTCAGTCTTACAATGTTATGTATGTATGGTGGAGGGAGAAAATGGGAGGAGCAGGGTGGAGGCAAGATGGTGGGCAGTATACAGTATGTCATTGGAAGCTCACCTAATAAACACTGACAGTCACATTTCTTGTTTTTGTCATTTGGAGTGTTTTGGTACGTGTTTGACATCTCTTCTTCCGAGAAGAACGTCGCAGCCCACCAGTAAAACCTCTCAAGAGGATTGTCGTAGCCGCTAGGTTAATAGATCAGGAAAGGTATACCAGCTCTGACAGAATATAATATAGTTTGGGTTCTGGGGTAACTATAAAAGCCTGTCCACACTAGTGTTTCATCTCCAGTACACACCAGACACTGTCTGCTGGACTGCCACCACCCAACATAAAGTCAGTGCCTGTGTCCACTGTTTCTTGGGAACTGGAGTGTTCCTTCATGAGCAATTTGTCTTGTCTCACTTGCTGCCAACGGCCAAAAAGCAATTACCTTCTTCGTGGAGTTCCAGCTGCTCTCCTGTGAAGTTATCCATCGCTGTTTCCACATACAGTATCAGTTATCCCAAAAGTAAAGTTATTATGATGCGACCTTCGGCACCCATCACTCCAACACCGTAAAGCTCGCAACAGAACAAATGGAGTGTCAGTGTGAATGCAAAATTGAACACACTCAAGGATCACAGACACAGTCGCAACGGGCAGTGCGGTGTTTTCTGGACACCAAATACTAATGTGGACAGGCCTTTAGACCACGTGATGCATAATACCTGTACTCAGATCTAGCTCATGAAAGGTATTTGGGGGCCAATGTTTGCTATGATACAAGATATTGTATGGCATTAATCCTGGGTAAATCAGAAACAGACACCATTTCCTTTTACCTTGCAATCTTCCTCACGGCTCAGCCCCTGGATAATGTCACTCATGGGTATTGGAACATGTACAGTTGGTCAAAGTTCCAGCTGACCCACCCTCGCTCTGGGGCTCGCAGAATTAGCTGGCAATACTGGTGTAGTGGTGCAGGGATACCACTTGCCATTAATGTGTTACCTGTGTCTGTCTTGTATATTACTGCAAATTAGACTATGTAATGTTCACGTTGTGTAATGCTCATTCATTAAGCAGCCACCAATAAAACATAAATTATGTATTCTTATAAAATCAAGTAAAGTATGTTGTGGCAGCCAGCAGGTTTTATATGCGTTGCCAATCAGTGAATATAATAACTTTAATATTCAAGCAAATCTACGAACTTTTGGTGAATGTTCGAGATCATACATAGCGATGTATGCATTTTTATTTGAGATATGCTTACTTTCCCTTGTTTAGTATATGTTCTAACAATGATATAGCCGAAATCAAATCTACCAATCCCAATCTTTGTAAGACACACCTCCTTCCTACACCAGTATTGCCAGATAATTCTGCGAGCCCCAAAGCGAGGGTGGGTCAGCTGGAACTTTGACCAACTGTACAAGGACCTCTCTATCATTCAAATGTAAGAGTTCGTGGGGAGCTATAAGATCTGGAACATATTTTTGACGACAACAATAGGTCTAAGTAGCTTTTATTATCTGGCATTATCATGTTAAAGATTACAGTTTTCTTCATTATAGATGCACATTTTACTACTATATACTGTTAATTTACTTTCTTTACATACCTCAAAACTGTAGGTGAAGATCGTTACATTCGCCTGTCTGTAATAATAAAAAATACTATTAATAATAATAATAATAATACAGTAATACTACAGTACTACTAATAATAATAATAATAGTTCTTCAAGCTTGCCAGCTAAGGATAGCCCAATAAGGCCGATTAGAAGTACTGTATTTCCATTGGGGTCCTGGGATACTATTACTCATCCCCTTGCTTATGGGGGTGTGGTAATGACACAGTGTTTGTGAAAAACCTTTAAGGTGCCGAGTGACAATGTCGAGTGTGGGCACGATCCTGGGATCATCTGGGTGAAAGTTCAAGACGCTAATCACTACACCAGCGAGCCACTAAAATAGCCTGACATGTTGTGCTATACTATGATTCCTTCCAAATTATTTACCACAAACAAGCACACCATGCTGCCCAAAATTCGCCCTTTGTGGATTCCCTTATGAACTGAACTAATGTGTGTATTTACCTATTTGTATTTACCTATTTGTAGTATACAGGAGTTGAGCTTTTTAGGCTCGTATTGTCCCGCTTCCTGAGTTACAATTATCTAACTTTGCCTTAAAAATATGAATGTTTTTGGCACACACCACTTCCTCTTCCAACTGATTCCATTTACTTATACTTCTGTAAGGGAAACTATACTTTCTCACATCTCCTTCACATCTTCCTTTCATTAGCTTACATATATGCCCCCTAGTTCTACCATTATCTTTCACAATATAACCCTTCTTGTCCACCTTTTCGAGTCCTCTCACACATTTGTACATCATAATCATATCGCCTCTCTCCCTCCTATCCATTAGAGATGGTAAATCTAATTTCTTTAATCTCTCCTCATATGGTAATTCTCTCAGTTCTGGTATCATCCTAGTTGCAGCTCTCTGAACCTTTTCCAGCTTCTTTATATGCTTTTTTAGATGTGGTGCCCACACCACTGCCGCATGCTCCAGTCTTGGTCTCACCAATGTTTTTATTATTTTCTCCAGCATCTCCTCGTTTATATAGTTAAAGGCTATTTTTATTCTGTTTAGCAGTCCATATGTTTCTCCCACTATCTTATTAATATGATTCTCAGGTGAAAGATCACTCCTAACAGTTATCCCTAAGTCCTTTTCTTTCTCTGATGGGTTAATAGTGTTTTCTCCTAACTTATATTCCATATGAGGCCTTCTTTTACTTACTCCCATTTCCACTACATGACATTTATTTGTGTTGAATTCCATTTTCCACTTCTTGCTCCATTGATCTATCCTATCCAAATATCTCTGTAATTCCCTACCACTGTTTTCATCTTCTATACGCTTCATGATCTTGGCATCATCTGCAAACATATTCATATATGCATTTATATCCTTTGGCATGTCGTTAATGTATATTAGAAACATTATGGGAGCCAGCACCGCTCCCTGCGGAACTCCACTTGTGACATCTTTCCACGTAGAAAATTTATCTCTGATAGTAGTCCTCATCTGTCTCCCTGAAAGATAGTCCTCCATCCAATTTAACAAACTACCCTGAATCCCTCCATACTCTTTTAATTTCCACTTCAGCCTGCTATGCGATATTCTGTCAAAAGCTTTCTTCATGTCAATGTATACGCAGTCCACCCATCCATCTCTCTCTTGTAATATGTCAACCACTGTCATAAAAACTGAGTAGATTTGTAACACATGAGGTACCCTCCCTGAATCCAAATTGCCTGTTAGATAGTAGATTATTCTTTTCCAAGTAAATCATCCATCTTTTCTTAATTATTTTCTCACAGATTTTGCACACTATACTAGTAAGTGACACAGGTCGATAATTCAATGGATGTTCCCTGTTCCCACCTTTATAAATCGGTACAATGTTGGCTCTCTTCCAGTCCATTGGTAATTTTCCCACTTCCAGAGAGTATTTCATTACCTCATATAAGGGTTTCACTAGTTCGTCAGCACATTCTTTCAAAATCCATCCCGCTACATTGTCAGGTCCCACTGCTTTTTTCACATCTAGTCCTTTCATTATTTCTACTAGCTCCTCTGGGAGAAAATTAATCTCTCCCAGTTTATCACCAATTTCACCTACCGGTACTTCTTCAAAGTTATCACCTTTAGTATATACTGAGTGTAGTGTATTGTTCATAATTTCACACATATTCTGGTCATCATCATAAGTGGTCCCTTCAACCTTCAACCTCACTATTCTATCCCTTACCTTCATATTACTATTTATAAACCTATAGAACAGCTTAGGATTACTCTCACATTTTTTCACAATGTTCTTCTCATATTCTCTGGCTTCTTGTCTCCTGATTGTAGCATATACATTTCTTAATCTCTTGTATCTGTTCCAAGTTTCTCTATTACACCTTTTTCTAGCTGCCTTCCACGCTTGGTCTCTCTTTTCCTTGGCTTTCCTACATTTTTCATTAAACCAATCCTTTTCCTTCGCTGACCTATTACCTTGTTTAGGGACATATTTATTAACTCCTTCTTCATATATTGTTTTAAATACTCCATACTTCTCATCTACACTATTTCTCTGATGTATTTCACTCCAGTCAACATCTCTAAAGTATTGTCTCAGTGATTGGTAGTCTCCTTTCGCATAGTCAAACCTAGTTTCCTTGTGCTCCTCCCTCTCCTCCATATTGGAATAACCCAATAGGATTTCTATGTCCATTACAACGTGATCGCTCTTGCCTAAAGGTGGTAAGTATTTTATATCAGAAATTACATCTGGGTCTCTAGTAAACATTAAGTCCAATCTGGATGCTTCATCATTTCCCCTTCTTCTTGTATTTTCCTTTATATTTTGCACCAATAAATTTTCTGTTACCATATCCAGTAGCCTATACCCCCACGAGTTCACGTTGCTACCAGCTTCTCTCTGCTCCCAATCCACCTCTTTACAGTTGAAGTCCCCTACTATAATTAATTCATTGGTTCTACGAGTTAATTTTTCAATACAAATAATCATCTGTGTGTGTGTGTGTGTGTGTGCGAGTGTGTTATTCAGGTTGTTATTATATAGGCTATATAGTGATACCCTTCAATTCAACCCCCAACACTGAACAATGTTGTTTGGTGGTGGAGGGCATTGTATTTCATATTAACCCTTTCACTGCAGGTGACATACTGGTATGTCCTATGTAAAAAAAAAAAAAAACTACGGGCGACGTACCCATATGCTTTGGTATTACCAACTAAGTTGGTAGCACTGAGCCGCTCCGCTTGTTGCCAGACGCTTCCATAAGCTTCTAAGCTCTCCCCCTCCCCCACACTAATATCAGTCTGCTACAAGCCTTGATTGTGAGAGGGTCTGCGTCCAAGCAGTGTTTTAAAAGCTGAAATTCATGGATAACAAGGTTACTTCAACAAGTATTTGTGAAAGCTATATACCAGGTACAAATGTAAGGTTTATTTCATGCTAAAGGCCACAGCTCATTTACAATTTTTTTTATAATGTAACGGTTTATTAATAATTTTTCACGGAGTTATCGCGAGTGCAAAAAATACAAAAGAGGGAGGGAGAGCTGTCAATCCGCTCGTTGCAGGGCCGGCTGTAAACAGACAATGTTTTCGGATATTTCTCAAGGCCAGCAGAGGAGGACAATTAATGGGTGAGACTTATACAGTACTGTACTGAATAGGATAAATTCGACCTGCTCTTTCCATTAGGACTCATTTAAATTTGCTCAGAGCTACAGATACCGTGGTAGGACGTCATATAACCCACGTCCCAAGGGGCCTTTAAATAATCCCACCACCCCGTTCCTGGCTGAATCTGCACATTTTCATGATATTTGGGTATTCATAACTACACAAAAAAGTGGCCTAACCTAGGGGACATATAAAACAGTAGGAAGTACTTGTTGTTTTCTTGTGAACACTCTAGACCAAGTAGTTCAGCTTTGATGGTGGAAATATATGTGTTAGCTATGGCCTCCATGAGCCTGAATCCCTGCGAATGCTGGAGTTTCATAATTTTCCGATATACAAATCTCTGCAAATTAATGGCCTAATCTAGGTTATAAATGTACAGTATATCAGAGGCAGTATGCACTGTTATATTGCGAATGGTGATGACTAGAACATTGTAATAGAAAATTACTCACACAAAGACGCACACATCAAAATCTACAGGATAGGCAAAAGGTCGAAATAGATAGAGAAATTGTGGAAATTGAACAAAGGCTAAGAATATCATATGAACTACAACATATGGAAGAGGAGAGGAAAGCTATTGCAGGTATAAAGGAAAATTCCAAATACTTCTTTTCATACGCCAAACAAAAGGCTAAAACAACATCAAACATCGGCCCACTGAGCAAAGGGGACGGCTCTTTCACAGGGGACAAAAAGGAAATGAGCGAACTCTTAAGCAGGCAGTATGAAATGGCATTCAGTGAGCCTGATGAAACAAAAGTCATCAGAGACCAAAATATATTTTTCATGGAAACCTCCCCCACGGAAACCCCTCAGATGCTGGATATTGATTTCGGTCCAAAAGACATAGAAGAGGCCATTTCCAACATGCCATCCCACTCGGCACCAGGCTCGGACTCATGGAATTCGATCCTAATGAAAAAATGTAAGGAAAACCTCTCAAAACCCCTGGCTATAATGTGGAGAAGGAGTCTAGACACTGGTGACATACCAGATAGCTTGAAAAACGCAATAATTGACCCACTGCATAAAGGAGGGAGTAAAGCACTACCAAAAAACTACCGCCCGGTAACTCTAACCTCTAACATCATTAAAGTTTTCGAGCGAGTCCTGCGAAGCAAAATTTCAACATTCATGGAGACAAATGAACTACACAACACCGGTCAACATGGGTTCAGAGCGGGAAGATCATGTCTCTCACAACTTTTGGAACACTATGACAAAATTCTTAAAGCGCTAGAAGAAAAGAAAAACGTGGATGTCATTTACACCGATTTTGCTAAGGCATTTGATAAATGTGACCATGGTATAATAGCCCACAAACTGAAAGCAAAAGGTATAACTGGGAAAATCGGACGGTGGATATACAATTTCCTCGTAAACCGAAAACAATCGGTAGCAGTAAACCAAGTCACTTCTGAGCCTTCGGATGTCAAAAGCTCAGTGCCCCAAGGAACAGTGCTAGCGCCCCTTCTGTTCCTCATACTAATATGCGACATAGATACCAACACCAGACACAGTACGGTGTCGTCTTTTGCTGATGACACAAAATTAAGCAAGATAGTAAACACACAAGAGGACACGGGCCGACTGCAGGAAGACATGAATGTAGTGTTCCAGTGGACCAGGGAAAACAACATGCAATTCAATGAGCAAAAATTCCAATTAATACGGTACGGAGATAATAATGGTGTTAAAGAAATTACAAATTACTTAACAGAATCTAACCACATAATAGAACGGAAAGACAGTGTGAAAGACCTTGGGGTATTAATGTCTGAAAATATGGGTTTCAAAGTACATAACCAGGTCAAAGTGGCGGCTGCGAAACGTCTAACGGGTTGGATTCTGCGTACTTTTAAAACACGCGGTGAATTGCCTATGATAACGCTCTTCAAATCTCTAGTGCTACCGCGGCTTGAATACTGTAGCGTATTAACATCCCCATACAAAGCAGGTGAAATAAATGACGTAGAGAGTGTACAAAGAAATTTCACTTCGCATATAAGTTCGATAAAACATCTACACTATTGGGAGCGTTTAAGAGCACTGAATCTGTACTCACTGGAACGTAGAAGAGAACGTTACCTAATAATATACACATGGAAAATCGCAGAGGGTTTAGTACCAAACCTACATACTCCGATAGTCATGAAATTCAGTGATAGGAGAGGCTGGGAATGCGAAATCCCCCGGATGAATAACAGGGGTGCTATGGGCTCTCTGCGAGAGGGCTGGTTATCACACAGAGGCCCACGTCTCTTCAACAAACTCCCACGGCGAGTAAGAGACATGAGGGACATCTCGTTAGACAACTTCAAGAGAGACCTAGATGTCGAACTGCAAAAAGTGCCAGACGAGCCCATCCTCGCAAGGGAGCGAGCTGTCGCTTCAAACAGTCTACTGCACCAAATCACCACCCATAACGATGGGCGTCGCGCTCCTTGGTGCCACTAGAGGAGCGGCGAACACATCCAAAGGTATCCAAAGGTAAGGTAAGGTACATCAAGTTGTTTTCGTTTGAAGTGGAAAATAAAATTGTTTGTTTGGTCTCGTAACCTAGACTTATCCAATTGTGCGGCTGCCATATACCGGCTACTATAGCTACAGCTTGTTTACACTTGTTTAACTATTGATTATTGATATATTTCACCATTGTTACTATTCTTTTATTCACTCCACTGCTTTCATGTACCGATTCAGACTGCAAAAAATCCTCGATCGACTGCTTGAAGCCCTAACTCAAGCATAAGTCAGCTGACTGACTGAATGTGACTGTGTGTTGTTCTGTGTTTTGTGGACCGTCTGCCATGACAACTAAACTTTCTCTAATGTGGTATTAAACGGTGTTATAGCCTTGTAATCGCTCCAGGAGCTCAGGTTTCCATCTAGAGTGCATGGTAAAATCTTGATTAGCCCGCCAAAACAGCCATCCGGGTGGGATGGGTTGATTAGCGAAAATAGCGAGAAATAGAGATAAAGCCATCTATAAGATATCCGCAATGAAGATGTTAAGCTATTTGTGAATAATGTTTCATAATCAAAATGTCAGAGACAGATCCATAGAGTTCATTATATTATTTCAATCAATACCTGTAGCCTACAGTCCTGTACTTTTGTTTTGTTTTTCAAAATAATAAATCTGTTATTTTCCCAAGGACGCTTAAGATCCACTGGCTGTGGATGCTCAAGTTTTCTGCAGCTAAGAATACCGCTGTTGTTACTGAAAGAATGTTGAGGGCCTGTGGTGGTGAGGGATATAAGGTCAGTCTCTCTCTTATATAATTATACAGTACAGTACTGTAAATCTTTCTCTTTGGCCAGGATTCGAACCTAAGAACATCAGGGTTGATGTCTCGGCTACGATATCCATTACACCATAACCTCATGGTTTAGTGGATGTCGAAGCCAAGACGACAACCCTGATGTTCTACTGTAGTTTCGAATCCTGGTTAGGGAGAAAGATTTGTTTATATGTATGCACGTGTATTTGTGTGAATAAAAACATACTGTATATATCTGATATTAATATATTGTGCTATTTCTTATCCAATAGTTGCCCATTTGAATACAAACCTGTTAAAAACTATATTAAAACAGATTTGATATTACACAGGCAGTTTTTACTAAGTTCTTAATGGAAGGAGAGCAAAACTTATGCTGCTGACTGTATGGTACTTTGTCTCCTTGAGTTTATATTGTAACTTGTCCAATGACTGCCATGTAATATTAAAGTCTTATATTGCCGCCATTTTTCTATTAGACTGAGCTAGGGCTGGAGCGACTATACAGAGATTCCAAGGCTGGCTGGGTCATGGCGCCCTCCAACGAGATATTGAGGAACCTTGTTGGCATTGCGGCTCTCAGCGGATTCACCTCCATCGATCTTTGGTTAGTATGAGGAATGTCATATTCACCATACTTCCCATCATCATCATCATCATCATTAATAATCAACACAATTCACGTTAATTTATCCACGCCAATAAATAATCATCAATTAACCCGTGGAGCCCCGGCTAGTTTTGTAATGTTTGTTCACCAGAACCCGGCCGGTTTTCAAAAAATGGTTTTATTCCAGAAACAATAGCGAATGGGTTAGGAATGAAGGAAAAACCACGAAAAACCGCTCAAAAAGCTTAAAAAATGGTCCTACAGAGCCCCCGAAAACGTATTTTACAAGAGTAAAAAATTGAAGGCAATTACCCCCAAAAAACAGGTTATTGCGCGCTCACGCGCACGCACGTGGACTTTGAGAGTTTTCAACCATCGGCACGGTTGCGTGGGATACGTACACAGTTCCCATACAAATCTGAGCCCTCTTGAGTGGCTACACCTGAGGTTACGGTCGGCGCAATTAGGGTGACGCGTCAGGCGCGTCTCTGGGGCTGTGCGTTACATACATCGCCGACGCGTCAGACGCGTCGCTGGGGCTGTACGGGTTAACCATCATTGTTTTAGTGCACTGCAGAACACATTTTTATTCCCAACTATCCCAGCTCTTCCATTACGGGATAATCTGTTCTATCTCACCTAATGCCTGGTTCTCTGTCTTGTAAATATAGGAGCTATATAACCCAATCTATTCTTAACTAATTTACCATAGCGAGTATAATGTGAAATAAGTAAAATGCTTATTATTATTATTATATTAGGCCTCTACTGACTTATATAACACATCAGCATCACTAACATCTGCCTTTTATGGTCCACTGCACGACTAACTTATCCCTGGAACTACAGTACAATAACCATTGTACAGTACCATGGTTATGAATATGATTCTCAAATTTGTTTCATAATATAAACCGAAAATAACCAATTGAATATATGGCTAACTGTACAACCAAATACACTATTGTCGTAGGGAGGAGATGACCAACGAGCGAATCATCCAGCGGGAAGTAAAGAAGATGAACGCCGTACAAAAGGAGGCCCTAGGGAAGCGTCTACTTCAGGAGGCAGAGCGAGAGAGACAGGTGGCCTCGGGAGGCAACACAAGCTCCTTCAGACACCCCTATCAGGACAAGGACTTCCTCAACCCCTTCAATACTGCTCCTCCAGCTGCTCTGTCTAAGGTTAGTCTGGTAAATCTTGCTAGTAGAATTAAACACATATTTAATATGACAATACACAGGCAATTTGTAGCGTTTAACTAGCCTTCTACTGGTATTGTTGATGGATGTAATGATTACAGTATGTAGATGCTTGTATTATTACAAGTATATTTTAAAAGTAATAATAATAATTGTGGAAGTAAAAAAGGAGAAAATGCAAATCACACGAGCTTGACCTGAATCAACTACCGGTAATCAGCGTGCAAGATTCTGTATTGTAAACCCCGAGCTCCTGTGCAGACATACAGGTACCAGCTTTTAGTTTGTTGCAGGGTGCTTACTTTATTATATGTCCATGCAGGACACAGTGTAGGAATAAATGCTTGCCTAGAAGCCTGACCAAAGGGTCGAAGGACTCAACTGCGATCTTCTCATGTACTATTTAAATAACCTAAAGTTTAGCAGGCTCTAATGGGAGTACAGTACAGTACAGTAATTACTCCAATTTTGCGTGTTCTGATTTTGCGAAACACCAATTTTGCGACCGAGACCCCAAAAATGCCATTGTTGATGAAAACCTAATTTTGCGATGTAACTCTACTTTTGCGGGTGGCGCCTTAAGAAAGTGGGGCTCTCCGCACTAGTTTTCGGGGGAGAGGGATGGCCGGGCCACCCAAGCCTCGGACACCCTCCCTCCATCCCCGCAAGCCCAGCCATCTTTCGAGTCTAGGTAAATGCTCAATTGCTCATTTAATTTGATTTCCTCAAGGATAATGATAATGTCTTATGTTTTTCTGTATTTTTCTTTATTGTGGGATGTATAATTACATGTATGTGTGCACAAACAAAGCAAATAAATTACGGAAATCACAAAAAATTGGGCCGTCACTGATGAAATGTCGACCATATTCATTTTTCCCCATAAGGTTAGTTAATCCACTTTTGCGGCCCGCAATGTAGACCAATTTCTCGCAAAATTGGGGTACATACTGTACTTCCAAGGTTGTTGTTTTTGTTGTTCCTCAGGCTGTCTGACCAAACAGCCCCAAGGTCCCGAGCAGGCCAATGCCATAGCCAAGTGCCTCCACAGAACTCTCCCAGCTTTACCACTAAGAAAGCCCAGGTGACCGAAGCCGCTCCCAGGCGAGGGGCTGATGAGAGTACGGAAACGCCCGGGACACCAAAGCCCTACAATTATGAAGGGAAATTTGAGGGGCAAAGGAAAAATATAAGATTTTGGCTCCCAGTCTGCCAACCTCTAGGTTGGCAGTAGAGAGGTCAATCCATGGAAGAGACTAGAGATCTAGAAAATATATAAACGAAAGAAACAGTCAGAGTAAGCTATGGGTATGACAGCGAATGCTCAACTCTCACTCTGATAGACCAGCCCAGCACCACATGACTAGAACCCAATCCTCTAAGCGTCAGATAGGAAAGGCCCTAGAAAGCCGCCTTCCGAGGTAGAGTGCTTCACTAAGCACTAACTACAGGAAATGATTTATACTTTCCATAGCATGTACTGTATTTATAGCCTATTTCATTAAACTAAGAAGTGCACCAACCCCCTAGGACCTACCCACCCCTGGTGCGAATTGGTGGGTTGAAAAATTGAGTTTCTCAGAATTGAACGAAAATCACATCAATGTGTTGGAAATAAAAATCTGCAGCCCACCAATATATAATTGTCTGTCAAAAAAGTATGTGGTTGTGGTGTGGTTGTTAGTTGAACCATTTGGCGCACATAGGTACGACAGCCGGCGGGCACGCAGAAGTGAGTGAGGCCCACACTGGAGGTGGGAGGGGAGAGAGGGGAGGAATTACGTAATATCCTTTATAACTCCCTTATAAAGCAATATTATTCCACCATAAGTCATATGTGAAGAATTAGAACACAGACATTATGTGAAGGGGATGCACGTAAATACAGTATATCAGTTCAAGTATAAGGGTCTGAAGTCAGAGAGGGGAGGGAGAGAGGGTGGAATTTATCTCCTCCCTCCCCTTGTTATTGATCAGCGTTTACAAGGTTACGCTCATTGTAGGGCCTTTCTTACTGATCCAATTTGCAGCTGCCTAAGCCTGTTGGCACGGTTTTTGTATGCCTTTCAATATCTCGCCTCCAGAAGGTTTATCGCTGTCGCCTAGGAGAACCTTCTGGAAGGATTATCGTGCTTCTCGGGTTAATGGAAACGAGGTGTCCAGTTCTAAAACCTCTCGAGGTTATAAGTTCTTACATATTAAGTATACAGTAAGAAGGAAGTGTTAATTTCTGCAGGAAAGGATTGTGAATAATGAATTTTTGCTTACAATTGGCTGTCTTATATCCACCTAAAATTAAGTAATTAGTTTAAAGAATTAATTCAATAATAATAGTGTCTACTTATTTTAGTCTATAAAATTATATGTTCTTACACAATAGCCTACCAACTTTGCCTCTATATATATTTTGAATTCTAGACTTACTTTCCTTCTCTTTACTTTACCCAGGAGCCCAAGACGAATGACGGCATGGTGCATACAGCAGCACTCAAACCAGATCAATGGACAACTCTTGCTATGTTGGAGCGCCATGATCTGGGGCACAAGATGGCCGCCTTCACCTTTTCTTTACCCAACCCGAACGATCACACAGGATGCTATCCTGGACAGTATGTCGCGGTGAGTCTAAAGTCTTCACAGGCCAATGAATTGCACAGTTTGTTGTGGTTTTAGATCCTGTTTTTCTTGAGTGAAAGGCAAATTTGAATATCTTTTGTATTTATTAAAATGCTAAATGTAAATTTGGCAAGCATTGTGCACATAGATATGCCTACAAAATTATCCCAATTTTGTGGTGTTAGAAGACTGTACAGTATACCTATTACAGCAAGGGTTTTTAGTCAAATGTTTTAGGTTCTATTATAGAAACATGGATTACATTTGCCGTAGTTTTTTTTTATACCATTATGCTAATTTACTCTATTTGTTGAGATATTGTGCTGAAATTTAATATAAAATTGGCAAGTAATTTTAGTGTCACATCTTGGCTCAGTTATCATGGTATGATATACTATACTGTAGTGCTTGTTCCCTGTCCTTTTAATTTATCAATATTTATTCTTCTTTTTAAAGTACTGTACTGTATATCCATATTCTTAATTTTCTTTTAATTTTATTTCTTGGTTCTTTGACTCCTCAGCCTCGTCCATTCTCTTTAGCTGTTTCTTATATCTGTAGGTACGTGTAAAAGTGGACGGAATGAACAAGATACGATATTTCTCCCCGGTGTCCCGCCCAGACGACTTTGGGAGGATCGAGGTGGTCCTGCGCTACGAAACCCAGGGACTCGTCTCAAATTTCTTCAGGGCGCTGCAAAAGGGTAAGTGGGGCATAGATGAATGGGAAATAAATTAATGATAGTATGATCTATCTATCTATCTATCTATTGCTGGATGCCTTACTCCCCTTACGAGGGTGGCCATACACAGAATGCCCACAAGCGGATCTATTCCCTGTGAGAGGGACAACCCGAACCAGTTTAGTGCAGGACTTACAGGATTGACCACTCAATTTAGGATCCGTCCGACTCAGAGGCCCTCTGTGTAGCTTGTTAGCACTATTTTTCTACAGTGGTGTTCGGCTAATCCATCCACTAACCTGCCTTACCCTTAGGGAAGCAGTACGGATTTGTATCAGGTTTACTCCCCTAGACAGGTTGCCAACCAAGGCTGACGAGTCCCATCCACCCGGATTTGTATAAGGTTGTCTCCCCTAGATGAGTTGCCGACCAAGGCTAACGAGTCCCATCCACCCGGTAATATGATAGTATGATCTGATTGGTAAATATATTGGCTATACTGTACTGTACTGTATATCAAAATTGCATCTGCATCTGTCGGCTGGCTGCAGGAAGTTTTCTATTCATAATTGATTATTTTAACTCTATCCCTGTGCATGTTTCGCTCCATGGCATTATTATTTCAATTTACAATCCATTGCATCTGCAGGTAACCAAGTGGAATTCCAGGGGCCATGCGGAGGTCTGGAATACACCGCAGGGGCCCTGGACGAGCTGACCATTGTGGCAGGGGGTGGTGGGGTCACACCAGGGGTCCAACTCCTGAGGTCACTCATCCACAACCCAGGGGACACCACCAAGATGACTCTGTTGTACTATGCTCCTACCTCAGCTGACCTATTGTACCATGAGGAACTGATGGCGTATGATGGTAGGTGACTGTATGATGGTGTATTATGGTCCTACCCCAGCTGACTTATTGTAACATGAGGAACTGATGAAATTTTGTAGTGGCTACTATGTCAATGGCGTATAGCCAATAATTTATCATATATAATTATATCCTTCCTGGGATGAGGTAGTAAGAATGGATCTCAGAATTAAGGGACTTAATAGGACACTCTAGGAAAAGTGCCATGGAGTATGACCATCAGTTAACCAAGGCATACCAGTGCAAAAGATGGAACTGCCTTTTCAACCAATACTGTATGTGGATACTTCGCTGAATATTATGTGCATGTCTTTATTTTCTTAATATTCTATCAATTTCAGCTAAGGATACTCGTGTGCGGGTGGTTCTGAGTGTAGGTGAGGGAGGAGAGGGGTGGAAGGGAGAGGAGGGCTTCATAGATACTAAACTCCTTGACAAATATGTCACCAAACCTAACGGAACCAAGAACAAGGTTAGAACAATACTCTTCTTAACTTTTAGGATTATTTATTCACCCGGCCTGGGCTAACATGCAAATATCTGCACCCCCACGCAGGCTAGTTTTTGTGTTTTTCACTACGTAATTAGGCATTATTCATCTCCCCCCTAAATGTAACCTAATGTAGCTAACATAATAAGTTTGATAACATGCTCACTGCTATTCCTTTATCTTCATGATGCAAGAAACTATAGTTGCTAGGCTACAATGCCTTTGTAGTGAATTAGTGAATGGAAGCAATTTGGTGTGGAGGTAGATGTGCTGGAAAGTGTGAAAAGGAACAACTTGAGATGGTTCGGCCATATGGAACGTATGGAAAGCGAGAGAATGACTAAGAGAGTGTACGAGAGCGAGGTGGAGGGACAGAGAGGGAGAGGTAGACCGAATGAGAGGTGGAAGGATGGAGTGAGTAAGTACATGAACGAAGGCGGTGCTAGTTGGGGGAAGGGGTGTCGACTGACTGGGGACAGAGGTGCATGGGGGCGGTTCGTTTGTGGCCACCCCTTCGGGGATCACGGCGTCAGGCAATAGATAGAAGCAATTTTCGACACGGGAGACTGGAGTTTTTGTGTTCGAGACTGACACTGACCGGCTACGGCTAGAACTGCTCCTCTAACACCATTATATAATTATATACCGTATACAGTGTACTGTATATACAGTATATATATATTTTTTTTTTCTCTGCCAGATGCCGTAATTCCCGAGAAGGAGTGGCCATGAATATTAGGCGTTTGTCACGAATCGCTAGGTCAAGTTGCCCGGGCTTGACATATACCAATAACATTTTGATAGTGCGGGCTCGTTCCGCCAACCCTTTGATCAGCAGCCGACGCTTTACTGACTATGCCACGGTTCGCGATATCATTTTATAATGTGATATAATACATTGTAATATAATATGATATAAAGCCCAGCACAGGTGCTGGGAAAAGCATGGAATGCAGTAGTGGTGGTGGTGGTAGTGGCGATGGAGGAGGGTGTCAGTGCGTGAGTTTGTCCAAGGCATTGGACACAGGTACTGTGAGCAACACGTACTCACCTATAGACCTATACTGTGTGTTGTGGTGGGACAGAAGAAGTTGCCACCAAGCATGCATTACCATGGTTACTGGCTAGCCACACATATTTGCCGCGAAAGCTTGCTTGGGGGCAGGATTTTCTGCGACACGAGGTTGGTAAAGGGGGCTGGGCATCTCGTGGCCTGGAGCAGGGGTGTCAAAACTAGATTTGGAGTCAAACACTGTTACTGGGTATTAGTTTATTGGTTCAATGAAAGATATGGTTAAAGGGTAAATCAATTAAGGTCTCCAGTCCCACCACATGTCGGTATAGATGGCACCCACAAAACTCTCAGGTGTCAGGGTGGCCAAACAGGCTCAGGTGACAAAGGTAGTGATGGCAAGTGCTCAATACTGGCTGTAGTTGATGGCGTAGATGATGTGTTACTAGGTACTCGGCCAGTCAACTACTCAGTTATTCTCGGTTTTGCTCTACCCATGGAATGTACTCGAAAGTGGCAGGATCTTGAACAGGATGTGGCTTACATTTGCTGGATGTGCTATGATTCCTAGTTTTCTGTTTGCCTGCAGTCGCCAGGATGTGCTCATTCACACCTTTGACTTGCCTGCTAATGACAGGACATGCTGGTATTACAGCTTAATGAAGGCACTACTAGCCTAGGGTTCTTCATTGACAGTGGTGAGTTTTTCTGCCTTGCTGGTGGCAGCTTTAAGTGTAGTTACCTTCTTGATAGTGTTAGTAGTTCTTGTATTGAATGTCACAGGGGCATGTTGATGCTTGAGAAGTGATAGCTTAATAGATTATTCTTGACCATAGGTCAAATCCTATACCATGATTTAAAGGCATAAAAATTATTCTAGCTACTGTACTGTATGTGTATTCCGGTACTAAAAATTCTACAATATCATAGCACTAATTATTAATTAAGTACCGGTACATAATAGAATGCACAATTTGATCTGCTAGAATGGGCTGCTTCTCCCAATTCGAGGATCATACTACTGTATTTTCCTGCCATCAACACATTCCATTTTATGTTCTAGGTTGTGATCTGTGGAGGCCCCACCATGTCCATCTCGACCTTGTTCTCCTTGCAGCAGCTGGGCTTCCCTTCACAGGCCATCTTCATCTACGGACAGTTCGGGGTGGAGCAGGTCAATGCTGTCTACGGGAGGCACTCGGCTCTGGCTTCACACAATTGTCATGAGTTGCTTTGAATACAGAGCACAGGGATATTGTCTTAAAACAACACTGTCGCATGATTATCACAGGTTGCTTAGAAAACGGAGTAATTTACCATCAATAACATCAAAGTTGCCACCGAATTACGGTCACCATTCATCATAGACATTCCTGTATTAAACCCCAATATCAACGGTTTCCTTCTATTACTGAAGACCTTAAACCTATAATCGATACTTCATGAAACTACTATGTCCCTGCAACATATAAATCCCAAATTTGTGTATTTAGCTACAGTACATATTTTGGTACAAAATCTTTGTAATAGTAAGGTAATTAAGATGACGACATGGTAATGTACAGTCAGCTGATAAAGCGGAATTGGTTAAGTTCTTGAAAGCACCCAATTAACCTTCCCAGTATTGACTCTTTATTCTCTGTTCCATCATCTCAGATGATTGACAAAGGCTATCGGTTAAGACAGAGAGTTCACTGGTTACTGTCCCAAGTACCGGAAATAATTTCACGCAAATTGGCCGTGTCTCAGCAACGCATACTAGATGCTATGCCCGAGGACACTACTAGGTCAGCTCTCTGTCTTGTCTGACGTATATTTCTAGCCAACTCTCTCATGTCATTAGGTAACACCAGGTGTGCGATCCTCAAGGCAGTATGTGCTAGGCAGGATTTACGTGTAATCTTTTGTAAAAATCTGCCGGTAGATATTTAGGATCATATACTGTACTACAGTCTTCAGTATTAACTTCACACATTTACTATAGTCTTCAGTATTAACTTCACACATTATGTCTTAGTCGGAATCTCATACCTAATTATTGCGACCGAAGTTGTCAGCCCACTGATTTATAGAACAAAGCCGTTTGCATAAAATGTTACTTATATTTTGGGCAATTTGTATGACACAAGCAGATTTTTTTTATTCCATAAACCTAACATATGAGGACCTATAATTATGTTTTTTTTTCCCCAAATACCCCTATGTTTTTTTTTACCCCGATTGATTAGGCCTACTGTACTACGTGAACGCTCACGATCATGAATGCAATTGGATACAATAATATGTTGAGGGGAGGGGGGGGGCTTTGACCCCCCCTCACCACCCCATGACATATTGTCATCATCATATACCGGGTATATTGCCAGCAGGGGGCAAATAACCGTCAAAATAGACGCGAAGTTAACCGCGGCGATCGCCCTATCCTCTGTAACCACGACGACTGTACCCCCGGAATCTTCATCCAATCTCCATCCCGAAAATCCTCCATGCGGACTAGGCCCTATGGAGAAAAATATGGCGAATCTAGCCTATTGGTGCCTATTTTCCCTAGGCTAATAGCCTAAATTGGTAAATTGATACGGTGTGACAGTCACAAGTTTTAGCATAGGCCTATGTTTTGTTTTTTTTGAATTTTTTCTTTGATATACAGTGTTGTTTTATACCAAGGACTGTCGCAAATTAGTATTTACCCATTATCCAACAATCTAAAAACACGGCCCCCACTAGTGGGGAGGGCTATGAAGATCAGGGAAATTGCGGGGTAAAAGGGGAAGGGGGCATTTTTCAAAGTAAAAAAACCTAGTAGGCCTAATTGAATTTTGAAAGTTGGCTCGAGTTTTCATGTCCATTAAACCCCAAAATTTGAAAACCCGAGCCAACATTTGCCAAAACTTGGCTCGGGTTTAGCGATTTTTTTAAGTAAAAAAACACAGTAACCTAACCTAGAACGTTGGCTACAAGAATAACCCTTACCTGTTACTTCAACTGTTGGACCGTTAGTCGATGAAAATGGAGAATACACCAAAGACGAAGTACAAATGAGTAATGCCCTCAATACCTTCTTTGCATCAGTTTTTACAACAGAAGACCTCAGTGATATCCCTACACCATCGCCGATTCAGATTGATAATTCAGATGTTCTAAGCAATATCACCGTTACAGAGAGAGAAGTATTGAATTGTTTAGATAAACTCAAAGTAAATAAAACGCCTGGACCTGATACAATCTCGCCTAGAGTTCTAAAGGAAGCTAAGGATGAGCTCTCCAAACCACTGACATTACTATTCAATAAATCCTTGCAGTCTGGAACTATGCCTGATCAGTGGAAGATAGCCAACGTAACACCGATATTAAAAAAAGGCAGCAAATCCCTACCCAGTAACTATCGTCCAATTAGCTTAACCTCAGTTGTAAGTAAAATGCTAGAAACGGTCATAAGAGACAGACTCGTAAATCACTTAGAGGAAAATAACATACTTAAAGATACTCAACACGGCTTTCGTAAAAAACGTTCCCGTTTAACAAACCTCTTAGACTTCTTCCACGATATCCTCAACCTCTACGATGAGAGTAAAGCTGTAGATATTATATACTACCTTGATTTTCAAAAGGCCTTTGACAAAGTTCCCCACAAACGTTTACTGCTAAAACTAAAAGCGCATGGAATACAAGACGGTGTGTTGAAATGGATAGAAAATTGGCTCAGCGACAGAAAGCAAAGAGTAGTCATAAACGGTAAGGCATCTAAATGGACCAATGTAAGTAGCGGGGTACCCCAGGGATCGGTACTAGGACCAATTCTCTTTCTAATTTACATCAACGACATAGATGAGGGTCTCACCTGTACAATCTCAAAATTTGCTGACGATACAAAAATTGCAAATAGCGTACTCTCAAAAGATCAAGTTGACGATATGCAACACAATCTAGATAAATTGTCATATTGGGCCCAAATTTGGCAAATGAGTTTCAATGCGGATAAATGTAAAGTACTACATATCGGATACCTAAATGAGAAAGCAAACTATTCGATGAATGGCACTCAGCTTAAGAATGTAAACAGAGAAACCGATCTGGGAGTAACAATATCGAGTAACCTAAAACCGAGTCAACAATGTTCAGAAGTTGTTAAGAAGGCAAACAAAATAATTGGCTTTATAGGCAGATCATTTGAGCATAAATCCAAAGACGTAATCCTAACCCTTTACAATTCCTTAGTCCGCCCTCTTCTGGAATACTGCGTTCAATGCTGGTGCCCTTATTACCAAAAAGACATAAACAAGCTAGAACGAGTTCAACGTAGAGTTATGAAAATGATACCTAGCCTAAAGAACAAACCATACGAAGAGCGTCTTAGAGAATTAAATCTATTTCCTTTAACCCAGCGCAGATTAAGAGGTGACTTAATTCAAGTGTTCAAAATCATCAAAGGCATCGACAATATGAACTGTAGTAAGTACTTCACTATCGACCAATCTAATTACACGCGGGGAAACGGTTGCAAAATGATTGGTAAATCTTTTAACTCACACGAATCTAAGAATTTCTTCTTCAATCGAGTTGTCAACTTGTGGAATGGGCTTCCCCGAGACGTTATAGACTGCAGCACCGTTGATTCATTTAAATTCCGCCTAGACAAATATCTCGCATCAAACCCGCGACTGACTGCGTTTGTAAATGAATAACTTTATTTTATCCTCCCCTCAGTTACTAACCCATATGTCCCCTACTAACTTCCTAGTCCTGCCACGTTAGTGGCAGGGCAGTAGTTCCCTTTCCAATGTTCCCTTACCCACTCTAAACCACTGTTTGGACACTTGATCCTCAGTGTTTTGGAGGACAAGCAGCCTAGAAGGGTCACTAGATCTGTTGTTGCTTGATTTCCTTTGTACTCCTTTGTACCTACCAGCTAGTATGTGTCTCTAGTTTATCCCATACCTACCAGCTGATCCCTTGTCATGAACCTAACTAAGAAACCTAACCTAACCTAACCTAACTAAGAAACCTGGGCGGGTGCCCAACCCCGAAAGGGGTTGAAATAGGGGAGCTATCCCCCCCGCCAAAGGCGGCTTTCTAGGGCCTTTCCTAGCTGATGCTGAGAGGATTGGGTTCTAGTCATGTGGTGATGGGCTGGTCTATCAGAGTGAGAGCTGAGCAATCTCTGCCATACCCATAGCTTACTCTGACTTTTCCTTTAACTTATATATTTTCTAGATCTCAAGTGACGGCGTCTCTTCCGTGGATTGACCTCCCAATCTACCAAGATTGGAAGCCAAAGCGTCACATTTTTCCCTTGCCCCTCAACTTTCTCTTCATAATTGCTGAGGAGCACAGGGCCCTGGGTGGGGCTTTGGTTTCCCGGGCGTTTCCGCACCCTCCTCAGCCCCCCGCCATGGAGTGGCTTCGGTCACCCAGGCTTTATTGTGGTCGGCGGGGAGGGTTCTGTGGGGGCACTCGGTTATGGCCTTGGAATTGCTCGGGGCCTTGGGGCTGTTCGGCCAGGCAGCTTGGGGAGGAACAACAACTAAGAAACCTAACCTAACCTAACCTGAAAGTAATACGTGGATAGCGGGAAAAGTGTAATCCGGCAGAGAACATAAACAGGGCCTTGCTTAGGCCTATCGGCTTTCTGCAGACTCCCATTTTCTTATGTTCTTATAAACAAAGTGACAGTGGCTTTGTGCAGTGGGGACTCTGAAAATTTTATAGGGGAGGGGAAAAAAAAATGTACCGGTACGCAATTACCAAAGCAGCACTGGATCGCGCAACTGTAAGGTCCCCCGTGTAAGGGAAAGTAGGAGGGAAAAACAAAATCTATAGACTAAAGCAGAAATCCCGTAAAACAGGACTTTTCATTATGCAGGTCACAAGACTCTGTGTTTTACCCTATATCTCCCTTATAATACATTTGCGAAGGGAAGGACATATATAGGACTGAAGACTATTATATAACATATCTATAGGCTACACAAACATCGATGGGGCTTGTAACTGTCACACCGTAAAATCTTACCCCTAAATTGTTTATTTGTTTCTCATAACGCTGCAGTAGTCGTTTAACATAACCTCAATTTCAAATCAAATATAGGCCTAGGCTAGGCTACATTTCCGAGTATCATCGAAGTTCGAACTAGCCTAAGTATAGGCACAGTGTGTAAGTGTGAGAGTCCGAGTGTAGGGGATGAGACAGTGAAGCACGGGAACGAGGTGGCTTCAGAGATGGGGTCGTTTCGGGCCATGAGTGAGCACCGTGCCTCATGTGAAGGCAAGATGGCAGGTGCTCCTTGTACTCTACGTGCTTCACATGTCTCACTCCCTAGACTGGAACAAGACGTCACAGGCTTCACTGTTCATTGTAAAGCAGTGAATGTTAAGGCTCTCAGCCTATGCCCGAGAGGAAGTAAGTTGGAATAGGCCTATAGGCCTAGCCTAGACGAAAAAAAAAAAAGGCTAGGCTAGGCTAGCCTAGGCCTAGAAAGAATATTTAATAAAATCGCTGTGGGTGCTAAAAGTCAGGTTTACCTTATTGGGGCCCAAGCCAGTCCGTGGCAGGCTGTGCAGCTAAGATCATATTAGGGCCTATGTACACACACTAGAAGATACATAATCTGTCTTCTTCTTCTTCTTGAGGGCTATGAAGCTTATGTCACCCTACCCGGGCGGATTGGACCTCAGGGTGGATATGATTCACAGGGAGGATGCGGACACCGTAGACGTCAGGGGAGGGCACCCATGCCCCGCAGTCGACGTAGACCTCAGGAACTTCTTCGTAAGTTCGTAAGCAGGAGGACATAATCTTTGGCTACGATGACATTCCAGATAACCAGAATCAGAGCTGCCAAACACAGGACGGCGGGAAGCAGTGGCTGCAGTACACTAACAGTTTCGGGAGTCGGGACTGCCTTGTGCCTTTGGAATAATCACAAATTTCCACGGTCAATATACAGGAGGCGCTACAATATAAGTAGCAAAATTATAATGGTAGTTTTGGGTTCCTATCATCATATGCTTCATTTCTATATACTTTTTATCCACGGGAATTTTTTTTTTTTTTTTTTTTTTTTTTTTTTTTAAACCTAACCAAAAACCCTAACCTAACCTAACCTAAATGTATTTGGGGGCTATTAGGTTAGGTTATATAAGGTTTTATATATTAGGTTTGGTTAGGTTAATGACCAAAACAAAAAATCCCAAGAAAATAAATGAAAAATCCCAAGATTTGTTTCTTTTATCCCGGGGATAAAAAGTATATAGTAATGAAGCATATGATGATAGGAACCCAAAACTACCATTAGAATTTTGCTACCTATATTGTAGCGCCTCCTGTATATTGACCATAAGACAAGTTTTATGTGTACGATAACATTTAATGGGGAAATAAGAAACGAAATAATCAGACGAAAAGAACAAATGTTTGTTTTTATGTTCCGTTTTTTGTTGTATTATAAACATTATTGGAGGCAAACTAAACCATTTAGCATTAATTAATTCATCAGTAACTTTTATTTTTTTTCCTGTGAACCAGTAATACCATTTCCATCGATAATGTTTAACTATTGTATTAGTATTTATATTTTAATATTGGTTTCTAAAATAATTGAGTGAAGTAACAGTATGCCTAACAATTAAATTGTGTCATACTTCCTTCGTAGCCTACTTGTTAGATATCTATGATTGTGTATTATTAGTACTAATTAGTTCCTAGTGTCGATCTCCATAATAGAGATGCATTTAATATTTGTGTATAAATAAAACCACAGTAGGCCAACTGTCTTTGTATGAATTACCTTGGGTGAGGGCTGGTCCCATCCAGAGTGAGGTTTGGCATCTACCCAACCTTAGCTCTCTTTTACTGTCCCACTTTTCCTTCTGGGGGCAGGGGGCTAGGAATCCTCCACTCCTTGTATAATTCTCCTACTTGACGAGACGGAGAAACGGGCAAGATAACGAGAAAGTGGTCGCGGACCCTGAGGAGAGAAACTATAAATGTTATTTCTGTTCGGCCTCTGTCTCATGTCGGCCACTCCAAGCAATGGGGTATATGTGCCTGAGTATATACATACATACTGTACCTTGTTTTTGTATTGTGCATGTGTATTGAATATTTTGTTTCTTCCCATTTAGTGAATCCACACAACCTGTTATATGTCTAGCATAACAATTGTATTTCAATATGTACCCTGCTCGGGGTCACAAGAGAATACTTAATTATCATTATCATTACCAGCCGACCCCACACCAGCCTCAAACTCGACTCTCAGCCACATAAAGAATCGTTTACGGTAACTTCAACAACGCCAGGACCCTGAAGTAACGTACCCTTCTTCCTATCATTCCGGGTCGCGGATAATACGTGTTGTACCTGTAATTGCCAATATGTCTTACACAAATATCATAGAGCCATATACAATATTCAAAATCCTAAATATACATTCCAAGTTGTAGTAGAGTATCATAGAGAATTAGACTGAATTACGCATAGCCTATTAAGAAACAGACATGTACCGTAGCCTACACCAGATTAACATCCCTGAGAAGGTAGAAAGAGAACAGTCTAACCTGGCCAAAATCCACAGAATTTCACCCTAGACCTTCAGCTGGCATGGACCTGCGTCTCAACCCTCAATGCTGGAGTATCAGATGGTCCCATGTTCTCCAGGATGCAAGAGGCAGTCCTCAAATGGTGTATCAATAAGGATCTCATGAGGGATAACAACAGTCCCAACACAGTAATTAAGAATCTTATGCATGTGATAGAAAAAGGGGATTGCGGATTGACCAACCCCTCCTGAAGAGAACGAGACTGGGCCTCAGTCCAAGCTTCAAGGAGGTGAAAGCCATCCGTACCCATACAGATTATATCATCGCCGATGTCAGGGCATAGCAAGGAGTCAAGATCAAGATCATCACCTACATCATAATTAATATTAAACAATTTTAGGCCACTTGCTCGAGCCAAAAATCGTTTGAAATAGCTGGACAGAAGTCAATGGGGCAGACGATGTGGACGAGAAGCATTAAATGGAAATACGCCTAACGGCCTTATTGGGCTATCCTTAGTTGGAATTATGCAAGGCTGGTACATGTTATATTTGTAACATATTATGTGGTACCAACATTGTAAAATGCTAACTAAATAAATATTATTATTATTGGTTCCAATATAACAGGAGATAAGTGTGTCTTGGGAGAGGGATGAGTCTCTCTTAGAACTGTAACCAAGGAGCCCACTGAAGGGCCCCACAGCAGGGCGGGAACGATCCAGGGAAACCTCAGAATTTGCGCCATAGGTCGACTTTCACCATCACTATCCATAAATACCAAGCCATGCTGTTCCAAGCGTGTACTAGGCAGACCAGGTGGAGAGTAGGTATATTACATCTCACGATCATTTGTAACAGGTTTGTCCGGAGGATTACCAGTAAGCCAACCTTTACGAACCATGGAGTCCTAAACCTTCACCAACGACACAAGCAAGGAAAGGCTCGAAAGTGTCATCCTCCTATCCTGAGTCAACATGAGTCATATTACCGAACTACAGGTCCTGGAACTCTCGGGCGAGCCGACATGTCACCACCATCACCACAATTGGTTACGGGCCAAAGCACAAATCCCAGCAAAGACCAGCTCACTCATCCAACTGAACATAATTTGAACAAAGAGGAAAAGTCCACAAAGTTAAACCAATAGGGAGAGAATAAGAACAGAAGGGGAAAAACATAGAAAGAGAAAATAAAAGCTACCCAAAATGTTAGTCAAGCCGACGACGAAAGCTCAAGGGGAGAGAGGATCAACCCTCTCCCATCAAGCCTCAGTCGCCAGCCCCGAAGACCACCACGGCAACAACGAGGGTAGTATCGTACTAGGGGGGGGCTCGGAAAACAGTAACAATTAAGGATTATAATGATGAGCAAGGAAGTCTTTGCAGTAGTGTGGTAATTCCGACATTGATGTATGGGAGTGAAGCATAGACATTGTTAAAGACATAAAATAAAAAGCGAGAAGGGTGGATATGAGTTACTTGAAAAGTGCTTGTGGAGTCACTCCTTCAAGCTCTGTGCCAGACATTTTGACTGTAACGTACCTTGAATTCGGACCCTTGATTTTCAACTTCGGGGGGGCACACTTGTTACAGCCAGCTTTGTCTTTTGTTTCCTTCATACACATAGAAAAAGAGATAAATAAGGAATTACATGAGCATTGTGGTGTGCAAGTGGATGTACTGAAACGTGTGAAAAGGGACACCCTATGGTGGTTCAGTCATGTGGAGCGTATGGTGAGTGAAAGAATTACTAAAAGATTGTATGAGAGTGAAACGAAAGGGCAAGGATGGAGAGGTAGACCGAGTCAGGTGACGGAGTCTCTCCTCCTCCAGATGCCACTAAAGGAATAAAACATAAAACAAAAAGAAGGCTGGAAGAAGTGTGGACACCAAATGCCATCATCCAACCCTTTAACCTAAGAAGTGTGCATGGGGGGTATGAGACACCACACTCCTGTGCTGACGTATTTGAGCTGTTCCCATCACTAACATCGTTATTTTACCATAAATAGCATTAATACTTATCCATATGCGCCTATTATAGGTTGATTATAACGGTATAAACCTGTTACAACAATAAAACAAGTGGAAACAGTGTTTGGATGGTCAAAATCGGCGATACAGGCCGGGAGTTACATAATGTATGGCTGAGGCAACCTCCCTGCCCTCCAGCCCTCCCCTTGTCTGGAGAGACACTGTTTCGCAATAGTCTCTCTCTCGCTCTTTCCCACGCTTGGTAACAGTGATGACAACGCCCTGCTACCAACTCGCTAATGTTAGCACGAAAATAGACCACAGAATAAGGGAATAACAGGGAAAATAGGTGATAACTGAAGGAGGGGAGGAAAGTGGGGAAGGAGGGGAGGTGGAGGAGTGATATTTGGCATGGCCCAGGGGCAAAACAAAAAATAAAAACAAAAACAAAACAAAAAAATTTGGTGTTTTAACCCTCCAGCCCCGGCTACGCATTACATAAATATTCCCCAAAACCCGGGTGTTTTGGCCGAAAAAAGTCTAGGCTAGGCTACCGTATATTTGTTATTCTGACTACTTCCCGCATTCCCACGCATCCCCAAGCGTAGCTGTGTTATTTACCTGTAGAATGGCGTTAAGTAGAGCTCTCTAAGTCAACTGGTTGAGTTGTTATGATGATTTCATTGGAGATAACTTTATGGCAAAAACAGCCACTTTACACTACTTTTCGATACTTAACAACAACATACAGGCACACACGAACAAGCGACGCTCTCCTTCTTGTGGCCGGAGATGCGGGGCGTCGGTCCAGCCGGCTGTTGTTTACATGCGTCGGACCGACGCCTCGCACACCAAGCTCACAGGCTTTGACCTCATGGGTGTTTAAGAGCCCTTCCGGGCAGCTCGTGTATGCTTTTTTATGGGCGTTCAAGAGCCCTTCCGGGAACAGAGGGTTAAATGGATTTTTTTTTTCCCTTACTCTTGAGTCTTCCCGCAGTCCGCCAGGGGAACTCTTAAGAGTCTCCCCGCAGTTCCCGGGTTAAGGGTTAAAGTAGGGAATCATCATGCTTAAAGAGAAGGTGACAACATTAAATCGCATGACTTTATTCTTCACTTCATTACAGCAACTTCATAGCCATAAAAGTTGAGTTCTTACATTTACCCCTTAATAACTTAGTAAGCCATGCAGCTATATTAATATAGGTGAAAAAATAAATATGGTTCTAATACACAATTCTCACTACAAAACATTCCTAGTATATCTGTATATTAAAATGACAAAACTAAAATTAAAAACCTGAAACAATAATAAACATAATAATAGAAATAAATAATAATATAAAGTAATATTATAGTATTAATGGAACTAAAGATAATATATTAGCACCACAACATTAATAGTAGCATTAAAACTACAAATTATAATTACAAAAAAACAAAAAAAAACAAGAACTGAATCAGAAATAACAAGAACTTCAACAAAAGAGAACATTATATAGACCACTGAAAACAAATGTAGGCTACAGTCCATATCAAAAGTATATTCCCACCCGCTAGTTTTGGGTTTGTTTCTACAAAACCAATTTGGGTGCCACCTACAAGTACAGTATACTATAATGTTATTTTCACTGCACTGATGAGTTAACCACTGCATAAGAAACTACATTCGTAATTCAAACATGGGCATTATACTTCCATGTATAAGATCACAGAGAGGAACAGAACTTATGTGGCCAACTGTACATTTGATCATGTGTTTGTTAATTTCATTAATCGAGTTTAGGAGTAAAGTTGGTTAGTGGAGAAAGCATAACAATTCATTCAGGTTCAGTAGTAGTTTATCGAGAGGCCTTCCCTAGGGTTAAGTGCCCCATTAATTACTATTTCCTTTCACCTATGCATAGCCTCCGATAGTGCAGTTGAGATACTGTACATGCTTAGATTGGTATGCAGGATTCGAAACTGCATAATAAATTGTAGGCTTGTGCAGTATTCTTTAACTGTCTTTGTGGTGCAATGCATAAGTGTGTTGATTTTCGGTGTGAGCATCCTAGGTTCGAATCCCCGGACTGCCACATGTGTTTGTTAATTTCATTAATCGAGTTTAGGAGTAAAGTTGGTTAGTGGAGAAAGCATAATAATCCTTGGTCACCAAAAAGTGGTTGTGGAAACAAATGGTAATTCTAAACTGGAACACGGCAGTTATGTGGCCAACTAAAGGCGGTATCACACTAGCACTTTTTCCCTCAACATTTATCCTCTACACTGGTCTGGCAGCTTACGAGGTCAACATTTAATATATTTCGGTTACCTAAATTCATCTATCATCAGTCTACTTTCCGATACCAGTGTAAAATATTCCAGAAATGTTGCCAGGAACATTTTGATCATCGAATGTTGACTATAAAAGCTCTCGTGTGATACCGGCTTTACAGTAATTACCAATGACAATAATGGGGTTTGTCTAGGAGTATGGCCCAAAGTACAACTATGTACCATTCACTCCAATCATATTAATTTTGTCCTCAAAATCAGAAATGTCCATGTTCTGCAGCAAGTAAATTAGATTCATATTACAATACAGGTAGTACAGCATGCGGACTGCACAGGATTTATAAGCAAGGCTATCAACCATTCCCTCTAAAAAAAAAATTTAAATTCATGTATGTATTTTATTCATACTACAGCCAGAGGATTTTACTTATTTTAGGAAGAATCTTTAGGAATGAAAGGGTTTAAAAATATCTACTTACTCCCCAAACTCTGACAGGTCTTTACTAAGTTGAATAAAATTGTCTGAACGTAGACAGAATGAAACTGAAATTGGCATCTTCTTGATAGTGTCAAGGGACAATGATTAACTACTAGTAGTAGTAGTAGTAGTAGTCGTTCCCTACGCTGCCTGGCCCAACAGCCCCGACTACAAAGTTAATGTCATAAATCTCCGGCTTAGTGAAAAAATGAGAGATGACAATAAAAATAAAAAAAAACAAGTCAAAATGTATATTCTTTCATTGGTAAAAAGGATAACAATTTCCTCCTCTATTAGTAGTGTTCATGCTACTGTACTCTTGGAAGGAAAAGATTGTCTTTTTTCACTAAAAAGTACATATAGCTATATAGACATGACTTTATGAACCAAAGTGTTTTATTGGCTGTTTTAAACATTGGTCCTCCTTGTATTCAGCGGGATAAATGTCATCATAAACAATTGTCAAAATCTTTCAATCTTACTGGTTATTTTATGTTAGGTTAAATCCACATATGTATGTCATTTTATGTTTATTAAACCATTCTTATTACTGTATATGTTATAATAATCAGTTTATGAGCCTACTGTTAGGTTAAATTTATGTTATAATTGCAATCCTATAATTTAATTCATTCTTATTATGTCACAAATTTACCGGTAGTTGTGAACTTGCATAAAATTATGATTCGGCAAGACAAACTACAAATTTATTGCAAAAAATGCTTAAATTTTTACAGCATCTTGAAAATAATACTGTTAAAACGATTAGAAATGTCAATAGGACACTTATTCACATAAATTTTCATAATATAAATATAATACTTTTCCACAAAATTCTATTTATAAGTCTAAAACTAGAATATCATATTGCTCTATTATAAAAATATAGGTCCTCTTCCATATAGAATTTCAATTATATTAAATAATATCTTGCTTACAACTAGACCTTCAGAATACAAAGGCTGGATAAGGATTTTATGAACACTAAATGTATTGTCTGTCAATATATACTTCATTATATCATTTTGAAAGCCAAAACATTACTTATATTACAGTAAAGTTTCAATTTATTAAACTACAAGAGACTAAGTCTGCTAAAGTACAAGATTGAGAATTGTCAAGCCATGATTGCATGTTTATACAGGTACCGGTACTATATACTTTAAACTAACAGAGGTACCTCACCTTACCTTGTGATACCTTGTGATGAGTTCGCCACACTTCTAGCGGAACCGAGGAGCGCGCCGCCCCTCGTTCTGGGTGGTGATTTGGTGCAGCAGACTGTTCGAAGGGGCAGCACGCTCCCCTGCGAAGATGGGCTCGTCTGGCACTTTTTGCAGTTCGACATCGAGGGCTCTCTTGAAGTTGTCCAACGAGATGCCCCTCATGTCTCTTACTCGCCGTGGGATTTTGTTGAAGAGACATGGGCCTCTGTGTGATAACCAGCCCTCTCGCTGGTAATAAAAAAATTATCAAAATTATATTACTTTGACAATTTATCCAATTTCCAGACTCGTATTCTAGAGGTCCTTTAGCTGTTGTTCAATTGGCTAACACTTCTCTTGCAAACATAATATTGCACAAAACCCCATGTTTGAAACAGGAAATAAAACTTATATTCTGAATAAAGATTAACGTCTCCATCAACTAATTATGAGGCTTGACAATTCCTATATGTTGGCTATGATGGATATTAATGTACAGTTCTCCTCATAAATTTGTATCTACGCTGTCATTTTATGAATAGAAGTAAATATAGTGTGGTTGACTTACAAGAATAATTTGCTATAAAATCGATACGTGCTCATATTAACCCCTTCTGTACCGGCGACGTCTTCTTCATTTTATTCTAGCTATATTTAGACGATTTTCTGAAGCTTAGGCAGGATATATGGTAGCTAAAAGGATTAATTGAGATAGTCTGTAGCCTTTTGATTGTTAGATGTTCTTTCCAATTGTCCAAGCTTCATAAAATTGTCTAAATGCACTCGCATACTTTGGCATTTCGCGTACCGGTACTTTTGTCATTTCGGACACAATGGTGCATATCGCAAGGTTGTGATTTCATGAGGTTGGAATGCTCATAGTTGGGGGGAGCATTGTATTGCAAAATATCAAAAGCCTAACTATAATCTGTACATCTCAAGAGGTATTCATGAAACATAAATGAAAGTTGCATGTAATATAGCTTCAACATATATTATTATACCACCCACTTTTAAACCAAGAAATGTATAGTCCCATTCATTATAAACTGGATACTTCCATGAAACTGTAATGAAAGGCAGATGAGATTTAGCAATGTCTTCAAGTGGTTCAAAGATTTGCTTCAAGTATCCAAGAACTATAAATGGGACTGTACACTCAAGGCCAAATCTTGTGGACTTAAGGCTTCAAATCTATCCCGAATTGAATCGTAGCTACTCATTAACACTCAAGCCGCGGGGCCCGACATATGTCGAGTGAGAGAACCATGGCCAAACCAGCGGGGCCCGACAATATCTGGGTGGGATGTTGAGCACATTATCGGCTCTAAGAGAGAGTCCACGCGTTGGGAGGGCGATAGGCGGGCTCTGACCGCTCGGCATGGACCTAGTCCCGCCACTGAGGTAACCTCTGCACCATCTCACACCCCAGGCCTCGCGAGAACAAAGAAAATCTGAGGATATTACCGTATTTTAACGTTGCAAGAGAACCCGTGGTCGTACAAGGATGATTCAGGTGTCATTGGAAAGCTCTATTATCGCCTTTTCATGGATATATAATTGTATTATGCTCTGGCTCTTGTTTATGCATGAAAAAGAGAATGGAATGAAGCTCGTTTAGGGTAAATATGCCCGCCAGGCAGGTAGTAGAAGTTACAAACATCCCCATCAGTAAGGGGTTAATTCCTTACCTAATACAGTATTTACATTTTTGGGATTCGTTTTGCTGTTCGAAGATTCATATTGGGTCAATATTTAAGCTTTAGAATGTACACACAACAAAATGCATCAAGTTCTTGTGAATCACTGTCATCTGGAATAGGTGAATATCTCGGACACAGATGGTAGGTTATAATATATATCTGGGTACAAGTGTGCAACAAAATGTAAAGTATAGAATGAGGCGTGATTCTTTTTGTTAAGTGCATAGGAATTACATTATCTTCATCACGACGGAAAATAAATGATCATCCTATACAACTCTTAACCATAGATCCCTTCGCTACTTGAGGATGTCATTCTTTCTCCTACTCTGGCTAGCATTAGATGATTTTATTAAGTTTAGGTAGGATATGATGGAGTCGGAGGGATAATTCATATTTTTTCACCAACCAACTTTACTTCTAAACTCAATTAATGAAATAAACGAATACATGTGGCACTCCAAGGACTCGAACCTAGGATACTCACACCGAAATTCCGCGCATTTATGCATTACGATGATTACGCTATCAAGACAGTTAAAGAATTATGCACATAACATAATAATTTAGATGCCTCTTACTCCTTTGATTCCCACATATAAAGCTGTATAAAATTGTCTAATGATGTCAAGAATAAGGTGAAAAGAGGGTCGTTGTATACTCGTACCCTTCTGTTATATGATTGGTATCCACATAGGTACAGTTTGCCGCACATATTCCATTTCTCAACCATCCCAGCAAATTGTAACTTGGCAGCACCGCACCCACCTCCCCAACCCCCCTCCCCGATACCACCTCCCTACCAATAGCATAAGGAGGTGGAGCGAGGGAGGGGGTTGGGGGAAGTGGGTGCAGCTGTGCCAAATCACGACCCCAACATAATAGAATATGTGCGGCAAACTGTACTTTCCTTTATACCAAGCCTCATCCCTCTACCCTACTAAGTATACATTTACGGCACTTAAAAGGAAAATAAATATATAGATGCTAGTATCAATTCTGCAAAATATCTGCAGTAATTGAAAAATACAATTGCTTACATACATGTATCAGTTATTCTGAATGTAAAATAACAGGAGTAATATCAAAAATTTAAAGTACTTATCCACTTCAAACTAAATTAAAACCGTATAAATTTCAAGTGGTAAAATAATTCATAACATTCAGCCTAATATCAAAAGTTCAAATTACTTATCCACTTTGAACTAAATTAAAACAGTATACACTTCAAGTGGTAAAATAATTCATAAGATTCAGCCTAAGACGTATTTGTAAAAATGTATATGCTATAATCCTTCTATATATTATTTACAAAGATTCACAATTCAATAAATTATCTGCAAGCTAAGGTTCTCGGCAAGAATTAATATCTACATAATTCACATCAAAACTAACTACCGTAAACATGTGGAGGTCCACAACATTTACACCATAGTCTCTACTATAGGTAGCGCCAACGAACTTGACAATTATCTTGACCCCTTAACTTCTTATAACTCGAAATGAATGAAAGCAATCGGGCTGACGTTTCTATCATTTGGGAAGAGTCCACCAGGAAATAGGTGTGGATATTTACAGCCAGTTTGCTCTAGGCCCTTTTGAGTTACAGAGAGGTCAGGGATCAAAATTATTGTCAAGTTCGTTGGCGCTACCTATAGTCTTGAAGTTCTGCTGACCACTGGCCAACGAAATGCCAAAATAAACTAAAGCCGGCATCACACGAGAGCATTCATCAGTGGATGCATCGGAGTAAACAAAATAATAATAAACTACCGTATTAAATATTTCAAATTTGTTTATCATTTCCATCTCCATGATAATTGTATTCTGCATCTTGCTAGTCACCATCTTGAATAATCATATCTAATAAAAAAATATATAACACATATCCCTCTAAATATTATGACAACTTTTAGTCTACCAGACTCCAATACAATTCACCGATAAAAAAGGTTGTGTGGCACCAGCTATAGCCAGTAAGCTACATTATATAACTTAGTATTCTGTATATTATAAAATTGAGTATCCAATACATTGTGTAACTAATTATCTACGAAATACACATTGAACGCCATCTGGTGTGTTCATCTTTGTACTAGACTCATCACAATACTGTACTGTGCCAATACAACAATTAAGGCTGTGAAAAAGCAGTTATCTCTATGCTTTCATAGTTGCATTTTCTTAGCTCAAGAATTTCGCTTTCACCTCTTAACTTTTATCATATTCTCTTCAATCAGGAGTTTTGCTTTGTAACACCAACATTTTCACACACTTAAACCTGAACCTGTCTGTTGCATGTCATCACTCTTAAAAGTTAAAACTAATAATTCAGCTTACAAACTAATTAATATTTGGCTGTATATAATTATAACCTATCATTGCTGGGTAGGTGCAACCATTATTGAGATATGACTGGGAGCTGGTAGGCCTAATGGTGGTGGATTGTGTTTTTTATTTCAAATTTTATTTCCACATAGTGATTTTGATTAGTTCCTTTTGTCGTCCAAATTTTGGTTTGTTTACTTTGCAAGTTTTACATTATAATGGTAACAATTCGTATATTTCACTGAACAATTTGTTGAAGTCTGTGAAGAATTGGCTAGAAATCACAGTTTAATTAAGAATTTTTCAAGCACAAAAAAATTATTGTAAGAACTCACATTTTCAATGGGAAATTCTTCCAAGCTCTGCAAACAATGAGGATATTCACTTTGATTGGAAATTCTTAAAAGTTCTGCAAATGATATGGATTCACTCAATTTGATGGGGAACACTTTGGATACACATATACAATCAAACTCATAGACCTCACATAGGTCATAACTCGGACTACAGTAAAGTATCATACTACTAAGATGGGCTTCCTTTCTTCGGTTTGCCAAATAAAATAATCCCTTTCTAAACAAAGAGATTGCAATTGCACAAAGCACTGGAAAAATAATCAAAACTGTAGAAGTATAAAAAGAAAGTATCTAATAACTTTTAATATACCCAGTGCCAACAAACTTGACAATTGAGCTTGGTCCCCTCACAGCCCACACCAGGAGTTTTGTGGCAGTAATTGTTCCGAGGGGGCTAGCAGGCACAGGGTATATGGTAGACTAGCCAAGGTGTAAAGGTGGGGTCACACGGCCGATTATTCCGTCAATTTTTGTGAGCAATTGTAGTCTGGCAGCTTCACAATGCAAGTTGTATAAGATTTGAACTACCTAACATAATCTACCTTCGATCTCGTGTCCGATACCAATACAAGAGGCTCAAAATAGTATAAGAAACAGATTAACTTGCTCATGTAGTAATTACACCCTATGTGGTGGATTGTGTTCTTTTACAGTATTTATAAATTATAATTTTGCTTTAAGCGTTGTTTCCACATAGCGATTTTGAGAAGTTGTTTTGTCTTTTTACTGTGTTCATCCAAGTTTTGGTTAGTTTATTTTGCAAGTTTTACATTATAATCCAGTAAAACAAAACAATAACTTGCTCATCGAAAATTGCCAGAAAACGCGCTCATGTGACACCACCTTAAGAAGTGGCTCAATTAGTAGGCTACACAAGCTTGATCAAAATACAAGCCAGGGAGGGAGAGAGAAAAGGAGAGAAAGATAAAAAAAAGCAGGTGACCCTCCTTAAAACTCAATTATATCTGGATGCACAACAGAGAAGAGCTATACTTCTAAATATATATATATATATATATATATATATATATATATATACTGTATATATAATTTTCTGGAATTAAACTACAAGATTAAAGACCTTCCACTGTGCTATTAAAAAAATATTCCATTATATTAGTTCTCAGTTCAACATGTTATGTGATATTCAACATGGATATAGGATATATTAACTTAATCTTTGAAAAAATATATCTGGATGTAGTCAATTGTAGAAAAATACTACAAAATACTTAATAGTTTTCGGCTGCATAATAACATTTATAAACGTATGCATGTCGTGTAAAATATATGGTGATGTCAGAAAGAATGGTGATGGTAAAATTATGGTGGATAAGGGAGGCTATAGTGAGGCTATAGTAAATTATAGGATGTTGAATAAGGGAGGGTACAGTATATAGGATGGTGAAGGTGACAATATTAGCATAGCCTACTGTACTCTAGATGTTATGAAGATTGTGACTTTTAAATGGCATTACTGTATTAATATTAATAGTAAAAAAAAAAAGTATCTTGTAGTATGGCAGGAAATCCCAATGAAGTAATCATCGAATTAGGGAGGAAAAAAAGAACACTAGCAGTTTTCGAGACAATTGCCACTCTCTTCATCGAAAAACTGAAAATATGAAAAATTCAATGAATTTCACATGTCACTGAAACTTTGTTATTCTTCATAACTACAGCCATATCTTGCCTGAGGAAGATAGCCAGCTTGTTGTATGCATATGAAGTGCATGTTGAATGTTACAGTACTGTTATAGTGGCTGTGGTTGTAAGCATTGTCTGTAACCAGTATATTCAGCTCTATCTTGCTGATCAGGAGTGCAACATTTAATGTTGCCTGCTAGATGTATATGAAGGGTATGCCTGGATGCGTGGTGGGCGCGCTTGTGGTTGTAGAGCTTCGCTGCATGCTTGCCTGCTGAGACCGGAACCTCTCCGGGAGGTCTGGGACCTGGGAATCTTGCTGGAGACCCCAAATGGGCCTGGGTCTCTGGGTCTTCTCCTTGGCCACCTAGATATTTGTGAATTTGTGTGTGTGTGTTGTGTTGTCCCTGTTCGGGCTCTGTCTTGAGTCGGCCACCCCCAGCTATGGGGTATGAGCCTGAGTATATATAGATAGATATAGTTTTTATTTCCTAATCTTGAAGTAAGATAATGGCACCCAACATATGTCAACCTGTACTCTAGCTGTTACAAGGATGGTGAGTCATGACACAATAACAATGGAAGGAGAAGTGAAAGTGATAAAAGATAGCTATAGGTAGCGCCAGCGAACTTGACGATAATCTTGACCCCTTAACTTCTTATAACTTAAAATGTATGAAAGCAATCGGGCTGACGTTTCTTTCATTTGGAAAGAGTCCACCAGGAAATAGGTGTGGCTATTTACAGCCAATTTGCTCTAGGCCCTTTTGAATTACAGAGAGGTCAGGGATCAAGATTATTGTCAAGTTCGTTGGCACTACCTATAGTATGGTGGTAATGTAAGATGATGTCACCAGAAAATTAAAGTTGTCACAAATATGATGACAAGTCTTGCATGGTACAATTAGATGATGATGATGTTGCCACCATTACATCTCTGGTTGAGTGCAAGAGGTGAAAATGTCCAGAAATACCTATAAAGACTCAATTACAGAATGAACAAGTATAATGATTTATACTTTATACATACTAGAAAAAGGGCCAGTCTTCTCCTCCAAAAGTTACAGGAAATTAACCCTTTTACTAATAAAAGCCCATATATTTAGACATGGTTTTATCGCCTAGTCTTTATAGGCATTAAATATTGAACATTGGGACTTAGCCCCTTTTATACCCGGCCAGAGAGAATTATAGGCTACTCTGGATGTTGATATGATGGTATTATTTACAGTGATAGTTAAGTATTCTTTATCATACAGACTAATTGTGGTGGACAATCACTAAACATTATTAAAATATAATCTACCTAAAGAGGCACAATTATATCAACACATTGAGTAGGCATGTGCAAATGTGGATAACTTTGTGTATTAAAAGTCTAGAATACAAAATCTCAAGACGGTTTGTAATATTAAATGTAGGCCTATTGCAATTAAAAACTATGAGTAAATGTATTTGCAAGTTTGAAACCTCACTTTCAATTATGAGAATCAAAAAGTGTAAAACCCACATAGCGATTTTGATAAGTTATTTCGCCTTTATACCTGTATTGTCTTTGTCCAAGTTTTGGTTTATTTAGTTTGCAAGTTTTACATTTTAATTAAAATACAGATTCTTAATTTTTTACATTATTCAGAGCAAGATAGTTGAAATGTGCATAGACAATTAAGACATGTTCTTAAGTCATGACATCCACTAATTATCAATTTTCCCGAGCTATTATTATGCTGATAATCTGGTACATTAACCCCTTCTGTACCGGCAACATCTTTTTAATTATATTCTAGCTATATTTACACAATTTTGTGCAGTTTTACAAGGATCTGTGGTAGTAAAAAGGGTTAAGCGAGATACTTCGAAGCCTGTTAATTGCTAGTGGACCTTTTTAAGCTGGAAAATATTGTCTAATAGAAGCCAGAACAGAATAAAATTAAAACTAAATATCCGATACAGAAAGGGTTAAGATGGAAAATAATTATGTCACTTACCAGTACCACGAGATTATTAATTTTTTGTCTCAATCCTTTCTCAAACATAATTTACAACAACTATAATTAAGTGATTCCAACAATTAAACAAATACAAATTCCTGAGATAATTCTGCCGGTATTATGCTTGAAATTGTAATCAAATCGACAACACCAATTTGATATGCATGTTGTTCGGTAGCTTAATTATAATACAAATAATAACTACTTTTCTGTCATGTATTCTGCTGTCTTAATCTCTCTTCCTTTTTGTATCTTTCAATGGCTTTTATTTTCAATCTTGTTCAGTTATGTTTCATTGTTTTCATCTTTCATTTTTACTTTTATTTTATTTTATCCCTCATACCCCTTTTAGTACAGTTTTGGGTGCTAATTCATAACTCAGAATATACCGTAGGCTACCCAATAACAATACCTGCAACAATATTATCCATTGCTAAGTATTAAAATAATATAATTCTCATACTTTGATTTACCATAACATCGACACCTACCTACCTCCTATGTGTTCACCTATGTGGAGTTCGCCACTCTTGCTAGTGGCACCGAAGAGCGCACTGCCCTTCGTTGTTGTTTGAGAATTGGTGCAGCAGACTATTCGAAGAGGTGGAGCGCACCCTTGTGAAGATGGGCTCGTCTGGCACTTTTTGTAGTTCGACATCGAGAGCTCTCTTGAAGCTGTCTAACGAGACACCTCTCATGTCTCTTACTCGCCGCGGGAGTTTGTTGAAGAGACGTGCTCCTCTATGTGATAACCAGCCCTCTCGCAGAGAGCCCATAGCACCCCGATTTTTCATCTTGGGGATATTGCATTCCCAGCCTCTCCTATCACTGCACTTCATTGCTATTGGGGTATGCAGATTTGGTACAAAACCACTTAACATCCACATCAACATGCATACAAATAAATAAATATTACACTTTTTCAGCTGTACATACAAAAAAAATCCTCTTGCAATAACAGCCTCATAAGGGCTTTGGCCCAGGAGGCTGTTGTAAAATTATTTTAGTTTGTTTGTTATTGCAATAGCATACCATTTCAACAACAAATATTGCACAAAAATATTGTGAGGCCAAAATTAACATAGTTTGTTTACCGATACTACTCACTTTAAAAATTCTTCCCATAAAACTAATATATCTTGTAAAAAATGTAAAACTATCCATTAATTTGTCAAAATTGGTCAAAAGTTTACCAATTTGGACAGATTTGCATAAGAATAGACCCAAAGTAAATACAGTAATCATATAATAACTTAATGTCCTGGCCACTAAATAGACATCAATACAAATGGCTGTATACTTTGTGAATGGACTGTACACATTATAGTAACGTTACACTCTCTTCAATGATCCTATACCAGACGCTATTAGTACTTCGGCATTGTTCTATTTCAACTATTTTATTTCATAATTTTTTATTTTAGTAAGCGTTATTTCCACATAGCGATTTTCATAAGTTATTTTGCCTTTATATTGTCTTTGTCCAAGTTTTGGTTTGTTTAGTTTGCAAGTTTTACATTTTAATTCTATCAATTCAACCTCATACACTTATATAATTCACTTCTTTTTTACCTCATTCTATGTAACTTGTAACTCTTCAATCTTGTTTCCAGCTAAGTGCTTCAGACATGTATGATAAATGGTGGGTGGCGTGTGATCAGTGCCTAGAACAAAACCATCTTTCCCCACATGTTCTTCTTTTCATGCTAAACTTTCTTTTTTCACACTAATTTTTGTATTTGTTATCATGCTAATTCATATTTTTTCTGCTTTCATGCTCATTTTTCTTTGAATTCCTCCTCTTTAGCAATAGGAGTGGAATGCTATGATGTAGGGTGGAGTCATGAAAGTGGTAAACTGAAAATATACACCCATGCCTTCCTTCTTGCAAGTTTCCCAGTCATATTCTCTCCATCCCTCCTCCAATCTATCTGTATTTGGTTCAAAATAACTTGGCATCTCTTACCATACTTCTCCTCACTGTACTTCCTGTCTGATACGTTATTTATTAAGGACATGTAAAATTGCTTCTTAATCAACTTCTACGGCCACTCTAAGCCCTCACCCCCGGGCCCCAATGTCTATATTTACAATCACACTCTACAGACAACCATACTTTATGGATGAGAATTTACTGCCAAGGTAATTTGAACCAATTATAGGAAAGGGCTATAGGACATAGGCTCTTGTATACAGCATATTCACCACCCATTTTTCTTAAAATTCCCTGCTCTGTTATATGGTAAATTCCTTCCCATTTATCCTATTTAAAACACATCGACAAAATATATCCACTACTCCTTTCTATCTGTCCCAGGTGATGTGATGGGGTAGTTGTGAGGATGGAGGGTGTGAGCTGTCGGAGGTGGAGGGGTAGTGGTGAGGGTGGGTGGATTGAGACATCCCCACACCACCACTACTACTATTAATCCACCCCTTCCTTCCCCTCTATCTGTCCCATGCGGGGTGATGTGTAGGGTCACGTTGGCCAGAGGTGGAGGGGTAGTGGTGAGAGTGGGTGGATTGAGACATCTCCACACCACCACCACCTGTACTACTATTAATCCACCCCTTCCTCCCCCTCTATCTGTCCCAGGCAGGGTAACGTTGGCAGGAGGTGGAGGGGTTGTGGTGAGGGTGGGTGGTTTGAGACATCCCCACACCACCCATACTATCAATCCACCCCTTCCTCCCCCTCTATCTGTCCCAGGCAGGGTGATGTGCAGGGTAACAATGGCCGGAGGTGGAAGGGTAGTGGTGAGGGTGAATTGTGCGAGTTGCAGAGGACATACCCCCGACATCCCTGCTACTAACACCTCCGGGCAAACCCCCTAGTCCATCCAGGTGGTGGGGGAGGACACGGGTGCGGGGGGTACGGAGGGAGAGTGTGGAGCGGGAAGAGTGGGAAGAGCGGAGAGAGTGTGAGGAGTGGGAAGAGGATCGTCGGCTCCACGACTCACTCCCACCAGCCGATGCCTGCAGAGGACAAGATGAAAATTATTAAAATTAGTACTTTAGTCTTCCTTCTCGCAGTTCATCCCGTACCAAAGAATAATAGCAAAAACTAAAATTACAAGAGCCAAGGTAATAAACTACAGATAAAGGGAAAATACTAATTGTGAGTAATTATGTGAGTGAAGGAGACAAAAGATAAAGCTGCCTGTAAGAAGTGTCTCCCTCAAAGTTAAAAGAGTGACAGAGAGCCAAATTCAAGGTATGTTAGAGTAAAAATGCCTGGACACACTAAGTTTAACCCGAGAAGCGCGTTATGCATGTACAGTGTATTTATTTGAAAGTGGCGCCTGTGCGAATAAATTTGTATAAAATTTGTTAAATCTATCATATGAAGCAATTTTATTGAGATCTAGAAAACAATGTATATAAGTAAAAGAAACAATCAGAGTAAGCTATGGGTATGGCAGAGAATGCTCAACTCTCACTCTGATAGACCAGCCCATCACCAGTGAGATGAGGGGTATGAGTGGGGAGTATAGGGTATTATGTGAAGGACATAAACAAAGGCACCAAAGCTGAAAAAGTAGACAAACTACAATTAAGGGCCCACCTGCTTGTGTCGCGGCGAGTGGTGTGTAGTGAGGATCCACGGGTGCCTTAGAGCCTCCACTGCAGATAATCTGTGCTGGGGGTCCACCTCTAGCGTTCGACTCACAAAGTCACGCCCACTCTCACTCACCTCACACCAGAACTGAAAATAATCAAATAATCAAACTAGTTACATTCTTTCTATAGGCAGTTTAAAATATGTTGCTTATTTAGAAAAATAAACAGGTATTTATAGCCTGGCTAAATTTACAATAAACAATGCAAGTATAACATGCATTCTCAGCAGAGCACATATCTTGGCCACACATGCAAACCAGGGCAAGTGTCATCTAAATGTTGGCCTACTGCCAATATGGGAAAAACAATAAAATAAAATGTGGCCCTTTGGTGTACAGCTCATTTTTGTCTGGGGCAAAAGAGAGAGAGAGTGTGTGTGTGAGAGAATGTGGGGGGGGGGGGGTTCTTGTAATTGTAGTTACGTAGACCAGATTAACCAGACCACTGAGTTCCATACGGAACTCTCATAGGTCTGTTCTTGTAATGCAATGATAAGTCATATACTGCATTTTGATGGCATCATCGTGCTGAAGGGGTTAAGTATGCTACACAGACATCAAACAACGGAATCCTATATAATAAAGCGTAATGATCTATAGTCAGATCATGATAATTAGGCCAGAAATGTTGCCCACTAACCACTATGAACCAATAAACGACAGAGTAATCTCACTTATTTGTCTTCCTAATGTGTCAAGCTGGTCTCCTTCAGATGTCAACAGTTATGGCCTTTATCAGCGTGTTTATCTCGGTAATCTCTCCCTGGCTACACTGACAAAAGTTATGGGTCTTTAAAAAGGTATGAAAGGGGTAATTAATGCGTCCATATTAATATAACCTTAAGTTATATTACTAGTAATAAACCCATCTAAAATGCGGATAGCAAGGTAAATAGCTCAATATGCTCAATTATTTCATATAGTCTACCTGTTTTAGACCCTTGATTTTACAATGCATATACTGAGTCCTGATAAGAACGCCAGATATAAATAACTCGTAACACACTCATATATACAAGATATCCGGCACCAGTCACTGTTTATATCTTTACAACTGGATAGGATATCTAGACAGACAACAATTTAGGAACTTCAATGCACTAACAGTAACCCTAGAAAAACTAATACTTATTAAGGGATAAGCTGTACTTTGCCAAGGCGCTCATCTCTGTGTTTTAGGCGACTACATTATCCAGGTTACCACAGTTTCATTTTGCCATATTTAACACCAAAACTAATTAAATTAAGCTGTAGCCAGATGGACAGCTCGGGATCGCCTTGCAGACTTAATATTTCTATGCCAAGCTACCATGCCCCCTTGATAATTAAAATCATGTTTGCATTAACTTACCGATACCTTCTTGGGGAACCATCTTTGTATATACATCTTTGTTCTCAGTCATTTAGTCAATATAATCTGTTGCTTAGCTTAGTCTTACACTTCAATTACTCATTGTTTAATAATTAACTACAAACTGCGTTCCCTCTGCACCTATTATAACTCTTTGGTTACTCTTGCTACTGTGTTTGTATGACATCAACGCAAGTAGGCCTATAAATATAAACCTTATATACCATAGCCTGTGTATTCAATATTCAACTGACCTTTCAGTCGATATACAGACCTTCCACTCACACAGTAAAGATTCACCTGGCCTTATCAACCATAGTCAGGGCAGGTATCTGTACTAAATTTAGCGTCATCATACTCCTCAAAGTATACATCCGTGAGAACTACTTCACCTGCACCAGCTATGTACTACCCAACATCTAAGTTGCAAGACTTGTAGCAAATGGTCATCCACGTAACAAACTCGGTCCCACAAAAACTGTGGAGGAGACTCAAACATCTCCTTCCTAATCCAAGTGGGTGCTCTTTCAACAACCAATTAGTATTATTTATATTTATTTCGAATTTTTTACACAATTCAATCAACATCTGGCAGAAATTAAAGCAACATAAAGCGAACTCGAGAACAGCAACAGCGACATGCCACCGCACACCACCACTTGTGACACTTGCACCCTCCCTGCTTAGGCATTAATCAGCTCTTAGCTTGCACCAAGGCAGTAAATAATATCAATATACAGTACACACATTCCACGCATACCGACTGGGGGTGGGTGGGGTGTGGGATGGAGAGGGAGGGGGAGAGAATGTGAAGGGGAAATGGGAGGTTATGAGGGGGTGGGTATGATGGGGAGGGGAAGGGAGATGGAGGGAAGGGAGTGTGAAGGGGAAATGGGGAGGTTATGAGGGGAGGTAGGATGGTAAGGGGGAAGGTGAGGGAAATATGGTAGGGAAGATGGGGAGAAGGAAACTGAAGGAGTTGAGGGGGAGAGAAGTGGAATAAGAGAAAATATAAAGCATGAAAAGGATGTTATGAGAGGAAGAGACTGAGGGTTGGTAAGTACTGTACTGGAAGTGAGGGAAGGAATAAAACACCTATGTGGGGAAGGGCCAGAGGGGAAACAGTATGAAGGGTGTATATATTATTTGGGTATCACACATACAATAGGCACATTCAAAGAATCCGCATGTAGCCTATGACAGTTTTGTCCTATTAGTTTGATTGATGGCTAGATATGCGCCTCATAGAATCGCTTCCTCTTACTAGTTCCCTACAATCTCTTTCTACACGCCGCAATGTTGCATCTCTTTCACTCTTCTATCGCTATTACAACAATCAGTGTTCTTCAGAGCTCTCTCAGTGCTGCACACCCCTCCCTTGCGGCGAGTGCGAGGCACCCGCCTTTCAACACAGTCCCACTCATATTCTGTCCAGCTCTCCAACCTAAGAATTGGCAAGTTTGCTTGTTTTTCTTCTACTCAACAAGTGAATTCTGGAACTCTCTCCCTCAATCAGTCTTTCCTTCAGCCTAAGACTTAGACTGCTTCGTGTGTCCAGGTCCAACGTCCCTTGAATTTGACTCTGTCACTCTTTTGGCTTTGGGGGAGACACTCAATACATGCAGCCCGTCTTCTGTCTCCTTTATACACATAATATATACATAATAATTTTATACTGTACATATACTGTATATATAATATATGTAAATATATATATATATATGTAAATATATATATATATAGGAAAATCCAAAATATCTTGCTAGGGGTAGACTATGAGGTATGAGGGGAGGGGTTATGAGGGTAGATTATGAAGTATGAGGGGGGAAGGGGTTTATGAGGGTAGACTAAAGGCATGGGGGGGGGGGGGAGGGGGGGTATGAGGGGAGGAGAGGGTAGGGAGGTATGAGGGGAGGGGGTTATAAGGTTGGACTATGAGGTATGAGGGGAAGGAGGGGTTAGGAGGGGAGGGTAGGGGGGTTATGAGGTTAGACTATAAGCTATGAGGGTAGACTATGAGGTATGAGGGGAGGGGGAGGGGGTTATGAGGGTAGACTATGAGGTATGAGGGGTTATGAGGGTAGACTGTGAGGTATGAGGGGAGGGGGGGGTTATGAGGGTAGAGTATGAGGGGAGGGGGAGGGGGGTTATGAGGGTATATATTGGCGCCAACCTTGGGGCTCTACTGACAATGCTTCCATTCTTATACTCCAATGTGAGGCTCCTCCATCCCCCTGTCTATCCTTTTCCTCCTCCCCATTCATCTCCCTTTCCTATCCTCCTCCTCCCTATTCCTCTCCCTTTCCTATCCTCCTCCTTCCTATTCCTCTCCTCCTCCTTCCTCTCCCTTTCCTATCCTCTCTATTCCTCCTCCTCCCTATTCCTCTCCCTTTCCTATCCTCCTCCTTCCCTTCTCTTCGTCTCCTCCCTCTTCAAATTTTCCTCTCCTCATCGTTCCTCTCTATCCCTCGCCCTCCCTCCTTTCTATCCGCATCCCTCCTCCATGCTAGCCTCAAAACGGGTCAATATCCTTCCTCTCCCATTCTCCTAACTCGTCTATCTCCCCCTCCCTCATAACCTTAATTCATTATTGTATTTCTTCCTCCGCATCCTTCTTCCCTCCTCCCTCCTTCCCTGATCTCCTTATTCATCCATCCTTCGTTTTTCTCTCCCAATCCCTCTCCATCCCCTCCCCACTACCTCATCCTCCACCCTCTTCCTCTTTGTCTATTGCTTATCCTTAATTTCAAGTAAGCTAATAATATTTTTCGTATTTCTTTCCACTTGTTTGTCGGTCTCTTTCTCTCCCACCTCCCTGTCTTCCTCTTAAGCTGGTATCACACGAGCACTTTTTCCCTCAACATTCATGCTCAACACTGGTCTGGCAGCTTATGAGGTCAACATTTTAAATATTTTGGTTACGTAAGTTCATCCATCATCAGTCTACTTCCCGATCCCAGTACAAAATATTGCTAGAAAAATGTTGATTATCGAATGTTGACTAAAAAAAGCTTTCGTGTGATACCGGCTTTACACAATTGAGATTTTCCTCTACTCCTATGTACGTCACGGCCCCCCAACCCCCACCTCGCTCTCACAACACACACACCACTATCTAAATAGGCTAAACAATTGAGCATATTATATTTCAATCACAATACTTTATACAAACAATGAAGCATACATACATTTAAATACCGAACATACTTAAGTCTTAACCAACTTTTAATAACTAATCTTTAACAATCAAAGCAGCATACAGTATAAACGCTTGACACACTTCAGAAGTATGAAACACGTTTCAATCACCAATCTTCACACAGACAATGAAGCACACACTAATATAAATGCCTTACGTGCCAGACCATCTGACCAGAATGCCACATCAGACATTTGACTTTGTGGTATCAGGATGTTGAAGCACTTCTCGTACCCCGAATTTGGGTTTTATACTCCAAACAATAGCATACATTAACATAAAATGTACACAACAAGGATGCGCTTAGATTTTGTTTAGAACATTACGAGTGTGAAAGGTTTAAATGCAAATTGATCCGATTTTCCCTTAGAGGGGATTCAAAAGTATAAGTGTTCCAGACGATATACCTGTAATAGCCACTTGCATTTCACACACTCTTAAAATATCCAAGACATGCAAAAACATGAACCTGGGACAAATGCCGCGGAGAGCTGGCTATATGTAACCACCATAACAAGTTAATGCATATTGACAATTATACCAGGAACTATAATGAATGGGTATTTAATAAAATATGTAATGGGTAGTTGGGTAAATAGTGAACAGATAACGGATTAGATTATGAATAGATGACTAGACAAGTATTTACTAGATAAAAAAACAGTTAATGAATTAGAAACTATGAAAATATTGACCCGAGAGAGAATAATATGATTAATTATAAGCACCAAGAATGCCTTGACTCAGCTATGCATGAACATAATGTACACATACAAACAAACACACACTTACACACACACACACATCCTTCAGTACCTTCAGATAGGACGCTCCCCCTACATTTTTCGGGCTTTTTCATAATCATAATATAGGACAAAAATATATAAATAAAATAATAATATATATACGAGCTTAGATAATCAGGGTTGACGTCTGAGTTTCAATATCCAGTACACCATGAGGACATAACACTTTACAAAACAGTACTTTTATCAAAGTGTGGAATCTTTACTAAGGCAAAGAGATATATGTATGTACGCTACACACATGAATTTATGGGTATTGCTATAAAGAAAGGGTGAGGGCTGGTCCTATCCGGAGTGAGGTTTGGCATCCTCTACCCAACCTTAGCCGTTTCTGTCTGTCTCTTTTACTGTCCCACTTTTCCTTCTGGGGGCAGGGGCTAGGAATCCTCCTCCCCTTGTAAAATTCACTATTAGACTAGACAGAGAAAGGGGCGAGGGAACTCGAAAGTGGTCCCGGACCCACTATCTCAGAGTCGGTCACCAACAGCTATGGGGTATGTGCCTATAATATGCATACATACTTACATATAAAATCATGTAAGGTATACTAGCTCTGACTCGTGATAGATAGACTTCTGGTTTAGCTATTCCATCATAAGGTATAATAGCACTGACTCTTGATTTGGAAGTTTCTGGGTTACCTATAAGATCAAATAAAGTATACTATCTCTTATCTCGTGATAGGGATGGTTCCTGGTTCGCAATAGGCTCATATTAGGCATGATATCGCTGAATCGTGATAGGTAAGGCGCTGAGTTAGCTATAAGATTATGTGAAGTATGAGTGATAGGTATGGTCCTGTCTAGCAATACGATGCTGTGTGACCTAGATAGCCCCAGTGACTTTTTGTTGTTTAATTAACCCTTTAACTATGGGATGCCTTGTTTGAGTGTCATAGAATCGTTTAATATTAACCATAATTATTATGTTCTCTCCACCAACCAACTCTACTCCTAAAATCATAATTTACTGAAGGAGATATTAGAGGTAGTTCTAACACAACGAAGCATTATAAAGAGCAGGCCGAGTTTCTACTCTACTGAAGGTAGAGTAGAGGGGGTACAATTTTCACTAAATATTTGCTGTTTACATTTATTTTCTGGTCTTCACTGTTCATATGTTCCTCATATAAGTAAAATATATGCACATGGAGCATGGTTAACGTTTCTCGGCCGGCGTCTTCACAATTGAACAGAGGAGAAGAAAATAAGAAAATAAAAAAGAACAGAAGCAATATAAGTAATGAAGAGAGGAATGACATTAAGAGAAGAAAAAGAGGAATGGGTTAAAGGAGAGAAAAAATAATAACAAAACCTACTGTACCACAATATGAGAGAGAGAGAGAGAGAGTAATGATTTAGCTTCCTCTCGCCCTATAATCATGCTTCCGACGTTAGACAAGGCCGCCAGATCTAGACCCAGTATACTAGGTTATGTTGGACTGTGTGGGGGCCTTTGTTGTGGCATAAGCTTTTAATTATTAGTCTAAAAATGTTGACGTCACCGTGTGTATCTCTTTCTAAAAAATAATGTTTATTAACCCTTTGAGTACCAGCGACGTGTTATATTTTATTCTAGCTATATTTAGACGATATTTTGCAGCTTAGTAAGGATCTGTGGTAGTTAAAAGAGTTGGTTGAGATAGTTTGAAGAATTATTATTGTTAGAGGTCCTTCCTAAAAAGAATTAACTCGCCTAATAGTTGCCAGTATATGGTGAAAAGGACGTTCCTGGTACTGAATGGGTTAATAAACTATTTTAAACTGTGATTGTACATCAGTTGCCTATTTCAGCCTATGTTTCAGTTATATATAAATATGTTGCTTTGTGTATGAAGGAAACAAAAGGCAAAGCTGACTGTAACAAGTATCCCCCCTCCCCTCCCCCCCAAAGTTGAAAAAGCGATAGAGCCAAATTCAAGTTGATGGAGGCATTTATTTCAATTTTCCAGGAGTACCGGTATCAACCCTCCAACTATCGTCCAATTGCTCTTATCTCTTGTCTTTCTAAAGTTTTTGAAACTATTCTTGCTTCCAAATTTCTTAAGCATTTCTCTTCTCATAATCTGCTCTCAGATCGCCAGTATGGCTTCCTTAAGGGTCGCTCTACTGGTGATCTTCTTTCATATCTTACTAACTCTTGGTCATCCTCCTTTCGGGACTTCGGTGAGACTTTTTCTATTGCACTAGACATATCGAAAGCCTTCGATAGAGTCTGGCATAAATCTTTAATTTCTAAACTACCCTCCTTCGGTTTCTATCCCTCCATCTGTGCCTTTTCCTCTAATTTCCTTTCCGGCCGTTCCATAGCTGCGGTTGTGGACGGCCATTGTTCACTTCCTCACCCTATAAACTCCGGTGTTCCTCAGGGCTCTGTCCTATCTCCTATTCTCTTTCTAATTTTTATAAATGATCTCCTTAACTGTACCTTAATTCCCATCCATTCATACGCAGATGACTCAACCTTACACTACTCCATTAGTTTTTCAGAACGCCCCAGCCAGCAATCCCTCAACGACAAACGTAATGAAGCCATAGAACTCTTAAATTCTGATCTAAATACTATTTCCAATTGGGGCAGAGAAAACCTTGTTAACTTTAATGCTTCCAAAACCCAATTTCTCCATCTATCTACCCGTCAGGATCTCCCAGCGGACTATCCCTTATTCTTCAACAATACAAAAATCAACCCTTCATCTTCTCTCAATATTCTTGGTGTCTCTTTTTCTTCTGCTCTCATTTGGAAGGACCATATTACCAGTCTTGCTAAGGCAGCCTCCCAGAAGCTGGGTGTGCTCAACCGCCTTAGGGGGTTCTTTTCCCCTGCACAGCTTCTTGCTCTGTACAGGGGCATAGTGCGCCCTTGTATTGAGTATTGTTCACATGTGTGGGGAGGTTCCTCTCACACCGCTCTCCTAGACAAAGTTGAAAGGAAGGCCTTTCGTATCATTAACTCCCGTCCACTCACCAACTCTCTGCAATCTCTCTCTCTCCGCCGCAATGTTGCATATCTCTCGCTATTCTATCGCTACTATGATAATCAGTGTTCCTCAGAGCTATCCCAGTGCATACCACCTCCTTTACGTAGGGCACGTGGTACCCGTCTTGCAACTCAATCCCACCCCTACTCTGTGCAACTCTCCAACCCAAGAGTGAAACGTTACTCTCAAACTTTCTTCTACTCAACAGCTGAGCTCTGGAACTCTCTCCCAGAATCAGTCTTTCCCTCTTCCTATGACTTAAATTGCTTCAAACTCTGTGTGTCCAGGCATTTTGGCTCGAACGTCCCTTGATTTTGGCCCTGTCACTCTTTCAACTATGGGGGAGGCACTCGCTATAGGCAGTTATGCCTTTTGCCTCCCTCAATCACAGAAAAAAAAAAAAAAAAAAAAATCTAGGCCCAGCAGCCAATCATATGTCAGATGGGCAATACCCTTGCAAGAATAGACAAATGGGCATAGTTTCCTGAAATTTCGAGAATGAATACACTACGGTATACTCCAGGTTCTTATTAATGCTAGTGTAGCATATGAGGCATGAGGAGACTGATGATCTGTCTCGCCCTTTTCTGAAATCGAACTCAATTCGCTTTGTTAGGAAATGATGACGCTAACCAATACACCTCAGTATACAGTAGTGCTAATATACTACAGAAAGTACTGTAAACAACACAGGCCGTACCAAGTTACTGTGGGCCTCTAGTATAAAATGTACTAGTTGTGCACATTTTTCAATCATAAAAGTAACTAACTTTTTCTTTGTCTCGATTGTCTGCATATATTAAGTCACGTGGGCCACTTCCTGGCCTTGATATGCCTTTGTAATGGTATATTTAGTGCATAATAAACATAGACCTCCAAATCTATCTTTCTTTTGGATATTACTCATTATATCATTTATCCAACTAATATATATAATATACAAACTATTTTAATATATCTCTCTCTCTCTCGTTTACATAAGTTTTTTTAGTTCCTCGCCCTCACTCACTTCTTTGATCGCCTGTCCTTTTTTTTTTTTAGCACTCCCTTACTCATCCCAATCTGTTTCTTCCTTGCTGCTTCCTCACACTTTACATTGATTTCTCCATTTTACTCTCTTTCACTTCCTTCACCCACTCATTTCTCTCTCTATATTCCTTTTCGCTCGCTTCACAGTAGTTTCTTCCCTCTTTCATTTACTTTCGTTTTGCTCTTTCACTTTCGTTGTCTTCCTTCTTGCTCTCTTTTCCTCACTTACTTATTGTTCTCCTCTTTGAATGTCTTCCTTGTTATTCACTTTCATTTTCTCACTCATGTTTTCTTCGTGCTCTTAACACTTTCTTGCTCTCTTTCTTTGTCTCTCTACTTGCTCTTTTTCTTGGTCTCCCTCTCTTTTAATTGCCTTCTTTCTTGTTCTTTAATTTTCTTTCTACTTTGCTCTTTGTCTTTATCGCCTTCAATATTTTGTTTTATTGTTCTTGCATATAGCCTACTTTCTCCCGTCCTCCTAGCCTTTATTCCTATTATCTTCCTTATTGTCTTTACTTTCCATACCTCCTAGCTCACACCTACTTATTTTCTGTTTGCATTCTTCTTCTCTTCTTCCATGTTTCCTTTCGTATTTGTTTTGCTTCTTCCTACCTCCTAGCCTTTCATCCTACTTACTTCCCCATTCCTTAAAGTACGTCTTCTTTCCTTCCCGAGTGGAGTATTCAAATGTATGTTTATATTGTGTGTATGATTGTTTATATTACGTTTAA